>JAVJAQ010000625.1:0-20971 GCA_032362365.1 Zygogramma bicolorata
AAAAGTTTCAAGGTTCAAGGAAGTTCTCTGAATATTATATTATGATGATGTATTCCGTCAACTGCACAAACTGAATGAAAGATGAGATCGAAACCATCGGTGTGAAAGTCAATATCCAACCAGCAGAATTGTTTTATAATTTCATAGTGCTGCAACAGTTGTACTCTGTAGGTATTTTATAAATGTTAATTGATTATATAAGTCGTGCCGTTAACATAATACAGTTGTAGGCAACGAAAGTGTTTCATCAATTTGTCATGGAAACGTTCGTGGAATAAAATTAAAAAACCTTTAAAAAATAGTCACGAAATTATCACAGAAACATTTTCAGAACCGACTTTCAAAACATATTTTCATTCAAAAGTCAATTATTTCGTAGCAGTTTCATAGCACTCTTTTGTGAGGTTTTTATAATCTTTATGAAACCATTTCATGCTTATTCTATAACTGCTTCATGAAGCTTTTATGAAACTATTTCATTGGAATGCTTTCCAACACAATTTTGTTTTTATCACCATATTGTCACCACATGATAATTTCCCAACTGTTTTATGGTATGGTATATTTACTGCAATTTTTAAGCAATAAAAATACTATCATAAAACCAAATTGATTATGCGAACATATGTTTATTTTCTCTCAGAGGTCCTGAAATAGCATGATTTGTCAGTTTCATTTGACTTACGATCCAATAATTTTATACCCAATAATGTCGTGTGATTTCGGTCTTTGGAAAAAATGAATTAGTTCGAACTCTCCCACGTGACCAAGTGCTTTCATTTTTCCTTGATGAAATCAAGAAAATATACACCCTCAAACCACTAGTTCAAAACTTTCTCAAAATTCACCCTTTATAATCGATAGAAGAAGTTTCTTAGCTAAAACATCCGGATAGTAGTGTTTCTTAACAGCTTGATGGAATACGTTAAAATGCTTTCTATGAATACCAAAATATTTCACAGAACGACGCCATTTTGAAATGATAGCAATCCAGAATACTGACATATTTGATATTTACACCTAAAAAGTACATAGATATTATAAGATTATATTATTAAGAACAAACTGATTTAAGTTTGAGACTTGAAAAGTAATAATTGAACACAGTGAACTTATCTATAACTAATATATTTTTCCAAAAACATTAATGAATGAGTGGCGCCCTTAAATTTTGCGAATAATAGGCTTTATATCTGTCAATGAAATTTCATTCGCATCAAAGATAGAATTATTTGTACCACTTGTAATATATTCAACAGTGTCGCACAAAAGTAAATTTATTAAAATGTTTCAATTTTTTCCTAGTGTCCAATACAAAATTACTTCCTGCGCCTTCATGGAAACATTTTTAACAATTTTTCGTTTTGAATATTTTATAAGTATTGCTTGAATATGTTGCAGAAGTAAGGGGAGTCTTTATAAAGCTATCTTTCAAAAGTGTTAGAAAAGTTTTATAGTAACTGCCGGAATGTTTATGAAACTGTTTTGTAGTGTTTGTAGAAAGCCCTACAAAATAATAATAGAGACTAAAATGTTTTATACAACGGTGCCGATTTTATATTTATAGCTGTTTAATGAACAAATTGAGAAAATTTTTGAGAATAATACAGTTGTATAATTCGTTTCTCTGAAACGTTTTAGCAACTATTATAAAATATGAAATTGCTAGTTGGGTACTCATTCTAGAGATCAATTGCCCTAAAACCGAACTGATATTTTTTGCACTCGATACTCGTTTCGCTAACAAAGTGAGCATCTTCAGAAGAAAAAAATTATACAAAATCTGAAGACTAGGGTTGGTTATCTATATATTTTGCATTCCAAGGTAGTGCTTGCCTGTCCTACCTCAGATTTTTAAATTTGAAAATATTTAACCCAAGTCTTTAGATTCAGTATCAATTTTATTTTGAAGTTGCCCACCTTCTGAAATTCGCAATCATAAAAATTTGTCAATATTTTTTTTTTTCTGTTTCAATTTTTGTGTTTTGAATAATTCAATTCTATAATTTTTCCACCAACTCCGGGGGTTTTCGAATAGATTGAATGTTACAGCCAATGCAAGTTCTATTCTATACAAGGAACGCTGTGGGGTAAGGAGAAGTATCGTAATACAGCGATTGAACGGCTGAGTTTTGGATATTCAGATAATTTGAAATATGTAAAGTTATTGATTTTTCAACATTTACTCAAACACAATATCAATAATTATACAATAATAAGGCAATGAGCATTCGATCCAATCAGCACCTTTCTTACCAACGAAACACGAAACCTCTATAGAAGAAGATACGTGTCTATCGTTCATAGACGTTTCAGCCAGTCACAGAAAAAAGGAGGAGTCTATCTTAAACAGCTACTTCCTATATCACTCGACGGTCGCTGAACCACATAGAAGTCAGTTTCTCTTGCTTGGTTTGTATGTCAATCACTCGAAAGATATTTCTACACAAGTAGATAGTTTGCAAAAAAAATTAATTCGTCGAAATAACAATTCAACAATTCAACCAATTAAGAAACATGATTATTATTGTGGAGAGAAGGAAGTTTTCAGAGATTTTTGGTTTAATCCTCCCAGAGAACATAACGTTTCATGTTTCCCCCTCTCTACAAGAATGATAATTTTCCTTGTTTCCTATATATTAGTTCAATGTTATCGAAGAGGATGCTTTCTGCACTTCCTCCTATGCCAGAGGACACTCCCGGAAAGGGAAACATCCCTTCATCGCTCTTTGAGTGCTCTGAGAGCTTCGGGCGTTATGTAACTAACAAGATAGTTATTAGGAGTGCCAGTATTTGTTCAAAGAAATTGGATACTGTGTATGGTAGTAAACAATCTTTGATGAAACTGTACAACAACACATGCACTCAGAACTGCAGCTTGGTTCTCGAAGAAGTTATTATGTTGAACAAACAAGGTGCACTGCAACATGCCATATTTCGCAGAGGATTCTGAAGGAACTTCAATATCGCAGAAGAAAGTCAAAATCAACATTGAAGTAGTTGCGTATACAGAGCTTTCGAATACCAATTCCTAGTGAGGAAAGAGAAAAACTGGTAAGTACAAGTATGTCATATCTCATAGAATAAATGGGACAACTGCATAGAAACACTCTACATCCATCAACAAATACAAGATTAGTATCAGAAAAATTAGGCTGTGATTGGAAGTCATAGTGTAACAGGACAATGTGTTATTTTTTCATTTGTGGAGTGCGGAACCAATTGAATATACAGGAGAGATCACAAATACTCGACTGCCTCAAGTCAAAAATACCGGAGGCAACGATATGAAGTTGATATAAAATACCTGAACATTTTTTTTTCAAAGAAAGTTGCATGAATTTATCGAAAATTCAACCCGTAGTGAAATACATAGATAAATCACTTCGTCCTCATCTTTTTTCCGAACATATTTTTTCGTTTTCAACCAACACGATTCCATGTACATTCTAAATTGATAAGTGTATTGTATCATACGCCTGATATTTCATATTTCATCTTCTATTGTGAATTCTTTCATTGTATCGTTCCAGTTACCAATTTTCCATATATTTTATTTCTAGGTTCA
The DNA here is from genome assembly GCA_032362365.1 of Zygogramma bicolorata. Lineage (NCBI taxonomy): Eukaryota > Metazoa > Arthropoda > Insecta > Coleoptera > Chrysomelidae > Zygogramma > Zygogramma bicolorata. Next base: position 3,569 of record JAVJAQ010000625.1, read on the forward strand.
TCGATATTGTTTTATCCTTGATGAGACACAAACTGAGTGTTAATAATTTACGAGACTTCACTTTTTGTTAGCTATCTATCAACTTATTCAGTACTAGTTATACTGATTGCTGCAAAATGTATCAATAATACACGACCGGGCGTAAAGTAGCACTTTAGCGCCCGCGGACTACTTATACTACGATAGAAACCTATACTCTGATGGTTTCAACAAATGCGAATTATTGAAACATATATCTGAATTGAACTGTGGTAGATGTCCATTGTATCTCAAAGTGGAGTGTAGTAGATTTACGTGCAGTCGAACTGTACTTGCTCACTGCAGAAAGTTTTTCAATTCCCTTAATTTCAACTAAAAATCCCCCTGCCTTGATCTTCCATAAGTAATTATCATGGACTTTGTATAATGTTGGCTTGATGGTTGGCAACTCTTGTTCATCCCAAGGATGGATGATAGATGTCAGTGTTAATCATGGTTGTTGCGCTCTCTACCATATTGTATACTGGTTAAAATTAATCTTCTATAATATTTCACTTTAATTTTTGTAACGAGAGGGCCTGTATGTGGGGTGTTGGATCTGTTCACCCAGGACATGACTCGAAATGTCAGCTCTTTGATTTTTGTTTCGTGTGTGCCAGACCCTGTGCCGCATTTCCATGTCATCACGACAATAGAAACATTTCGACAGTTGACAGATCTGTCAGCTGATTCTTCATTTCCTACTCAATTCAATTTGTGAACGGTAGTGTTTCTTCAAAGTTTTTTTCAATGTGGCTTTTTCTAATATTGCATATTGGGCATAAGGGCTCCAAGCCTCCCAATCTTTAATGTCTTTATTGTGTTAGGGATGTCCCATATATTCCCCTAATTACAAATCACTCACAATTTCACTACAATATTTTTTCAATGTCATTTTGAACTTCACCATGTGATTTTCCCAATTGAATTTTTTTCGTCTCCATGTAAGTAAATTTTATACTTCATTTATCAACTAATATTATATTACTCTTCCTTTATTGTAGAATTCAATGTAAATTCAGCTGATGATGAACCTATGTAGGTTCGAAACATGTACTGAATTACCGTACTGACATCTTTCAAATATCAAATTGTGGAGAAGACTTTGAGTTTTTCTGCATCGTAAATATATCTGAATTATATAGGAGTGCATACCAGTCGAGAAACCATAAACCACCATCAGAATATCAATATATCTATTGTACTTACAGGTAACTCATAATGATATGTCTTCCTGTATAATCCAGGACATTTCTGTTTCAATAATTGTGATGGTTTATTTGAATATTGCGATTTTCTCAATATTTCTCTAATGCAAAATCATACGATCCAACCCAAAACTTCATTAACAGTAATAACGAAAACAATAAACATAATTAATTCATAAAATTAATAATTACTCTATATTGACGATACAATCAGAACAGTTATTTATGGATATAGTTGAATTTGTTGTTTTCTGTTGTTGTAGATAGTATCTGATTTCAAATGATTCATCTATTACTAGAAGTCTGAGGAGGATGCATGTTATTTTCTCGTGGTTCAGAGAAGTGAGCAATATTTTCACGTTGTCTGCAATGGCTAGTAGAAGGCTCTTCATTTTCTACAATTTTCTTAGCAATCTTCAGCTTATTTGCAACTGAATTTTCGATATTACCTTCCGCAACAGTCATCGACTTCCACCCAGCATGTCTTTTAATGTTGATTATATCCTCTCCTGCATCTGCTAACAAAGTTGCTAAGGAACGTCTGAAGCAGTGACCAGTATATTTTTTCGCAGCAGAAAGAACTAGGTAAGTGGCTATTCTGAATGGTATCTGACTGAATGTATTTTTTCCGATAACCTTTCTCTCACACTTGCCATTTTTATAATATGAAAAAAACCGCTTCAGATCATTCTGATCACGCAAGGAACAATATCTTCTGTAAATATTCAAATAACTTAGCCATTTATGTTCTTTATCGATTACAGTCAATACTCGATCTATCTTGGTTGTGGTTTCTCGTATAGTTATGAGTAAGAATGTCTCGAAATCTTGAATGGCGTCCACTTTTATATTTGCCAATTCTTCAGGGCGACATGCTCCACGAATTCCAAGAATCAGTGCTGCCTACAATCAACTACTGCAGTCCAAAAAAGCTTATTTTACGCCCTTCATACATAAATAACTATCAACTTCAGTTCACCAAAAGTTCAAAATCAAAATATACCATTTATCTTTAGCTAAAACGTTGACTAGGCCATTATTGTTTCATATTCATCAAGTTAAATCACCCCAAGCCATACAACTATTAGTATAACAATCTCATTACCCTTCGAAATACAAATGTATTTGTTCGTAATCGGATTCCTTTCGAATAGGTATGAAGCATGTCGTTATGAAACGTTTGAATATTCGAATTGAAACTGTTGTTTGTGATGGGAAAATTAGTTGATCGATCACATTATTCAACAAGAATAACTATTTCAGAACGACTATAATCAAACAATACATGTACATATTATAAACATTTACTTCATTTAATTAAAATGAAATCAAATGAAAATTCATACATTCCTTCGACCAAATTGTTAATTGTTGCTTCAAATTTGAAGTGGTGTTGCACAATACCTTCCTCTAGCAGGATTTCATCCTGCCGTATATATTTATATTGCGCGAGTGGCTAGCTTCTTCAGAGGCTTACTAATTTCCGATACTAAACGTTTCGATTTCTCAAGGCGTTTTTATGTTGATACAGGTAGTCTGGAGTGTTAATTACTACTGTCGTGTTCGGGGAATAATCATCATTACTAGTTGCCACACTACCTGTTTTCATTAGTTATTCTTGATTTCCTCAGAATGGGATTCCAAAGTCTGTTTAGACTCAACGCTTCTTCTTTCCAGTTGAAATTGTCCGCATGTTTTTGGATCTCTATCGCCTCCCGTACCAGTCGGCTATGGTTACCCTGGTTGGGGGCAATCATTATTTTCAAACAGAATCCTGTGGTCACCCTCACTCAGTGCGTGTTCCGCCATCGCCGTGTTCCGTCATATGGAATCCTGGTTTTTTTAGATTGTCATATTCAGAATCGAGTTCAGAAGCACTCTCAATTATACGAAAAATTACAGCAACTTTGAGAGTTTTGGATCATTCAGTATATTTTTGTGTTTTTGTAGTCAGCAGCTCTGATATATGCAAAGCCCTAATTACTAAGACTCCTTATGATATAGATCGGTTTCCAAAGAGCTAATTTCTCAGTTACAAGTAATCTATCCCCTCTCAAGAATCAAAGTCATTTGCAAAACAGGTCCTGGCACTAGCATATATCCTGCAGTTTTGGCAGCATAACCGTAGTAACGGTATGTGTTAGTGTCTTTTCTGGTCATTATCCTAAAGAAGTATATTTTTCCATCCTTCGGAACTGTTCGGTTATCCTTGGAAAACTTTTTTGTTCATTTTGGTATTGTCCCAGTTCTCAACGATTGATTTGTTCTTTCATGGGACTTTTTGATAGTCGGTAGGAGAGGAGTCTTGGCTCATCTCTCTGTTCATCATCAGCTTGCTTATTACCTTTGATTTCCTTATGACCCGGCACTGGACCAAAGACACTTGATATTCCTGTTCCAGTTGTCTTAATTATTTTTTGCAGTCCCAGGTCAGTTCAGATTTACAAATTGAAAATAGTGTTGATTTTGAGTTACTACTCGAAATAAAAGTAATTTCGAGAGTATTTATGTTTTTTTTTCTCCTTATCAAAAAATAGAAATAACTTCTGAAGGTACCACTTCACGTACAGATTCCCGTCAGTTTTGGACTGTCAGTCCATCAGTTCAGGACGGAACTGAACGTGAAGGGATGCAATAGTTCCCGCCTGTCTCAGTCCCGACGCGGACTGAAGAAATCAAATAGAACAAATATTTAGGCGCGGTCTGAAATGCGGTACAGGTAGAGCATGTAGGTACGCTTCAGTTGTCAGTTACCGATTAGCAAGAGTGCGACTATGCTATTCTAAGTGGACGAAAGCGAGACGTGCGTAAACACTATCAGTTTCGTCCATAGCAGCTCAGTTGGTAGTGCCTTTTCAAGTATATTTTAAATGCAATACAATATTTTGTATACTAGTTATAATTATTGTTGATTTGGGGTGACACCTCCTCAGTCAATTGATTTCGTAACAAGCGTTTTTAGAAATTTATAGAGGATATCCATGTTTATGTAAAATTAAAAGCTTATATGAGAAGATTCGCCCCTCCGCAAATACCACGGTTTTGACCAATAACTCTTTTTTGCCCTTCGAGTAACATGTTCTGTTTCGTCGGCTTTTCCTAACAGTAACAAGGCAATCGCTTTTCTTTTGTGCAAGCTCATTATTTCAAAGCGCATTTGGTTTCTTTCAGTGAACAATAAATTTTCACGTTGATGCCACCACTTCTCAACATCAACTGACAGTTTTGTACTGAACGTGTAGGCCCTTGGCATACCATCAGTCCTGGCGCGCAGGCCACGACTGTATGCGAAGGGGTACCTTAAGAAAGAAATAAAGTGAAAAAAATAAATAATATACATGTAGCTATCAACAAAGTGATTGTCAATTTTACTGATGAATTTACTTCTTTCATAAAAAAAAATTCGTTCCGTTAACCAGCTGACGAACGTCAACTTTCAGAAGTCGAAATTTCTGCGAGCAATGGATTAACGAGGCCTTACCTTTTAACGTGTGAATCCCAGCACGGTGGCCCGGTGGGGAATCGACCCTGGTTTTCCACTTGGAAGGTTAACGTGCTAACCTCTACACTACCAAGAACCATAATTTTTTTTATTCGGAGAAGAAAACACCCAGAAAATAATTCAAGAGTTGTGTGCACTTCTATAAAACTCAATAAGACACTGACATTATTTGCAAATTTCTCCCATTAGGTCTTAGATTCGAAATTATAATCGGAAAATACCCCTACCAAATAAAATATTAGAAAAATTCCTTATTATTTATCTTTCACAAAGTGACTGAATCATTCATATTGATGAAAAAATTGCACAGTTCGAAATGACATTCAGAATATTGAGCTGTTTTGTTTTTATATTACCATTATTTCATTGAAAATTCAAAACGTTTGAACGTTATTGGTCGGGATAATTATTGTTTTCCATAAATGACCCATTTCATATGACGAATTAATGCAGTATAGGCTATGTACGCTGGAATTTGGTAATGAAATCAATATTCAATAGTGCCGTTCGGCCAATTATTGGAGACATAATAGAAATTGAGCGTGCGGTTTGACTGAAATTAATATTCTATGAATCAGTCAATAAAGTGGACTCGTCCTTTTCACCTAATGAATTTCGTCACAGGAGAGCTCGAAAATCCATATGATGTTGAAATGTCTCGACATGAATACATTTTCACAAAAATATAACAGTTTTCTGTACGATTTTCACTAAAAAAAAGATTTACAAAACCGCGACACGTGTTTCCGTTCATCAGTCACTTCATTTAAATACTCTATAAGGTAGAACACGATTAAATTTCCACAAAATTTTGTGGAAATTCAATTGTGTTCTACCTTATAGCGTAATAACTATAGATTTCCATCAAGTAAAGGCCACCTTAATCCAAAAAATCATTTAAATACATTTAAAATTCAAATAATTATCTCGATCATAACGAAAAGGTTGGCGAATTCTAACAGAAAATTTATTATTTGAATGGTGAATATGGAAATTGAGAAAAGTTATGTGATTTTCTCATATAATGAGGTATCGCAAATGTAAATATTAGTAAGAATCCACTCACGAGATCAGGTGGTTGAATATCTAACTAGCGGCGCGATATATGCACTACGAGCGACTGCTGACTGTATCTATATCTATTTACAGAGTGTCCAAATAAAAATGTGCACCCCCTTAAACTCAGCAAAATGAATGTTTTGACGAAAATTGAAGAACAATTCCGTTTTGATATCGAGGGGACAAATTTTTATACAAAAACAATCCGGGCAAATTCAACCCTGTGCTGGGGGAAGCAACCCCCCAATTCTTCAATGGGAGGAGGGGTTAACTGACTCGGAATTTGAAGGGAGTTTTCTTGATCTACACAATCGTTTTTTTCGTATTTTTTTCAATCTACTCTTAAAAGTTCCGGTTGATACCGGAATCCTTAACTCATATAGCACAACACATCTTAAAGATATTTTACTCTCATCTTGGAGATATCTGATATAATACATCTTTGAGATATTTTGTAAATTTTCTTTATTAGGCCAAATCCTCAACACAGGAAAACTGATAAATGTTTTTGAGTGGAATGAATAAATCTCTACCCCCCTCGATCTCTACCCCCCTCGATACCACACTGTTTTTGTGAATATGATGTATATTGAAGAATCTGATTGAATCTGTAAGTATAAACTTTGAAATGATGAAAAGAAGTGCCATATGCAGCTGAACTCAACTGAGAGCCACAGTGAATCTAGTTTCAATTCTCGGAACATGGACTTGGTACTTCGAAAAATAGTTCAGACGGCGATTCTATTAGCGAGCTGGATCTGGAGGTTCTACCCCGGCTCAGACACTCGGAAATAATACTGGTAATTCCTACAGAATCGTTTTGTTTCGTTTGATATATGTATAATAAGATCATATACCATTCAAATTTCCAAAGAAATCGCCTTGAGTACCTAAAGACTATGTTTTATTATAAAATTTATTCAATATTTTATGAAATTCGATCAAAACGATGTAGGACTATCTTTCAGATGTTGTAAGATATTTTCAAGATGTTATGAACAGATATCTTTGAAAGATTATTTTGTAATATACGTACTCATTTAAGACGTTTCAAAGATATGTTAAAAATATACATTTACATCTTTAATGAATGTCTTGGATAAGTAACTTAAAGATTCCTTCAAGATATCTTTGCGCTATCTGGGAATATATCAAATACAAATTGAGTGTTATGAAATTTCTAATATAATTTCCGCTACTGGTTTCAACATGTTTTTTTTTTCAAATATTCATCACTAGAACTGAAAACAGTCATTCATAAACTTTCCCTGAATTTGTTGATTTATTTGTTCTCTATCACCAAAATAAAATTACTTGACCTCTAACCTACAGCGATTAGTATTTCATTAATGATAATTGCACCGACCATGTTAAATAGATAATATTTTATCTATGATTCCAAATAGTACACGACATGAAAAACTCCGTTAAATATCTGACACATTACATTCCGTTCGATACAAGTCAAACATGTCGTGTGTATTGTTATATTTAGACCACATAAATTAGATAAAACTGCAAGGCAATGTTGCGAGCATATAACATATATTAGTCAAACTTGATCTCATGTAGTTTGAGGCACTGTTTCTTGAAATGAGGTTGATATTCAAATTATTTTTTTATATTTCCTATCGATGAGGTTTTCATTGTTCTGAAAAAAAAAATAACAATCAACCAATAAATAAACAGAAATGAGCAGAAGTGGAATGAATATATTATTGAAAAAATATTGAGTTTGAAATTAATTTTTAGATTTCGTCATATTTGGTTGATAATTAACTAATTTTTGAAATGAGATCAGTTATATTGGCCCAGTTCTTTTTATTGGGAAGAGCTAGTTCTTTTTTGTGGGAACTGAATCTATCGTACTTCTAGTCTTTTGAATTCTAATGTGAAAAAACAGTTCAGTATAGGTGATCATATTGTTTGAAGTGATGACCAATTTGCTTGTCTCATTGAGATAAATCGAATCCGACAACATAGTATATTACATTTCATCAAACAATATGTCCATCAGTTCGTGTATATTGAGTTGCCTGACTTATCTCACGTTTTATTTGTGACAGTCTATGTTTGAATATTGTTTCTATGAAGAGTGTACATAAAATCACAATTGGGTTCACAATTTTTTCTTTGCCGAGTAGCTAAATTCTGGTTCGATAAAACTAAAATACAAGAAATGTCATAATTAGGTTGATGTAAATTGACATACGGGATATAAGTAGGTACATATATCTCTGATAACGTTAATTCAAATTCGAATTATCCCACTTGGTAACCTGTAAGATGTCCGCAATGTTGTGGGTTCGATTTTGGTCGTCAACACCTTTCTACTTCATTTTTTATAAATAATTGGTTGTCAGTCCAGTTTTTTCTCATAGGATTTACAGGTTTGATGGCTTACAGACAGCCGTGCGGAAAGTATGTTTTCCGCACGACTGGGAATAAAGGTCACTTTCCATGTAGTAGAGTAGAGAGTGCGATATGTATTACTTTCCATTGTGGTCGAAGGAACTTTTTTTTCCGCACCAGTGCGGAAAAGTGACTCTATGAACACTAAAATAACTACGGAAATGTGGACCTATCCGAACGCTAGTAGAAAAATATGGTGTCATGCTTTTATTGATTTTTGAAGATTCATTTGGAATATTTCCACACAAACGATTAATAATTGAATAAGGATCCAAATGGGAATCAACAACTCAAAGCATCTTCAAATCATCTTTCGAACAATTCGTTCAGGCCAGTCTCAAATCTACCTACACAGTAGGTTTTGGCTGACACCTGTCGGAAAACAACTACTCCTCTGGCTGATACCACGAAGGGCATTGAATTATATCCGACCGGTGCCAGTGCAGGCTTCTTCACAGAAGAAAATACTGCATTCGTTTTTGGCGATACAAATGAAGGAATTGATTTTCAATTATAGGGACGGACACACTTGCTGACCAGTTTCGGGCTATGTGGCCACTCGTCAGTACAAGGCAGTGTCATCATCAACATAAAGTCGATGACTTCCCATAATTAAAAATCAAAAACCTTCATGGTATCAAGCCCCGACCAAAGTTGATGCGAACAACACGTAGTCATTGCGCCATCTACCCATGGACGAGATATTCCAAAAACAAACCGAATTCGCCCAGTCCTCCTGCGAGGAAAATGTAAAAACATTCGACATTGTCGATGGGATACTTGAAGACTGACGTTAAATCAAATCATCTCTCGAAGAATTCTTTCATCTACATCTTCAGCAAAAGAAGTGCGAGCTTTTTCGATTTGGTGTTGGAGTTACTGATCTCTGTTTGAAGATTCATTTTCACAGCGGAGGTTCAAATTCCATCTACTACATCACACATATTTCACTATACAGTGTGGTCCACTAAGTCTGCAACAAATGGGAAACTTTTTCATTATCGATTTCTCAGAAAATTTTATTCTTGACAAAAGTTGGTGCATGTTCCAAAACTATACCAAGTGTACCTGAAATGGCTTTATGACAATCACCATACAAAAAAATATAAATTTCGTTCAAGAGTAAAGTACCCTCATTTCAGAAAATATAGAAATATGTTGAGCAGAAACGTTGCTTAGAATTGAAAGTTATATTCAGATACGAAGTCATGGCCTGCTATTCGAATTTTTTTTCTTTTGGAAAATTTTGAATTACCCCCGTATGATACATATTTTTACTATTTTGATTCAATATGTATTCGAAGTAGCTACAATCGAATCGGTTTGGAGTATTTCTTATCAAATTAAAGTAAATTTGTATAATTGACATGGATTTGTATTTTTTTTTAGGTGACCGTCAACTTCTTGTTTGTTGCAACGACATTTAACAGAACACTAAAATAACAGGAATATTTTTATGTAGTTAGTAAAATATTTGCCTCGTTAAAAAAAGTATTTGTGTTATTTTAGAGTTCTGTTAAATATCGTTGCAACAAACAAGAAGTTGACGGTCACCTAAAAACAAATACAAATCCATGTAAATTATACAAATTCACTTTAATTTGATAAGAAATACTCCAAACCGATTTGATTGAAGCTACTTCAAATACATATTGAATCAAAATAGTAAAAATATGTATCATACGGGGGTAATTCAAAATTTTCCAAAAGAAAAATAATTCGAATAGCAGGCCATGACTTCGTATCTGAACATAACTTTTAATTCTAAGCAACTTTTCTCCTCAACATATTTCTATATTTTCTGAAATAAGGGTACTTTACTCTTGAACGAAATTTATATTTTTTGGCCTATCCTGTATGGTGATTGTCATAAAGCCATTTCAGGTACACTTGGTATAGTTTTGGAACATGCACCAACTTTTGTCAAGAATAAAATTTTCTGAGAAATCGATAATAAAAAAGTTTCCCATTTGTTGCAGACTTAGTGGACCACACTGTATATGAAGATTATAGTATCGTTCCAATCTGATTTATTTTATTGCCCTATTGTCAATGGACTATATTTGTTTGGAACAAGCCAAACATATCCATCGATATTGTTATCTTAGGTCAATACGTGGTATGTGCTCGCGTCCGAAATTTCTCACATCGTAGAGATTAATGTGCGGAGGAAGAAAATATTTGAACACATGGGTGCAATCATCTGAGAGATACATTAGTTTGGATTTGTTGACCTTTGTCATTCCTCATTACCGATGTTTCAGCTGCCGATCGCGTGACAATTGACGAGGGAAACTTTGTTAATTCAGCTCTCTTGATGACCGCTCAATTAACACTCGCCAGATGTGATCTCTCGAGGAGAATCAGGTGATGAGAGCATTTGTTTTCATTATTTGTCTGGATGAATTATCTCCAAACTTGGATTAACAAAAAATCTTTCTGCATAAGTATTCGTAACTTTTTCGAATGGTTGTGAATCAAATTCGCGTCAACTGTAATCAAATATCTGTTGATTTTATTCTCGAGTAAAGATTCCATACTAATGTTAGGAAACGTCCTAGCACTGGCTCTGTCGGTCATAAACGCGGAATAATATGAGGGGTCGAAGGGCGACGTCATTTTCCCAGGAACTCTCGTCGCGCCTGGAATATGCGATCACCGAGCCTTGACTGGAAGATTCTCCGTAGGCGTACGCAGGTATATTAGACCAAGAGACAGAGCCCAAAAAATTTTCTGATTTTACTAAGCCTGTTTTTTTATGGCTTATTGCAGTGGTTGTGTACACAAACATACTGCGGTCAGTCAGGCGAAACTGAGAACAGATGTTTCAGGTACGCTATCGAACCTGCCGTACCTGCCGAGGTAATAAAACGAATTCAATAAAGCTGAAAATCGTTATACAGATTGTATATTGCATATACATAAAAGGTACGACAGTCAGTCAGCTGAATATGGGGACAGAGCTGGTCAGTCGGTCGCAATATATGTACAAAAAATAAATACGGTGCAATTAATTTACTACACTTCAAAATTTTTGTGAGGGTTTAAATGCTATATGAGACATGAAAAAAGATCAGTTATCGATTTTGCGGGACAACGCCCGTCAGTCAGCAAAAATAGAAATGAAAATTTCGCGCGGGCTTGGCGTCGCAGGTGGCGGTTTGCTTTTTTCTTTATTATTTAATAAACGAAATAAGTGAGTAGGCCATTTAGTAATAATAATATAACAACAAATAACAGTTATCATACTTCTAGATAATATTTATTACAACTAATATTTGCTTAATTTACTCTTGCTCCGAATCATCAAATTCATTCATTTCGCTCTCACGATCAGAATTGTCAAGCAAGTGATATTTGCAACCAAACAGGAATTTTCGTATAAGTTTTGAGAACGGAAACGGATATAGTTTCTGAAACTCAAACGATAAGTGTTTTCATATATATATTAGTTCTTATTATTTTTTGATAGGCAAAATTCGAGATGATGAGAAGTTGCTGAGTAATTGGACTTGTTCTATCCAGAAAGCACTATTTTTCCATTGGCGCAGCAACTTTTGGGGGTAGATCAAAAATTTGCCCTTCTACACTTGTATAAATTTCTATATTCAATCTCATTTTTTCAGATTAGGTTAGGCTACAAACCAAGAAAACTACGGAACAAAATTGTATACCCTGCAACCGCAGTTTCAAGGTGCGATTTAAGTTCACCAGACAATTTATTTTTACTGCATTCCATCTATTCAGTAAACCTGAATCCCATGAGGCAATTTGTTGCTGCAACACTGGAAAGTTGCATGTAACTCGTACACTTGTTTCTTGTTCTTTCTCCATAGACGGTGAATGCACTTGAAAACTGGATACGAATCGAATCATCTGAAGGAAAATAGGTTCAGACCAGACTCAACTTTCCCTACACAGTAGGTTAATAGGCTGCCACTTGTCAGAACTATTTCCGAGAGGTGTCAGTGCAGGAATCTCTACAGAAAAAATTACCGCATGTTTTTTGCGATATACGATATAATTGCCGGAATTGTTGTCAATTATTGGGACGCGTACACTAGCAGACAGGTTTCAAGCAAGATAGGTCTCTTACATACGAGTATACCTGCGCTCAGTTCGATACCATAGCTAAGTTAAGCTGTGCCGATAGACACTCTGATTTAAAATCGCTTTCAAGGCCGAGCGCGCGCGCGAAATTTTCATTTCTATTTTTGCTGACTGACGGGCGTTGTCCCGCAAAATCGATAACTGATCATTTTTTTATGTTTCATATAGCATTCAATACCCTCACAAAAATTTTGAAGTGTAGTAAATTAATTGCACCGTATTTATTTTTTGTACATACATTGCGACCGACTGACCAGCTCCGTCCCCATATTCAGCTGACTGACTGTCGTACCTTTTATGTATATGCAATATACAATCTGTATAACGATTTTCAGCTTTATTAAATTCGTTTTATTACCTCGGCAGATACGGCAGGTTCGAGAGCGTACCTGAGATACCTGTTCTCAGTTTCACCTGACTGACCGCAGTATGTTTATGTACACAACCACTACAATAAGCCATAAAAAAAAACAGGCTTAGTAAATTCAGAGAATTTTTTGGGCTCTGGCTCTCCGTCTATATAGGAAGACATTCCATCGCGGAGGAGACAGTTATTCAACAGTTATTCAGCAGAGTTATTCAGAGAGAGATAAGCAAAGTTATTCAGATAGTTATTTGGTGCTCAGTGGAAAGAGCTTTGGTATCGCTCAGGGCACAAGTCGAAGTAGAGAATTTCTATTAACGAGAGGTTAACAGAGTGTTTTAGCACCGAGCGGAGTGCGTATCACTACGTCGAATTCCCATTACGCCGAATTCCCACTACGTCGATTTCCCATTACGCCGAATTCCCACTACGTCGAAAAGCATCCCCACCACTTACGTCACCAAAACACGATCGTTATCGAAGCTGGATCCCATTCGACGTAATGGGAATTCGACGTGATGGGAATTCGGCGTAATGGGAATTCGACGTAGTGATACGCACTCGCAAAATTTACCGGATATTCTGCAATTTCCTGTTAACCCAATCTGACTCAACCTAACTAACCTAACCTAAAAGAAGGATGAATTTCGCTGTGCTGTTGATATTGAAAGTGCATGGTGTGGCACTACGCCGAATTCCCATTACGTCGAATGGGATCCAGCTTCGATAACGATCGTGTTTTGGTGACGTAAGTGGTGGGGATGCTTTTCGACGTAGCGGGAATTCGGCGTAATGGGAATTCGACATAGTGGGAATTCGACGTAATGGGAATTCGACGTAGTGACACGTCCCGCACCGAGCGTTGGAAAGTTAGACGAGCAATTTGAGTGATTGAATTGTATTGTGTTGTGATAAAGAGTTGTAATGAAAGTAGTTTAGTGTTGTTTGGAGTTTTAATCAACGAACCCAAAGATAGATCGTAACACTATGTTTCAAAGTTGCGATTACAGCGCGATTGAATTGTATCGAGAAATGAATATTATTAAGTAATGAAATATTATAAACTTGTGGCACTATGTTATTCATTTTCTCCTTCTCCAAATGAGAAGAGAACATGAAAAACTTTTACGAGAGTGCAACCAATATCAGTTTAGTTTTAGCAGTGTAATTGATCTTGAAAAAAGTTTCACTCTCCACGAGGCTATTCGTAATAATTTTATGAATGAACAAGATATATGTATTCAATAGTACTTAATGATAATTATAATATTGCTTTTATTGATGGGAAAAAAATATAAACAAAAACAAAGATCATAATATAAAACGGCAGGATTCAATTTCTGGCCATGCCACACAAAAAAATCACAGCATGGGCAGACCTTGCTCTTCCATCCAACCGGAGAGACTGATTTTAATACATTTGTTGTGTTCAGTAAGAATTGTACAAAGGCGAACTCCATGAATCTCCGATAATTGTCAATATTGCTTTTCTTTGCACATGTTATTTGCCTACATACAGACTGAAATATGTTTCACAAATCAGTTTCGAGGATTGCTACAAATGAAAGAAGTTTATATCACTGAAATACTAAATTTCCGACAATAACGATGTACTGATCTTGAACGACCAAGAGCGATGGATATTGTGTTTGAAAAAAAAGGCTATTAAAAAAGTAACGTGCGGATTCTGAAAACTAGTGTTAGTGTTATCAAGGGGCATTGGTTTTTTTTAAGGAGATATTGGGTATATACTTTTTTTTTCAACTGAATTGAGGTGTAATAACTGCAGGAGCTTGTCAGGGATAGCTCGTTTTGAATAGCAGCGTTGGTGTTTACCCGTTAAAGGGGATCCAACGACTTCATCAAATCACAGGAGCTTAATGACATTTAGAATGAAAGGAGACGAGGTCGGAATAGTATTTTGCTGACTTTTCCTTCTTCTGAGTGAACAATCGTTCTCTTTCCAACCTGAAAGTAGAGTAGAAATGATCATGTTTTCGACTGATGTTGAATAAACCACATTGAATTTTGTAGTTATTCTATTCACGTCCATAGACAGATTGATGCTGCTAGTGAATCGAAATACTGATTTGAAATTTCTTATTTACCATCCGTAATAGTTGTTTTTGAAACAAGAATTGTGATACATCCATTTACAAATTATCAGCCTATATCAATCTGTATTTCTTCAGTTTAAACAATTTATTGTGGAAGTGACTCGGTTTCAGATTATCAGAAACGAAAAACAATAAGGAAATGTGAAATTGATTCGGAAACATGTCGGCAATAAGTTCACACCAAAAAGAATATATATAAAGGAGCACGTGATAACTGGATAACTAACTACTCAGTCAAAATCAATTTATACATGAGTCCTATTTTTTAAAGTCATTATTTTGTGGTGAATGGATTCTCTAGTATTTTTTCCTCAACCTACCCCAATCTGAGAAATAATTATTAGTATTAGAATCTATACAAGTGCAGAAGGGCAGATTTCTAGCCCACCCCAAAAAGTTGCTACGTTGATAGAAAAAAGTTTCATTTGAGTGTTCACGTTCCATTATTCAGCAACTTCTCGCATAACACAAAACATCAAAAAATACAACTAATGTTTATCAGAATACTCATCGTTATTTACGCTGCTTCTTTTTCAAAATCAGAAATTGGGGATTTGTCATATCATTTTGTCTTTCAAGTGGGGTGCATAAAAAATATGCCCTTCTTTATTTTATATATATATATATATATATATATATATATATATATATATATATATATATATATATATATATATATATATATATATATATATATATATGATGAGTTGTTTTTTGGGTTTCATTCCGTGTTCTGTGGTTTTGATCCCCTGAAGGATAATTGTCACAACGTTTCGGCAAAGTCTCATTTGCCATCTTCTAGGTGATGATTGAGTTTCGTCCTCCAACTCGACTAATTATTTCGAGTTCTACTTCTCAATATATAGGGGTGTTCATTGATGGTATCTTTGACCTGGGCCCCTCCCACTTTCTTCGTTGGTCCGACTGCATTTTTCATTATGTCTGTATGGTAATTACTTGATAAGGTCCGACCTTTTTCCTCTGGAGTGATCGGCTTGTTTTTGTTTTGTGATAGGATGGATTTCCACGTTCTTGGCAATCTTGGGCATCATCTCTCTTATTCATACTACTCGGTCGTTTCTCAATTTCGATAGCCTCTCTGATTGTTCGAGAGTAGAAGTTTTCATCGCTCGCTAATGTTTTGGTGTTTTCGAAATTGATGTTATGCCCTGTCTCCAATACGTGTTGGAAGATGGAGGATGTGGTGACTTTCCCTTTCACTGATAGCTCATGTTCATCCTTGCGTACGTTGATCCGTCTGTTGGTCTGGCCGATGTAGGACTTGTTGCAGTCTCGACATGGTACTTCGTAAACTCCCGGGACTCCAGTGGTATTTGGTCCTTCGGATTACGGAGTATCGATCTAATTGTACGTTCTGGTACGAACGAAGTAGCTATGTCGTGTTTGCGGAGAATTCTGCTGATTTTATCTGTGGTTCCTTTTATGTATGGTAGTCTGGTTGTTATGACCGGTGTTTCTGTGGTTTTCTGCTGTTTTGGTTTGTTCTTGGAAGCCGTTTTTATGATTCTCTCCGAGTAGTTATTCATTCGTAGAGTTTCCTCGATCGTGTTCCTCTCTTGTTTTTGATGTTCGTTGTCTGCCAACCTGATTGAACGTGTAATTAGTGTTTTTGCCACAGCGTGAATCTGTTTTGGATGGTGATGTGAATTTGCGTTCAGGTATCTGTTGGTATGTGTTGCTTTGCGATATACCGTGTGGCCTAGTGTACCGTCGGTCTTTTTTATGATTAAAACATCGAGAAACGCGAGCTTGTTATCTTCTTCGATTTCTTTGGTGAATTTGATCCGTGGGTGGAGTTCATTCAAGTGACTGAAAAACCTTTCGAGTTCTTGATGTCCGTGTGACCAAATCACGAAAATGTCATCAACATATCTTAGCCAGAGTTTTGGTTTCAAGTCTGACATTGCTATTGCTTTGGTTTCGATCTCTTCCATGAAGAGATTAGCAATAATGGGTGACAGTGGTGAGCCCATTGGTGCCCCCTCAATTTGTCTGTATCGTTGATCGTTATAGATGAAATACGTGTTTTTTATGCAATGTTCTGCCAAGTCAATGATATGTTCTTCTGGTTTATATTTCTTTTTGATTACTTCTAGTGCCTCTCTGATGGGTACCTGGGTGAATAAGGACGTTACATCGAAGCTGACAAGGATATCGTTTGGACTAACCGTTTGTGTTTTCAGTACATCTATGAAATGGTCGGCATTGCGTACGTACGAATCGACCTGTTCCGCATGTGGTTGGAGAGCGTGGGCAATGTGTCTCGCTAATTGGTGAGTTGGTGACCCTATAGAGCTCACGATTGGTCTAAGTATATATATATATATATATATATATATATATATATATATATATATATATATATATATATATAGGTATAGATTCCAATATTGATTCTCTTCTCTTATTTTTTCAGATCATTAATCATTGAAGAAAACGTTCATAATATGATGCGGACGTGGGTGTTACCATTTGAAGAAATTCGAAAACATTGCTGCAAATCGGTGAAAGTTGACCAATTAAAGATATAATCAATCGTATAATTTAATTTTTGAAAATTCCGTTATGCTCTTCGAAGCTCTATCTATGCAT
>JAVJAQ010000626.1:0-27995 GCA_032362365.1 Zygogramma bicolorata
AATGAGTTGATGCATCACCTCCAAGCGTTGAGAAACAAGAATTAAATCCGGAACTTATTCATTCGGCGTGATACGATTCACGGTGAAGCATTCATTGCCAGCAGAATGCCAGCTATCCATCATATTTGGAAATATATTGTTCTGCCTTCCAAATATGACTGCATATAGCGAGACTGGTATTGTTACAAGTGCTGCTTTGTACATATTTATACGTTTCTGTGGGGTATGTTTGAGCGAACCTGACAGCATCATGTTTTTGGAAGCAAAGAGTGTTAATAATAAGGAGGTAAACGTGGTGAGAGAAGTCTTTTACAACCAGAATATCGCAAATCGTCGAATCAAGGCAATGCTATCAATGTGACATATTTTTGTGATATGAAGGTCCCAGGGTCTGGCAAAGATATTCAATTTTTTTTTTCATGAATATTCGAAAATATGCGTATTTCTAACCTACTTTCAGGTTGGTGAATGACCAAATGGTCAGTATTAATATACCGACTTTTTTTTAGTTTTTCTTCGTTCAATTGTCATTTAGTTCATTGGTATTTGGGAAATGTTTAGATTTCTACTGACGTGTACTAATCGAAGTACGAAAGAAGCGGATTTGATGAATAATTTTTTGACTTTTTTTTTCGAATAAAAAATTATAAATCACAACTTCTATGAAAGAACTAAAATCGAAAAAATCACAAACACCCCCTGTTGAATCGAAGAAACAAAAGTCAAAAAATAATTCATTAAATTTTACTCTCCCCATAAAAATACCTAAGCTCCTAAAAACAGGTAACCCTGGCACATCAAAACTACCTCAGTACAGAATGGACAGAAAAGGTATATATTCAGTTTCTTCGCCAAAAACATTATTGAATCTTCTTGTCTGCCTCACAACAACTTCTAGAAATAATACAGTACCGACTTTCGAGCCATTTCCCCAATTACAGCCTCCAGCGGCCCCCCTTGCCCAGGGCCAATCCCTTCTGATGGTCAAAACGACTCTAACTATATGATTGCCTACGCAGCCTTGGCATAATTTTTGTTTCTGGGATAAATGATGCACTTTTTGCCTTTGGTAACGTATATTTCATTACTGAATTAGAAAAATGGCACGACTACATAATTTCAATTGATACCAACAGTGCGTCTTTCCTTGTAGAATACTGATTCGCCAGTTTTCGGTTCTTTCACAAGAGGCGCTAATAAATTTATCCACATTTCATGGATAGAGAGATAATGCAAGGAATTCCTAGAATATGGATTTCAAATTAAGATATTAGCGCCGATTTGGGCAAAACTTCATCTGAATTGCACCACTTTGACGACTATTCCTTATAAAGGTTAGGAATTTGATTTTTTTTTTCAAATGCAGATTCACACGAAAGGAAAGCCCTGTAATGTTCGAAGAACACCGCTTGAATCAAGGGACAGGAGATACGAATTGACAATCACGTTGAATTTCTGAAGTTTGTAAGCCTCAGGAAAAACCCCTTTTGGCAAGGAGTTCCAAAGCTCAGCTGTTTGAAAAAAAGAGAGGTTCGACAGATTTCCAAATTCACAACGAAGAGGTGGGAGTTCTGTAATCGTCCAGTCATCCATTTAGATATTGTCGATGGTGGAACAATTGATGACAATTCAGAAGAGCACCAACCGTGAAAATATCTATAGAAGAGAGACAAGTCTCCGACTCCTCTATGTTTCAATCAGGTGAGCGAGCCTGTGAGCGAAGAATCACCAAAGAGACTGATTGTCTTCCTCTGAATAGGATCGAGGAGCCTCAATGGATGTTTTGGCGCCGAACTCCACACATGAGAACTATTTTTTTTCAAGACAGGTCGTGTCTGAGCCTTGTAGATCATTAAAAGCTGACGAGAAGTGAATTATTTCTTTGCACGAAATAGAAATCCAAGTTTCTGGGAAGCACCTTTAGAGATCGATCTCACATGGTTTTTCCATGAGAGATTATCAAAGATCGTAATTACTAGTATCTAGGTACTCGACTTCGTAGGTATAGTTACACTTGACATATGAATACTAGATGATGATAGCTATGGTTAGGTTGATTACTCTGCAACTTCTCTGAACGTATAGTTGCTGAAAAGACAAATGAAAATAACACGAATTTGGTGAACTATTCGAAACGTGGAATATATGATTTGAACCTTTATAACAGTGTTTATTCACCTATTAAGTGAATATCAATCATGAATTGTGCTCGATGAACATATTAGTAATAATTTCAACGAAACTCCAAAATTTCATTATAACGTCGCATCCCCACTTTGACTAAGACTTCAACTATATTCCACAACTGACGTTGATCGGAACTGTTATTCAAAAAGCATAGCTTCTCTTGGAATCCCAACAAGAGAATCAATTCAATTTCTGACCCTCAATCGAAATGAATATTCGTTTAACACACAAAGGAAACATGTTACTTGATTGTGAAATATTCCCTCTCCCATCTCATCGAAGCATAATTGTTCTTAGGTTTATATAATATAATGATGATACAATTTGATGCCAGACTGTTAAAGCTGCGAACCTCGGCAATCTTGTTGGAAAGTTCGATTGCTTTCAACTCTGTCGATTCCTGTGGCATTCATTCAATTCTTTTTATGTCACATACCGTAGTTGGCTCTGAAAAGACCTATTCACCTACATGAATACACACTCGCTCCGTTCATGTCTCCAAAAACCCAGCACAAATGTGGTTTCAGAGGATAAAAGCTTTAACTAATTCTAGTTCTGTCAGTTTATCTCTCTGTGACAGCTTATTCCACTTTGCATCAGTAAAATGTGAAACTTTCGCCGTTGTAAAATTATTCGTACGATGCTACATAGGTTGAGTTATGATGATGAAAGCGACTTTATGAACGGCTGTAACACCATGAAAATAAATGAAAGGATTATACAAGGTTGATAATCTATTTCTCAGTCGTAATAACTCTTTGTCGACGAACTAATTCTGCATCATTTTTTTATATTCGGCATCATGTATAATGATTCTGTTGCATCAGTATTCATGAAGGATACTCATTAGAAGTGATATATGAAACTGCATCATAATCAAGTTTATATTTTCTTCATTTCCACTTTTAATTTGCAATATTGCCCATATGAGGTTGAATATTTTCAGAATTATAGATGATGTAATAGTCTGATAGTGAATATTTTCTCTCTGAATTTGTGAGTACCGAGTAAGGATTATTAAGCATAAGAAATAAAGTGGTGAAAACGATAGTACCTATTCATACCTGAATTTCACAGCAAACAGAAAACTTTAATATCGACTACGTCAAATTTATATTTCAGCCATTTTTCAAATAATTCTCATATATTAATCCACAACAGATGATATAGAACTCGCAAAGCAACTATCAATGTTTTGGAACTCAAAATTATCTATATTAGCTTGTCTGTCACAACAGTTTCTCACTTGGGATTGAGTCAAATGCGCAAGTATAGGGAAATTCGAAAAACTGGAAAACTTTTTTTGTAGCTTGGAACTATCGGTAGTACCAACCATATCACGTCATTTGTCAAATATACCATTTTTATGTTTTCTTGCTGTATTGTAGAAATTAAAATAATTCTCAGTTGATTATATTTTCCGAACAGTACAAGTAGAAAATTGTATTCCTAATGTGTTCTTATAGTTTCGTGGGGAACTAATTGATAAAAATAAATTTATAGCTGTTGTCGTTCAAAATGTAGATTATTGATCATACACACAAATTAGAAATTAAATGTGGGTACCTCAGGGGTCAGTTCTGGGGCCCACCCTTTTCTTAATTTATATAAATGATCCAGCCTCACTTAATATCTCCGGAAAGTTCACTCAATTTGCAAATAACACCACAATCCTTTGTCATGATAAAAATGGCTGTAAGGGTTCAATCTCAGGGTTTCTTGAAAGGGGTTGCTGTTAGTTCAATGAGACACGGGAAGTGGTGCGATAGTTTAATTCCAATTTCGGGGGAGACGGGGGATCTCGATTTCTTGTATTGATTCTGAAATGATTACACAGACTTTCAATAAAATAGATAAAAGTAGTTAATAAAAACTTCACCTACGTGTTACTTCATTTAGTAGTAAAAAACCATTACCCACCTAAAATAATTACAGGCACGGGACTCGACGATGAATCTTGTCCTTGAGGACCACAGTAAGGTAATTTAGAACCGAATTCAATTCACAAGCAAAAGGTTCAAAAAATCCAACAAATATGGCACATTAAAAATCACTAACGTCTCTAGAGACGAAAAAGAATCTCGACAGCAGTTCATAAAAAACCTGGCCCTGAAAACACTTTTAAATGCAAAAAACCCGACGACATGGAATATTAGTTGCCTACCCCGGGAGATATGAGAGCCGTGGATACTAAGTATCAAGGGCGGCAGAAAACTGTAAACAACAGGAATCGGCCGTCACTGCGGTGGGTAAGTTAGAGAGAAAATTCACCAGATGGCGACACGGTAAAATCTAAAATGAAACAGATGTGTTTTGTCACATGGCTCACCACTGCATCAGATGATTGAGAATGATAAGTAGAGCCAAGGATTGGTGTAATGCTAGTAAGCTATCTTTAAATATATCAATAACTAAAATCCTTACTTTCAAATGTAATCTACAAGAACTTCATATAGGAAATCAAGTGATCAGTTATAAGTCAGAAACAACATTTCTAGGTTTACATATTGATAAATTCGATAGATTCGAATGTCACATTGAAGAACTCGGAAGAAAATTGATATCAGGATGTTTTGCAATAGGGACCATTTCATGGAAACTTGGTGTAGAAATAGCAAAAAGTGTATATTATGCTTTAATCGACTCACACCTGAGATATGGAATCTGTACCAGGGGATCATGTAGTCAATATTTTTTCAATATGATTTTCATCTTGCAGAAACTATCAATAAGGTATATGTGCAAAGCCAAATTCCGGGGTTCTTGCAAGCACTCTTTATAAAACACAAAATTCTACCACTACCTTGTTGTACCAGTATGTCTCATGCACAGTAAACATAAAAAAGAAATACATAAGATGTCTCAATATAACACAAGACAAATGCTAAATATTACATTAACAATTCCAATGTCGACATATAAAAATTCCACATTTTATAATGGTAGAAAATTATTCAATCATCTGCCAAACGAGACTAAAATTTCAAAACGTAAAAAACAATTCAAATTATCCCTTAAAAATCTTCTACTGACGAATGTTTTCTATGCATTAGATGAATTATACTGTCAGAAATTTTAATGTTGTGGAGTTCGACCTGTTCAATTTGATGCGTTTCAGTGATATTTATTCATTATTTATATTTTTGTTGAACTTGTATTTTATACTTACACATGTTGTTCTCTATAATAATTTTATTATTCTCCATGTACTTATGTTTTATATTTGTGTTTTATTGTATCCTAATTATATAATTATCATTAGTTTTTTCTAACAGACTGTCATATCGACATATATTCAATGATGATCAATGTTTTTATGTTTTTCATTTTATAAGACCCTGTCAATGAGAACTACGTTCTTCAGAAAATGAAGAATATTTAATTCGATTTTGATCATCATGCTTCATTGTATGGAATTCAATATAGTTTTTATACTGGTATAATCGTTTGTTATTCCCCACTAAATGTTATGGCAATGTTTCAAAACGGAGTTTTCCTGTGATTACTAACTCACCTACACTTCGTAGGATTTTTTCATAGTACCTATATCGGCAGATTGTGAATTGAGAGTATGATTGTGATATATCATTGGAATACTGAATCGATATTTCAAAAAATATATATTTTTTCCATTTGAAATATGAAAATTGGATGCGCTTTCGGCCAAACCGGAAGTGTTCAAATTGTTTGTTACTTGCTAAATTGTATATGATATCAAAATGAAATACCGAATTTGAAATATAACTAGGGAGATACAGGGGTGCAAATTGGTCCCGGGTCACCCGGTATTTTGCAACTACAAAAATGCGTGAATGTACCACAGCAAAAAATAATAAAACTGAATGTAGGTAACAAAATGTCTAGCAACTAATGCTCAATTGAAAAACGTACCTCTCTGTGTTATTGCTGGAAACGTAAAACATGAAATGTATGCTGTCTTATATTTCCAACCAACCGTTATTTTAGTTTTCTGACATTTTGCTTTGTCTTTTTCAGGTATGTGGAAAAATAATTCAATTTCGCCCGTATACGGTAAGTGAATTTCGCTCGTGTAGACGCCTGGTTATGTTTATCTTTCATTTTTTGAAATAAAGTGAGCAGTGTGAGAGAAAGAAACAAGTGATGGGGATTTTGATTCTCCGCTTCGGTGAAGGGGTGGTTCTAATTGTTTCTATCCCGGGTGAAATTTCGTAATTGCGTTTATGAAGCTCATTTCTGCAGTCAGAGAAATAATGAAAGCTGGATACCTACTTTGTTTCAAAAACAATTTCAATCAAGATTTTTCCATCGAATAGGCTCAACAGCATTATTATTCATATAGAATGGAATGTTTATTGGAATCCTGATGGATAAGGCTGATTCGTTGAAGAAGCAATAATATACAGCGTGACTCACGGTCGATGGTAGGTTATACGTTTCTGGAAAACGCAACGCATGATTTTTTGAAAATTTCACCTCTCACATTTCCTTACCTGTTCTATCGATCTATTTTCAGCATTGCGGCATTGCCACTTCCATCAAAAAGTACTAGCAACTTTATTTTTTCAAAAAGAGCACTCCGTATATCAATACATTTTTGGAATCGCTCTAGTATTCTAATATTTTTTTGTTGACAATGTCCTAGACCTATCAAATGAAACCCCCTGTATATTACTCGATTAATTGAAAGATGGATTTTGGTGGCAGTGGAATTATCAAGCTTATAACAGTTCGGTTACTTTAATAAGTAATTTACAAATAGTTATCGACGGTGTTTCAGATCATCTTCCAAAATGAATGCAAATATCGACTAATCAAACGAAGTTCTTATGAAATTATTTATTACACATGAACAAAGTTATCAGATCATTGTCAGAACTTGTGAAAAATTCAACCAAATGTAAATCATTTTGTAACCTTACAAACTTCCTCTCGTTCATTGGTGTTAATTCAGGATACATTTGGTTCAATTTTTTACAAGTTCTGACAATGATTCGATCACTTTGTTCATGTGTAATGAATAATCACATGAGAACTTCGTTTGAATAACCGATATTTGAATTCATTTTGAAGGATGATTCGAAACACCGTCGATAACTTTTTGTAAATTACTTATATTGAAGAAACCGAACTGTTATAGGCTTGATAATTCCACTGCTACCTAAATCCAAATTCTAAAAAAATTAATGTTTCTAGAAGAAGCGACTTTTTTATAAAAACTTGACGATTTATGTATGGGGACATGATATACCATTTCGAAGCATTTTCAACCATCTTTTATCGAGTAATATACAGGGGATTCATTTGAAAAATGAACTTGTGACCACTTTTATGCACAATGGAAATAATAGTAATTTTAGCACACCCTGTATGATATAGAGTCAATTTCTTGGTGTTATTTGAATATTTCGAGTTTGTCCGAACTATCATCAAAATATCAAATTTTCATGAATTGAGAGTACTGAATGTACTGATGTACATGAGTTCGATTAAGGCTATGTTTTGGACCATATTTAGCACAATCAATTTTTTATCTCGAAAACAGATAGAGAAAGGTATAGGACATCATTGATAAAAAAGTATCAAAATACTAGAGCGATTCCAAAAATGTATTAATATACGGGGTGTTTCATTTAAAAAATAAAGTTACTGGGCTTTTTTGATGGAAGTGGCAACGCCGCAATGCTGGAAATATTTTAGATTGATAGAACAGGTAAAGAAATGTGAGAGAATTTCCAGAAAAGTCACGCTGTATAATTTCTAAATAGGAAGCACCATCTGTAAAAAAGTAACGCGCTGCTTGGTACCTCATGTGAAACCCAGAATTTGCATTAATCGTTTCACACTGTATTCTTCGAAACAGAACAGAAAAACTAATAAATTTGTAATGTGCATACTGTTGAACGATGAATACGCCATTGAAGGTCTAACCATTAATAGGAACAATTTTTAGAACAGAAATATCCAACCTCCTTCGCACGCCAAAAGACACAATAATTGATGACACCCAAGAAATATATGAATTACCATGTTCTAACTGTGGCGGAACATACATCGGTCAGACAAACCGACGAGTGTGTAGTCGAGCATATGAACATGCACTAGCAGTCCGCAATTCCGACACAACCTCAGCAGTAGTTCAACACCATGCCATAAATAGATTTCAGAAACACAAAACCCTCCATACCAGAATTACCCGCGAAGCCATCGAAATTGAAAAACGTCCTAATTGTCTTGACAAACGTGACGATTCACAAAGACTTTCCAATACCTGGAAACCCTGACCCAAGTACTTATTCGTCCGTAGCTTCTGTCGAAAGTCCGACACCTGACCCCCTATAAATAGACACACAAATCCCAATAATCTTCAGATCTCGATCGCTGTTACAGGTCACAGGTAAGTCTCCTTAACCGCCAGCTCTCATTTTGACAAAGTGAATGCTGTGGTTTTGTGGATGGAGGGATGTTATTCATAGCTGCATAAAAATCCGACGTTGTTAAAACTGTCGGACCCCATGTAGGTCTGTTTTGAAAAGGATTAATTAAGGGATTTGTTCGATAGGATAGTAATGGTTTCCAGGAATTGGTAAGCCTTTGTGAGTCGTCTCGTTTGTTGGGGGCGTTTTTCAATTTCTATTGCTTCGCGAATGATTCTGGCGTGGAGTGTTTTTGCTGTGGCAATGGTCTTCGTGTTGTTGAAGTCAATTTTGTGTACGGTTTCGTGGTGATGTTTGAAGAGAGTCGAGGTCATGTCCTGTTTGATACTCGTCGGTTCGTCTGTCCTATGTATGTTCTCAGGCAGTCGTCATCACAAGGAATTTCATATATTCCTTTCGATTCGTTGGATACTATATCTTTAGGTGAACGTAGGAAAGTGGATATTTGATTGTTTGCTGTGGAAACTGTCTCGATGTCATGTTTTGTCAGAATTTGGCTCACCTCATCAGTGACTTCCCGAATGAAAGCAAAGAAAGCTTTCCCGAGATCAGCTGGGTCTTCCGGTGGTTTGGGATGCAAGGAGCGGGTGTGTTAGCGTTGAATGGTTGCAGGATCTGACGCGGTGTAAAAGAATACTCTTTATAATGTTTCCAAGCTTTCGGAATTATTTATATTTAGTCATTTGAGTATGTTTACATATATGATCATAGGTTAAAAAGCTATATATTTGTTCAGTTATCATTTTGAATAAGCAGAGGTGAAACTTTTGTTTTATATAACTGTCGGATCGGGGCATCTTTATCCCCTGAGAATTTTAGGGAATAGATCAGACTGACTCGGCAATTTCCGTTCAATTCGTGAATTAGAATTTTACCACATATGAAATAATGTCAAATACCATAAATCTAGTTCCTTTGTGAACATCCAACTAGTCAAATTGTGATTTCATTTATTTTAAAAAGAAAAAAATAAGTATGTTTCCATGACTCTTTGCACACAATCTGTTTTTTCGAATAGTTATGGTTATAGATCTAAAATTTCACTTCCGTTCATTCAAAATGATAACTGAACAACTATGTTGTTTATTGACATTTGAACATATATGTAAACATACTCAAAAATATGTCAGTACTGATGTTTTTGGAATTTTACAATTTTCATGAAATTTCCATATTGTATTCTCCCTGATGATGGAATGAATGATTCCGAAAGCTTAGAACGGTCACGGTCAGTTGTATGTAGTTGCTGAGTTTGATCTAGGGAGTGGGCAGATTAAGACCTCAATGTGATGTCACATTGAACTACTTGAAAATGGCACCAAAATCGAAGTTGAAATCTTAGCAGTAGCGGTTTTTCAAGTAATTTATTGAGTAATGTATCCAATTGTTCGGGTGATTCATTGATTTTGTTTAAATGAAGTTTCGTCGTTTTGGTGTACCAACTTATTTAAGAACGCAGAATAAAAACGTAACATGTATTTGTATTCATCACAATTAAGTAATGGAAGTATCTCTGTGGCACAATCTCATTTCGTGTACTTGTAAAATCCCTCTCCTGTTTTGCGGCCTAGTTTGCCTTCTTTCACCAATCGCCGTTGAATCTCGGTGGGTTTGAACAGTGGGTTATCCGGATATTTCGCATGCCAACCTTCCAAGATATTGTGACCAATGTCGAGACCGGTGAAGTCTGATAGTTCCAGAGGTCCCATAGGGTATCCTGCACCTAGTTTCATAGCTGTGTCAATATCTTCAGCTGTCGCATCTCCTGAATAAAAAAAATCAACTATGAAAAAAATCGTACGTAACGTGAACCTTGATGAACTGAGACAGCTATACACAATGTCGAAGGATGGAGATGTATTACAAACATCATCGATATAAATCACTTTTGTGAATATTGATGGAATATTGGAAAAATTAGTGTTGAAGTTGCAACATATCCACAACTCCGGCAACAAGGGTAAAGCTGGATTCAGACAAATCCGAAATCCGATCGTACGACGATCCGAGAGTTTTCTGATTGGTGTAAATTCAAATTTAGACCAATCAGAAAGCTATCGGATCGTCGTAGGATCGGATTTCGGATCTGTCTAAATCCAGCCTAAGTGTGCCCCAGAGTATAATGGTCAGTAGAAGCTTTATGTTATTTCGAAGGATGTCAGTTCTCCTATTTGAATAGTCCCCAATTACATGGGCGATTATATAGATCGTTCACAGAAGTGATGTTGGTTTAGAAAACGAACAATAAATAGGGTATTTTTTAGGGAATAATGTTTGAATGTTTTTTGAGGAGTTAAAATGGTTCTGGAATCCATTTTTTGACTTTTCTCTTCGTTAGAAATGAAAAGGAAAAAGCTGCAAGTTCTTATGATATCTGTGTTTCGGACAAATTCATAAAAATACGATACGTAAATGACAAATTAGTCATTCAAAGTTGCATTTTTTTAATTTTTCAGAAACTTATCGTGGCAAATATATTAAAAGAATTCTGAAGATTTTTCCTTTTCATTTCTAGGGTAGAGAAAACCAGAACCATGGATTCCAGAATATTCTTTAGGAAATGATTGACAGACGCAGTACATTCACAAACCTCTTTCCAACATACGCACAGCCTCAGCAACGTATGGTACCAAAAGTCTATTAACAACGAATCCAGGGGTATCCTTACAAGTGATACAGGTTTTGCCCACAGCTTTACCCCAGGCCATCATCGCTTGGTACGTTTCTTCCGACGTTTCGGGTATCCTTATAACCTCCAGAAGTCTCATAACCGGCACAGGACTGAAAAAGTGTAGACCGCCGAATCGATCCAAACGATTCGTCACCGAAGCTATTTCTGCAATGGATAATGAGCTGGTGTTCGAAGCAAATATCGTTTTCTGGGGAGCCACGTCATCGATGCTTTTGAACAGTTTATGTTTCGTATCTATATTCTCCACTATGGCCTCGACTACCAAGTCTGAATCTTCAAGTGCCGTGGATATTACTGAAGAATACTTCAGACGAGATGTGGAATCATCGATGAATTTTTTTGCTGCCTCTGTATCGTCTTTGTGCACTTTTTTGGCTACCCTATTGATACTGTTCACAATGCTGGCTTCGGATTTTTTCAGTATATCTGTATTCAAATCGACTAAAACAACGTTGTGGCCGGTTTGTGCTGCTACCTGAAAAATATTTTGTCTAGTTTAAGGGTAAATCAGATCTGTTCAGCAATGTTGTTTCAAGGTTCACGGCGAACGAAGGAACACAGTATATTTTCTAGAAAACGAACCAGTACACATAAGTCCCAAAGGACACACAAATATTATTAGAATGAATCTCAATTAGGTCACCCTCTGCGACAGTATTGAAAAATGATTTGAAAACCAATGACAAAAAAGCTTTCCGTCACTACTTTTCGTATACCAAGAATTTAATGGATAAAATCAGTTCAAATAGACCTGAACCACGTTGTGGCCGGTTTATTCTGCAACTTGAAAATATTGTGAAGCTCAGTCTCGTGTAAGAATGATTCAGATTTCTTCAGCAATGTTGTTTCATGGTTCACGGCGAACGAAAGAACAGTATTTTTTCTAGAAAGCTAACTAATACACAGAAATCCTAAAGGACACACAATTATTATTATAATGAATGTCAATGAGGTAACCCTCTGCAACGAGAAAATGATTTCAAATCCAATTGTAGTCTCATATCATGTAAGTAGGTCCTAACTCACCTAACCTAGACGAAATTAACTAGCAAAATAGATAGATAAGCAATATTGTCGGAAATACCAACATTACGTCGACATGTTACGTTGATAAACAGAAAACACTGACTTTTACATGAAACGTCCAAGACCAGCTGGGACTTATGAACATGACAGTATTTCATTTTTGTACTACATTCATAAGAATCCTACTGACGTTCTGAATGTGACTGAAATATACTAGAAAAATACAATAAATAGTATTAGAAATGGCAACCCTGCAACGTGAACATGCCTTGTATCTGTTGACGTTGATGTTCAACCGCCTTTATATGAATGATTTTGATTAACTGACCTGAGCAATTCCTGATCCCATCAGGCCACCGCCTACTACTGTAACGTTCTTTATAATATTCAGGTTCTGAGAAGTCGATAGACTTCTCTTTACTATACCAGAAAACACGGACATTTTGGTTCTTTCAAAGATTAAATGATACCATACGAGTCACGTCGAAACTGTTATCATCGACTAAAATAAAATTGCCATAAATGTTCAGATTACTTGTCACCGTCAGCGGGAGATATATAATACCAGCGTTGCCAAGATTTCGAAGAATATTGAATCTGGGGACAAATTAATCCATGATTCAGTTAATATATTTTGTTAAATCAAATATTTCGTCATTTGTTCAAACATCTTGAGGGGTTTATGGTTTGGTAGTACAATGATGCATGTTATTTTGGAATACATCAAAACCTTTTTCGGATACCGAACACTATGAAGGGCGCCAAATAAACTTTTGTGAATCCTTCCATGTTGGTTTCTCTTCCTAAAACCACCAAATTACCCGTAACATGTCTTGTTTGGTTTTGAAACCTATACAAATACTTTTTTCATCGATTGGTGAAGCGTTTTCTTGAATATTTCCCTCATATATGAAATGTCCCATAAGAGCAATTATCGAAAAGTTACAGCGGTAATTGCATTGTATCAAGTCACCATAACAACACATTTGAAACCGTATCGCTAGACGTCAGTAAACAACACAAATAAATGTCAGAAAGACTTCAAAAATAAAAAAACAAGACTCGGGCACTTTCGCCAAAATATAAAAATAAACTCTTGCAACTTTTAGATATCACGCTTTCTTGCAAAATTGTCGGTAATTTTTATGCACTCGTGCAATCATAACCCGGAAAATAGTTTCATTCAGATTTCCTGTATTACCGTCATGACAATATCAGGGTATTCTACGCAAACTCATCTCATTCTAATCTCAACCAGAAGCAACCAGTGTGGTAGTGGCAACACAGTTTTTACAAGATTGTACCGAATGAATCGTATATACTTCCTTTCCGAGTCGAGACCTATCTCATAACCTCCGATTAAGATAGCGATATCACACTTTGATAACAATTTGAAAATTTGATCTTTCACCTATTATGTTCATCACATTTGCCAATTTTTTCTTATCTTCGATTCGCTTATCAGTTTTTCGAGCAGTAAAGTGAGAAAAGATAATTCAGAAATATTATTGATTATTTCTATGGAATACAGTTTTGAAGCACTAGGTGTATAAAACAGTTATTTTCTCATGAATGTAGCGCAAAGGGCACGGGATAATAGAGAATAAAAAAAGGCAATGTAATAGAACGTCGATGACAAATTCACTAAAAGGCATTCGAGTCAAAAATGAGCATAATAATGTATTGATGAAAGAAATGTCATCTTGGAGCACCCACTGAGATATCACAATAATTTCGAAATTGGAATATCATGCTGTACCAGAAGCAAACAATACACGTGAGGCTTCAGAGAAAGGATTTCACTAACCAATTCAAGTGATTTCGTATTTGCAATAATTATCACAAACACACTTCGTGAGGTTGCAAATAAAAAAAAGGGAATAAAGAACGAACTCACACCCTCCTTTGGTCTCCTTCTTTTCCTTTCTCGTTTTTCTTCCCTCTTCCTCCCTCCCTTCTCTTCTCGCTCTCTTTTGTGTTTTCGGCTCTTTTTTGGGGCTCCTTTTCGGTGCCCCCCTTTTCTTCTTTCCCTTTTTTTCTTGGGGCGGGAACGCACCCCCGGGTTCCCGAGCCGGTGGTGGGGGGGGGGGGGGGGGGCGTTTTTTTTTTTTTCGTTGGGGCTTTATATCAGGAACAACAATGATAGAAGTTCAATATCAGATAGATCAGGTTCAACTGATATCAAGTGACCAAAATTCTTCTTCTCTACTCTTCCGCTTCTTCCTCTCTCCAAATTGCAAGTGTATTTTATATATTTCATACAAGGGGCAGGGCTTAAAAAGTAAAATATATGATAAATAACCGAATGCAATTGAACTTGGGCAGGGTGAACCCCCCTGTATAAGGTATCACGCTTGTGTCGCAAAAATACTCTTGGTCATATTTATGCACGAATGTAATTCATTGGAATGATTTCCACGAATAAAGTGCTCAGAATTCTCAAGGAATATGTTATTTTACTTGTTAAACATTTATACTTTCCTGGCGTGGAATGTTCAATTGATAAATCAATCTCTTTTTTTTTCATCACTATGCTATAAAAATACCGGCTTTTTAGCTTTTACTTTCTCTCTTTCTTCTGCCCTTTTCGAGCACCCACACCATCATCGATATCAAAAACTTAAAAAGCAAAAAGAGTGGAGTTCTGTTGATAGTGAACAATCGCAACGTATCTTTCTGTTCTGATTTCTAACACCGATCTTCTTTCTTTCAATATCGTTTGATTGCGCCCGCTTATAACAGTCTATCAACACCACAAGACTTTTGATAAGTTCAAAAACTCGCCCGTTCTGTGGCCTCGCTCCCCACTAGAGATTGTATGGAGTACTGCACCAAACGCGAAATGTTTTTCTAATTCTTGAAGTCTATCTGACACTTATTTGTGTTGTTTACTGACGTCTAGCGATAAGGTTTCCAATGTGTTGTTATGGTGACTTGATACAATGCAATTACCGCTGTGAGTTTTCGATAATTGCATTGCTCTTATGGGACATTTTATATATGAGGGAAATATTCAGTATAATTTTGTTCTGACTGGTTGTGTTCAATCAGATGACTTCAAATTAACTGATTTCATTGGATTTCTACCTGAGCAAATAATTTTCACAACAAGTAACCTAAGAATTCCGAGCTATATCTCATCAGATGTTTCCACCAGATACAGCCTGTTTTACATGTGAATCGTCTTTCGCACATCATGCCGGAACTGAGCTACGAAGACGATCAAAGATAGCCAGTTAGAAATCTCGGTGTTCACGAATATAAAACGCATTCAAAGTTATGCGTTGCCGCCTCGTTGGCGCTCCGGCTGTATCCTGAACGTTATAGCAGGAATATCGGGAGCTTATTGCAGCAGGAGGAGGGCAAAGGAAACTACTGGAATCGGACTTTGTTCGCTTGTTTGGAGACCGTCCAAGTACGTTTCGCAGATGCGCTTTTTGTCGAAGTTAAACAGATTCCCTTTGTTGCCAGTGAGATTAATGAGTTCGGCAGGATTGAGAAGATCAAGATGTTTACACAGTCCTGCAAGATAACCGTATGAGAGCGAGTGATTGCTGATAATGTTAAGAGGATAATCAAACTATATGAAAAACGTGGTCTTCTCCAACACCGTTTTTTATTCTTCTTGGTTTCATTGGGTTCTTAACCTACAACAATCTGATAAATGAAAATTAATTTTGGAATCGGGGAAAACGGGGTTCATATCCCCGCCAGGCCACCGTGTTGAGTAATCACACGTTGAAAAGTAAGGCCTCGTTAATCCATTGCTAGCATAAGTTCCGACTTCTGAGGGTTGACGTTCGTCAGCTAGTTAACACAACAAAAACAGTGGGGAAATACAACCTGCACTAACTACACATCCTCTAACAAATATCCTACCTTATATTCTTCGACTGTAGGTGGAGATAAAGCGGATATAACATTGAAACATTATTCAAAACAACAAACACTTCCGCTCAATACTAACACACACTAAACCAACTAACATAATAGGAAAAACAAATAATTATATGTATCGAATCAATCAATCAATCTTGTGGTAAAAAATATATTGGTAACGCGTCCAGACCTCTAGAAGTGCGAAATAGTGAACACGAAATGTACATCAAGAATAGACAGATTGGTGGTTCTGAATTATCAGAACACATTCTCACTGCTAATGGAGGTCAAAAAGTAGAACGGAATGACACTCAAGTAATAACAAAGGAAAGCAATAGCAGGACCACTTATTACAGGCCAGTAGATATAGACATGATTTTTCCATAATTCAGCAGTGATTACAAAAGTTTTGAAACTTCGGTAGAATGAAAAGTACGTTCAAATGGTATTGAGTCTGATTTTGCAACCCTTTTTTCTGAACGGAACATGTTGAAAATCAGGATTTTGTGAATATTCGCATTTTTTGTACGGAGATATTTGTAAAAGTTCTGCAAACCTTCGAAGTATTGCGAAATAGCAGTTTATATCTTCTGGTAAATTCGCAACCATAAGAACAAAACGAAACGTTTCGTTTTACAAAAAAAAATTGGCAATAATCCTAATTTTTCCAAAAAAATTCCAAAAGTTCTGCAAAACTTGGAAAATGACCAAGATCTATTTGTCAGGAAGTACTCCAATTCGCAACCCCTTGCGTCCAACAGAAAATATATTTCGCAATTATTTGTTCGTTTGGATTGAAACAAGTGTCGAAATTTTTACAAAAGTTATAGATAAAAGTTGAAAATGGAGGGATCCTCCAGTCGAATGTTTTCGTTGATTTGCAACCACGTCCGTAACACGGAAATAAAGGTAAAAACAAAAGGAAGATAAACTTGTATTTGTACTCTTTCAAAAAAAGCAAAAAGTGTTGAAAACTAGTAGTTAATGGAGTATACCACTCACAACTAAACAATATCAAACACCGGTACCTACTAACAGAGAAATTCAGATCCAATAAAGCAGTACATAACCCGAATATCAATCAAGTATTAAGCTAGATAACTGTGATGTGAGTCTCTTCAAGAGGTTGTAAAAAATGCGATTAGTATCCCTTTATAATTAAGGTTCCGTTTTGAGTTCGAAGTTGCAAAGTTTTATATCCAATGAAACCGGTTTTATCTTCATTTGCAACTACGTATAAAAATTTTGGAAATATCTCAATACTTGTGTGTACTGGGCATGGCGGCGTTGAGGGAACAAGTTAGATAAATACACATTCCGTTTTTCGGAAATGGTTGCGAATGTTAGTAACTATGTTGAACATTTTATTTTCATTCACTTATGGAATTTGCAGAACTTTTGTAATTTTTTTCGAACAAATTGCAACGAAAAACAAACATAAGGTTCCGTAACTGTAACAAGGTTGCAAACTTAATGCATGTTGTAAAACAATATTACTAGCGGTATTCCTAGTTGGCAGAACTTTGGCAATCTTTTTTGCGAAAATAAAGCATCAACACGTTTTTGCCATTTAAACAATGTTCCGTTCATCGCAGGCTTATGCAAAATTTTATAGTTCGTTTTCATTCACGCACTAACATACCGGTAAAGTTTGAAAACTTTTAGAGTTATGGTGAATTGATTGTCTATATCTACTGGCCTATCATTTCTATGAGCAGGACACGAAAGTTGAAGGAGTCTGCTCTTATCCTGATGCTGTCTGAGGATACCTGTGTGTCAACCAGATCAGTTGATATAATTCGAATATGGCTACCTCTCTTGGAAGACAAAATCATGTGTCAAATATAAAGTCTTTGACAGATTTTCAAAAACTAACGAAAGGGGAAATATTTGTGAAGAAGTTCTGAAAACGGAAGCAGATTCGATTCCGAAACGTCAACAACTAAAAGTATTTGATAATTATAAGTTCTTGAATTTTTTCAGGCAAACTTGATATATACAAGTTTTGACTCTTTGAACGTTTTCCACTCAGGAGGAAACTTTTTTCTAATTAACGCAGGGGTTAATTGAAAATCGGTCTGTCTACACTTGTATAGATTCCAATATTTATTCTTATTTTCTCGATTGTGGTAGGTTAAGTACCCAAAAAAAAATGAGAAGGAAGAATTCATCCCCCATAAAAAAAAAACTCGCAAACCGTACCATTTTCATCTTCCGTAGAATATGGAGGGGAAATACCTGGAAGGTTCAAGCAATACTGTACCTATGAAAATAGTTGACATAATGAAAATCTCAATTACCTTCAAAAAATCACTTCGAATAGTCATCTACATTGACTATATGTCGACGCCTCATAAGAACAATATGTATCCCAATTTTTTTTTGTATAGTATCCTAGTTAATTGGCTCTGTATATAACACAATGAGGATGGAGAATTTTCCACCTCTATTCAACATATTGAACGGGTTTATTGTTTATTACCAACGAATATTTTCTAACAAAAAGGATTTATGGGAATATTCACTCAGATTTGTCCATTTAGATTTTTCTGGTGCTTTCGGGTGGGCTATAGTTCCATAACTGCGTTGGATCCCTTCTGGTACAGAACCGGTAATCCCTCTTAGAAGAACCGGTAATCGAATACTTCAACTTCGAATAACTGTATTCGGAAAAAAGGGTTTAGAGCTATTGATTTCGATTATCTTCCCATATAAGTATAAGCAATGGAAAAGTTGAAGGCTAGACTGCTTGGAAAGAGTTCTACAGCATTTAATTGCAGTAGACCTTTCAATCCGATAGATCCGATCAAAATAAACCTGGAGTTTTACTCCCTTTCGAAATTTAAGAGATATGAGTGCATTATGTAAGTCTTCTTTCAATAGTGACAGCGTAAATTCCGAAGAACGGTACTTTGAACACAAAATATGGGTTGAAAATTTGATTCCGAAGAATATTCCCCTCATATATAAAATGAGCAATGCAATTATCGAAAACTTACAGCGGTAATTGCATTGTATCAAGTCACCAGAACAACACATTTGAAAATGTATCGCCAGACGTCAGTAAACAACACAAATAAATGACAGATAGACTTCAAAAATAGAAAAATATTTCGCGTTGAGGTGAGTACTCCTTACAATCTATAGAGGAAAGTATAAATGAACAAAAAATTACATTTTCTTGAGAATTTCTTTAAACGTAAAATATTCTAATGAATTACATTCGTGCGTAAAAATGACCAGATAATTTTGAATTCAAGCGTGACATCTTTTACAAATTGCAATCGGTTATTTTCATATTTTGTAAAAGAGCCCTCGTCCTTCGGACTCGGGCACTTTCGCCAAAATATGAAAATGAACTTGCAAGTTTAGATATCACGCTTTCTTGCAAAATTATCGGTAATTTTCATGCACTCCTGCAATTATAACCGAAAATTTTATAGTCTGTTGTTTTGACTCACTTGATCCAAGTATAAAAAATCATTATGTTATGAAGAAGAATGACAAAACGTCATTCGGTCAAATTGTGCGACTGAAACAGGGTCTCTATAAGAAAAACATTGGTTGTTTAAAATGTTATTTCTTCAAGAACGCTCCGATATTATATCTGCTAGGATTCGTGATGAGATTCATACCTCCAGAAACATCCACTCAAATAGTGCATGCAATAGGAAAATCTATAAAACCACTATTTGCGGAGAAACCCTAACAAGATCTCGCGCTTGGATTGTCGCGAAGCTGAAGTAAATTGACTGTAATTGGTTATTAAACCACAGAGCACTGATATTCGCCAGATTACAATGCCTCCTTGATTTTCTTTTCTTTGTTTCAGATTTCTCTGCGAAATCCGACATTTAGTTACTGTTACTCTCGAAGAATATTAAATATAAAATCCGGAATTACTGAAACCGAACCCAATGCTTCTTTTTAATGGAAGTTTAATATGAAAGGAAATCCAATAATAATGGGATCTCTGGATATCGCAATATTCCCGGAGATGTTCTTCTTTCTCGTTTGTATCAAAGTATTGGCAGAGTTATGCGGTAAATTTATGAGGTCGCTTGTAGGAAGCGGGATCAGAATTCCAATCAGACTCGGAGTAATATAAATTAATCTCTCGAAATGAATACCAAGAAACAGTAGAAAAATTATATATATTTATATATATATATATATATATATATATATATATATATATATATATATATATATATATATAAGATAGGAAGTCTTTGCTGACTTGTTAGGAAACAAAAAGGAAGTTCTTGGGTGAAGCAGCAAGCAAAACGTGTACTCTTTCAACACTATATTTCTGATATTTCGACAGTGAATACTGTCATCTTCAGGGAAGTGTGTTATTGAGAATGGTTGCTAATGTTGAAAAATGAATGAATGATTTCTGAGTGCATTGTCAGATTTAACATTCTGTACATGATAATTTCAAGGTTAGGAAACAGACAAATGACATGACCTGTCTGTTTCCTAACCTTAGAATTTTCAAACTACGTTTAACTTTTTACTGTTTTAAACAACTCTTACGAGAAAAATTTTATTCATATTTTATCTCACATATTTTAAATAATTGACATTATCATGTACAGAATGTTAAATCTGACAATGCACTCAGAAATCATTCATTCATTTTCCAACATTAGCAACCATTCTCAATAACACACTTCCCTGAAGATGACAGTATTCACTGTCGAAATATCGGAAATATAGTGTTGAAAGAGTACACATTTTGCTTGCTGCTTTACCCAAGAACTTCCTTTTTGTATACATATATATATATATATATATATATATATATATATATATATATATATATATATATATATATATATATATATATATATATATATATATATATATATATATATACTCCACTTCATTGAAATCCTCAAAAACTTCAATTTCGAACAGACTGACATCCTTGTGAGTTTCGACGTGGTGTCCTCATTCACAAATATCCCTGTATCATATACATTGAACATTCTCGAAACCAAACACCAAATTTCCAAAGGCACCGTCGACCTCATCAGTCACTGAATGTCCAGTACATACTTCTTATTCCAAGGTTCCAAGGTACCTTCTACAAACAAGTAAAAGACGCCCCCATGGGTTCTCCCCTCTCACCAGTCCTTGCAAACCTTTTCATGGAAGACTTCGAAACTGAAGCCATTGACACGTTCGACCACAAATTCTCTTGCTGGTTCAGATACGTAGATGACGTTTTCGTCATATGGCCTCACGGCTCCATAATTTCCTTGATCACCTCAACGACCTCCATCCAAATATGAGGTTCACAATGGAAATCGAAAGCAATAACTCCCTTCCATTCTTAGATGTCCTCATCACAAAAACCAATGACTCCTTCACCCACACGGTCTACAGGAAACCAACACACACAAACCGATTCCTTAACGCAAACTCCCACCATCATCCAGCACAAACCAATTCCGTTGTTAAGTCCCTCATCCACAGATCTATCAACCCCACAGACCTCCATAACAAACCACAGGCAATATTGTTTCAGACAAACCTGTAGACAGGGTGTAGTTGTTCAAAATCACGCCTTGAGGGTGCGCTTTTGGTTGAAATTCCTAAAAAATTTCGAGATCACTTGATCCATGGAACACGTTGTTGCCAATACAGATCACTTTTGGTAAGAACAGAGAATAGAACGCGAGATCAATCTGACGTTTGATAAAATCAAAATTAATCTCCAATGACCTACCTCCAAGAATAATTTCACGTTATAGTATATTAATGACCATTTAAAAATTTTGTAGTGATAAAAAAAACACAAGAGAAGTTTGCTGGCAACAACATTCTAAAGTGTGCACACGTTCTGAATATGTGATACGCTGGCATGACTGAATGCGTCGTTATGAGTTAGCGGCTTCCTTAATTTCCTCTTAACCTCTCCTCCTTGTTATGACCTCGGCTTCGACCTTTATCTTGATGTTTTCCAACTCCCCCTTTTTTTTTCTTTTTTTTCTTCTTTTTTTTTTTTTTTTTTTTTTTTTTTTCTTCCTTTTTTTTTTTTCTTCCCCCCTGGGGAGGGAACAAAACGGAAAAAGGGTGTTTGGGCCCCCCCCTCTGTTCGCGCGGGGGGGGGGTGGGGGGTGAGGACCCCGCGGCCCCTCCCCCCCCCCCCCCCCCTGCTCCCCCCTGTGTGGGGGGCTCCTCTTGCGCGGCCTCCTCCCGCTGCCCGGCTCGCCGCCCCCCTCTCTTCCTTCCCCCCCTCCTCCCTCCCCTCTCTCCTTCTCCCCCCCCCCTCCTCTCTCCTCCCCCCCCCCCCCCCCCCCCCCCCCCTCCCCTCCCCTTTTTTCTTACCCCCCCCTCCTTACTCCTCCCCTCCCCTCTTCTCTCCCCCACTCGGCTTCATCTCTAACTCTTTTCTTTTTTCTTTTTTTTTTCTCTTTTTTTTTTTTTTTTTTTTTTTTTTTTTTTTTCTTCCTCTTTCTTTTTTCTCCCCCTTTTTCTTTTCTTTTTTTTTTTTTTTTTTTTTTTTTTTTTTTCTTTTATTTTTTTTTTTTTCTTTTTTTTTTTCTTTCACTCTCTCCTTCCTTCTTTCACCATCCATTACTTCCTTTTTTATTTTTTTTTTTCTTCTTTTTTTTTTTTTTTTTTTTTCTCCTTCTCCCCTCTTTCCAGGGACCCCATGTGCTTTAGATATTTTCAGTTCAACCCAGAAGATTATAAAAATAATAATGATTTCACTCGCCAGAAAAAATGGCATTTTCTCACTTCACATATTCATAAAATTTTATCACAATACTCACTCCTATTCGCTCACACGCATTAACGTGAATGATATTCCGCTGAATTGTGATACTACTTCTGAACCCAGCTTTTGAATTGAGATCACAATATTATGTTGTTCAAATGAAAGTATCAACAATCAACTAATTTTCTCAGTACATAGACCAGATTTCGCAACGACATAGCCACTTACCAACACAGGACGTGCACGTGACTGTCATCTCAACTGCGAGAGTGACGATACCTAGCGAATTTTTGAGTTATTACTACAGTCTACGTCAACAATTCTTGATCAAGTAGGCCAGATCTGCCGTCTGATTTGCTGACAATCTTTTATATGGAGTGAAAACACCAGTATATAGCCATCTTAGGACAAACTAATGCTCATGTGCACTATGACGAGTACTGGAATTTGCCATTTGCCTCCTCACTCCAGGATCCAACGATAAGCGTGAACTCATCGCCATCTCGTGGTGGATTGACAAAGCGAAAGGAGAGGTGGAAGTGCCCGACATAGGCCTGTTATCTGCAAAAATTGCGAGATTCACGAGGAACGTCTGAAAACGAAGTTTTCTGCTATTATTCTCGCGTGTTGTCATTTTTGTTGAAAATTCCGAGAGCATATGCTCATGCAAACATGAAATACGGAAGGGTAGAAAAATCCAGTGTCGCCCAACACGCTCCAGACAATGGCCACAAAATTGGTGAAAGCAATCTGAAACTGATCAAGCATGTGCATGATAAAAGACTACTCGATGCATGTGAGAGTCTAGAAATAGCAAAATATAAAAACAGCAGAAATGGTGTCATCTATTGTTGAAAAATTGATCAGAATAATCAATAATAACAGATGAAGTCTATATTGACTCAAAAATATTGCAGGTAGTGGCAGCACTTGTTCATTAATCAGAATTACTATCAGTAACAAACAAAGTCCATTAATGCATTTGTTCATCAATCAGAATTACTATCAGTAACAAACAAAGTCCATAAAGGACCGAAAACCTACTGTGTAGGTGGATTTGTGAGTGGCCTGAGCGAATTGTTCGAGAGATGATTTGATTTAACGCCAGTCTTCAAGTATGCCCATTGGCTATCTCGAATATTTTTACATTTTATCCGCCATGTACCTCGTCCATAGGTAGATGGCGCAATGACCTCGTGTTATTCTCATCAGCTTTGGTCGGGGCTTAATACTATGAAAATTCTTGATTTCTAATTATGAGAAGTTATCGACTTTGTTGATGATGGCACTGCCCTGTACTGACGAGTGGCCAAATAGCCCGAAACCGGTCTGCAAGTGTGTCCGTCCCTATAATAGAAAATCAATTCCTTCATTTGTATCGACAGAAGCAAATGCAGAACTTTTTTCAGTGAAGAAACCTGCACTGGTGGCGGTCGTATATAATTCAATGCCCTTCATGGTATTAGCCAGGAGAGTAGTTGTTTGACAGGTGCCAAACAAAACCTACTGTGTAGGTAGATTTGAGACTGGCCTGAACGAATTGTTCGAAAGATGATTTGGCAAAAATATCAGTTTGGTGTTAGGGTAATTGATCTCTAGGAAAAGTTTACTACATCTAAAATATTGAAGTTTTGATACAAGGCAAATTTCTGATGAACTTGAATGTGATTGGTATGTGGAGACAATTAATTAAAATCGATTCTTTCGAAGAACCAGAGATAAATTTAGGGAAGCAAACAGATGACAGCTAACAAGACGGAGGCTGGTAGTTTGATATTCGTTTTTGTCTAGTTCAAACACTACTGAAACTTGTCACCTGCAGCAGCTATCATTAACTTTATATCTGTTTGTGTTCAGTTGGAAGGTGTCTATCCTCTTTTTTCTTCCATTCAGCTTTTCGGAACAACTTTGTTATGATTCGCAGTGACCTAGTTAGGGTATATCCAACACGGTAATGACGTAAATTTTGAGTTCATGCACCAATTATTTCCAGCACACTGTGAAACTAGTTAATGAAATTCCTGAATAACGAGTTGTGCTATATTATACTGCATTTCAACCGCTAATGCCCTGTTATCGGAATACATGTATTCAGTGTATTCACTCAAGTTTAGCCTATATTTTAATGAGTCTAAAATATATAAACGAATTTCGTTAATGAAAATAATCGGTTATAATTGCACGAGTGCATAAAAATTACCGATAATTTTGCAAGAAAGCGTGATATCTAAAAATTGCAAGTTCATTTTCATATTTTGGCGAAAGTGCCCGAGTCCGAAAAACGAGGGCTCTTTTACAAAATATGAAAATAACCGAATGCAATTTGTATAAGATATCACGCTTGAATGCAAAATTAACTGGTCATTTTCATGCACGAATATAATTCATTGGAATATTTATAGATGGTATGGAGTACTCACCTAAACGCGAAATGTTTTTTCTATTTTTGAAGCTTATCTGACATTTATTTGTGTTGTTTACTGACGTCTAGCGATACGGTTTCAAATGTGTTGTTATGGTGACTTGATACAATGCAATTACCGCTGTAAGTTTTCGATAATTGCATTGCTCTTATGGGACATTTTATATATGAGGGATATATTCGCTAGTAGATTTCAAAATCAAATTCACGAGAATTTTCTGTTTAGTTAGGAAAATATCGCAATTATGTTTTTCATCCAAGAATGAGATATTTGCAATCAACAAATGGGGGGTTCTTCGAAATAACTAGTTGAGCATTTTTCTGGCAATGAATAATCAACTGTCTGTCATTCAATGAAAACGTTACAAATTTCCACGCATTTATGAGAACAAACCAAGAAACAACTTCATCAGGTAAAAGAAAAGTTTCGACCAAAGTTGGTGCAGAGCTTTGTGACAGTATTCTCTCTTGCGGAAACTCATCAAATCCGGAATTTATTTTTTCACATAATGAACGTAATATCTCGGAAACTAACACAGACAGGAAAAATCGTTTTCAGTTCTAGAATCTGTACATGAGACACTGCTCTGTTTGCATTTCAAAGGAAATCTATATTCCATTTTCGGTCCGAAAATAGTCAAAGGGGTTATGTTAGGTTAGTCACTTAGGTT
Source organism: Zygogramma bicolorata (assembly GCA_032362365.1). Taxonomy (NCBI): domain Eukaryota; kingdom Metazoa; phylum Arthropoda; class Insecta; order Coleoptera; family Chrysomelidae; genus Zygogramma; species Zygogramma bicolorata. The sequence goes on from JAVJAQ010000626.1 coordinate 26,027, forward strand.
AAGTTTAGGTAAGGTTAGGTTATATTAGGTTAGTTGTACAGGAAAATCAACTTTCTCTTGGAGCTCAAAAAGTTTGTGCGGAGCTTTGTGAGAGCATTCTCTCTTGCACAAACTCATCAAATTCGAAATTAAATTTTTCACATAGAAATCGAAATATTTCGAAAACTAGAAGATACCGAAATTGTTTTTAGTTCCGAAATCTGCATGTCAAAATGCAACTCTGTGTACGTTTTCAAAGAAATCTATTTTCCATTTTCGGTCTAAAAAAGTCAAAGGGGTTAACCTCTGAATATTTTTCCTCAAAAAAATCAACTCACTTCTAGATCTCTCAAATTTGGTGAGGAGCTTTCTGATAGCATTTTCTATTGCGGAAACTCATCAAATCTGAAATTTATTTTTTCACATAATAATCGTAAAATCTCGGAAACTAACAGAGACAGGGAAAAATCGTTTTCAGTTCTAGAATCTGCACGTGAGACACTGCTCTGTTTGCATTTTGAAGGAAATCTATATTCCATTTTCGGTCCGAAAATAGTCAAAGGGGTTATGTTAGGTTAGTCACTTAGGTTGAGCTTAGGTTAGGTTAGGTTGGGTTAGGTTTTCCTCGAAAAAATCAACTTTCTCGTAGAGCTCCCAAATTTGGTGACGAGCTTTCTGACAGCGTTCAATATCTTGTTACCTACATGCATTATCCAATTATCATAACAGTGTCTTTATGCTTAATATCTGTCGAATATAATACTATGATATTCCACAGAAAAATTTAAATAAAGGGGCTCATAGCGACCGTACTATTATCAAAATTTCGACCCATATTTTGTGTTCAAAGTACACTTCGGAAATAACGCTGCCACTAATGCTCTCATTTTTCTTAAAATTCCAGTTAAGTTACAAAAAATAATATTTTCTTCTGAATTGTGTCATATAATGTAAGTCCTCTCAGGGTATGTGATGCCATGCATTTTGAAGGAAATTGTTTCTCGCGATGTTTTGTATTTGGTGGCGGGAATTTTTTTTATTGTTGGTTTGTATCAAACGATTGGAATATGGAAAAACGCCATCAGCTCGTCGATGATAGAGTATTCTGCATTTGTAGTTTCTACAGTTTATCAACAACTTGTTTCTGTGGTGCTACTGTAATCAAAATTTTTGAAATGCAAAAATGTAGTAGTGAGTGGTTTTGATTTGGACTTCCATTGTTCCAATCTATTGAAACTTGTTGCAAAAACTCCTGAGATATAGCTCTCAAACTGTGAAAATGAATTATCCTAAGTTGATCAATGAACCAATGAGGATAGAAATTCGTCATATGATCGGGTCAAGAAACCAAATTAACTAAGGCACTCTATCCAAACAAAAAAAAAGATGGTTTTTTATCGCAATGAAAAGAAAAATTCGATTGATAAAAATATTGTTGTGGCAAAAAATTAAATTTTGGATAAGAAATATCAAAACGAAACAAAATACATTCAAAGGAATATGAATCAATAACAACAAATGTTGAAACCAAGGTGAAAGTTGAGTTTCAATCTCTGACATCTCTTATCGTTCTCGAGTCTTTGATCAATTGACTCCTGGTTCTATTTTTTGCAACAGGTTTTGATATAGTGATCATATACACGTTGGAAGTCCATAGCAAGAAACATTATCCTCAGAGAAAGAACTTTTTCTGTTTTTCGTGCAGACATTTTTTCATTAAATTCATATCATAGCGCTTTTGACTTGAATAGTTATTATCAGTGCTTATTCGTCAGGTGTACAGGAACCAAAAACCATACAAATACATAATTTTGACAAACATTTTTGAAAGATTTTAAAATGAAATTCTGAACAAGAATAATCCTGACTATGATTTGACAATGTCGGCATTCATAAATTTTCCAATTATATCTAGCATAGTCCCTGATCAATACTTTATTTTTGAATGCTTCTGAAAGACTTCTAATTATTTTTTATCATTCAGAAGCAT
>JAVJAQ010000626.1:33341-298959 GCA_032362365.1 Zygogramma bicolorata
AGTATTAGAAGATGATGTTTACAAAGTAGCGTATTAAAAATATTTTTACCACGATTTTTTCCGACCAAATAGCAATAAATGAAATATAATTATTTAATTTTCAAAGAAGTTTTATTGTGAACAATAGATATAGATATGATAAAATAGGTTTTATTTTGTTCGTGAAATTTTTCACTCATGAAATAAAACCTTACTTCTAACAGTCATATCATAAATAGATATTCCCGAGTATATGAAGATTGAATAGTTTTTGTTCTACGTACTGAACATTCTGAAAATACGCATTTCTTCAGAGATAACAATAATACACCCAATCCTGCATCCCTGTGATTTACTTAAGAGCTGTCAACCTCAAACAAGAAAAATTCAACTTCTCGTACCTCTATCCCCTTCTTAAATGAAATAGATTGCAGTCAAATATATCGAGCAGTTTTATCTTGCCACCTGAACGTCATTTAACTAAGTATATCATCAATTGATAGAAAATGTCTACCAGATTCACGCATAACATTGCAAACTATAACTATAAAGGTTGATAGTATTTTCCACAGATTTGCATGGATAATTAATTATCTATCAGATACCTGGAAGTAAGGTCGCTATTACGATCATTTTCATTTGATATTGTCATTCCGACAGAGTTTGGTTTCGTTCTTATCGAATTTCGTCAGTGAAACCTGAGAATTCCGACTAGATGAATCATGCATATTCTTGTTCTTTCCCATCAATCCAATTTTTAATAACAGTAGTGGTCAGCAGATAATATCAAAGATGAATGCATACGAAAGAAATAATTGCAAATGATACATATCAAGTAGAATTCAGGTGAATATATTATCGGTTAGAAAGTGTGATATCTGAAAATTGCAAGTTTATTTTCATATTTTGGCGAAATATTTTACAAAATATGAAAATAACCGAATGCAATTTGTAAGAGATATCACGCTTGAATGCAAAATTATCCGGTCATTTTTATGCACGAATGTAATTCATTGGAATATTTCACGAATGAAGAAATTCTCAGGAAACGTTATTTTTTGTTCATTTATACTTTTCTCTATAGATTGTATGGAGCACTCACCAAAACGCGAAATGTTTTTCTATTTTTGAAGTCTACCTGACATTTATTTGTGTTGTTTACTGACGTCTAGCGAAACGGCTTCAAATGTGTTGTTATGGTGACTTGATACAATGCAATTACCGCTGTGAGTTTTCGATACAATTCAATTACCGCTGTAAGTTTTCGATATTTGCATTGCTTTCATGGGACATTTTATATATGAGGGAAATATTCACTATTTGAACTGTGTAAGAAATCGTTGATACATTAGCTTGCGTTAACATTGTAAACCAACCTTCCATATTTTGCTTTCAGAATTGATAATTGATTATCATAGTTTAATCGCTTGCAAGGTTATGTTATAATTTCTAGTTTTTCTCAGTAGTTATATGAAACTTCTTTCTTATCAATCACGAACCTCATAAAGCTCACGTAACTTCATTTGATACTTGGAAAAGATGAATCCAGTAACTCAGTTCAAGCACATACGATTCATCTCAGCAAATTCCTTGTTCTTTGTTTATGATAGGAAGCAAGTATAGAGTTTGCGATATTGTCCATATGTAATGCATTTTATCGTTTTATTTTCATGTGAGTTCTGTACCAAATCTTACTTCCATAATTAGTGCTATTTTCGCAATAACACATTCAGGTCAGTTAGTAAAAAACCTCTGTGATACAACGCCGTAATTTTTTCTCCCCATTCTCACAAATAAGGAAGAAGGTTACAACAACATCACAGAAAATATAATGCCCAAATATGTTCGAACCTTCGAGTCTTCGTGATGTATAAATATATTCAGAAACATGTTTGATTTGTGAAGAAAACGAAGGTCAGGAATTTTTTTCGTTTCCTTCTCGTCAATTCAGTATGGAAAGAATATAAAAATTATGTAAACGAGGTGACGATTAACCGGGATACGAAACAAGCCAAAGGTGAGTTTCTTTCTTTCTTTTATGCTGGTGTATTAACCATTACATAGGAGTTGCATACGCTATCTTTTCTACACCCGATAAATGCTATGAATATTTTATTTATATTTCTATTGTGAGTCCACTGATCTGGAAGTGGAAGGAAAATTTACATTTATTTCATCATTGCTAGTCTCAATAGAATTCATGATTGTATTGGAAATGCTGATTTCAATATGAACTGAATTCTAATATAGCCTTCCGCCATTGAATTGGATTTTCAAAAAAGTTGAACTCTAATAGTTTCTGACATATTTCAATGGTGTTATTGATAGAGAAACTGGAAGTTAGAACCAAAACTACTCAAGAAACTTCATCCACTATCTGTCCACTATCTAAATTCGAAATTGTGAATGGTGATCAGAGAAAATACCCAGCAAACAGTTTTTGTGTTTATCAATCATCTTGAATCATGCATTGCGATCAGATTAAAGTTGGAGAAGTACATGGTTGGTCTTTCGTTATCAGTCATTTGAAAACTACAAGTTTAATTTTCAATTTCAAAGATCGACTCTCGTAAAATGTAATAGTAGTTTTCCGAATGTAATCAAATATGTTTTTTCATCAATTCACTTTTTGGAGAACATTTTTTCATCTTACCAAAGCTTCATTTATGGCGGACAAAAGAGCGAACTTGGTTCCAGATATACCCAGAAAATCATCTGTTTCAATGGACCATATCATCACCCCGCTGAGATTTGCAGATTTCGCATACTCTACCTGAAAGATAAACATACGATTTGCTCAACTGCACTATAAAATTCATTTTATAGTTCTATCAGAAACACTAGCACGAGGATACTTTGTTCTGATTGATTTCGTTCTATAATGAACCAGTGATTTGGATATACTTCAATGAATTTATACTACACACTCACTTTCAATTTGATAGATGTTGGATCATCATACCCAACCCATTGATCTCCATTGTACATGTGAGGTACTTTTTGCGTGTCATCCCATACTATTGTCCATCCGCCAGCAGCTTGCTTTTCCACAATCTGAAAATAGAGTAGAGTATTTCAAGCATCATCGATAGCTCAACAGTTTTTTTGAAATCAAAAGAGGTCTTATAATCGTTTTGATGTTTTCACTTCTGAGGTACAACAGATTCATAGATGAAATATTTTCCTTCCGTCAAGAAAAAAGGAGCCAGCATGTCGAAGTATCATAAGAGTACTGTTTGAACCTCATTATTTTGTGGTGGATCAATATTTTGTTACGTAGTTTTCTGGGTTTGTAACCTACCACAATCTAAAAAAATAAGAATCTATATTGGTACCATTAACAATAAAGCACATAATGTCGGAGTGTCCACTTTTTGAAATCGAAAGACAGAGGAATAAACTTTCAAGTGACTTACGTGAAATCTTCAAGAGTTGTGATCATGACAACATCATTTCTTTTCTTCGGGAAATTGATATTCTTTTCATGATATAACAATCAATCTATAAATGTACTCAATGTAATGTAGGGAACATAGTATTAATGTATCAATGTAGTTACTGTACCGCTAATAGCCGAATGGTTGATGCGGTTTTCATATAAATAAAAAAAATATTGGAATCTATACAAGTGTAGAAGGGCAGATTCTCAATCTACCCCGAAAAGTTGCTGCGTATATTGAAAAACAGTTTTTTTACAGAAATTGAAAATCCGAACACAGTCCACAGTGAAGAAATACAACCTACATAAAATAGTCCACGTGTGTCAAACATTATCCTATGTCCTTCGTTCATCTGAGAAGATAAAACGGATCAGCATCAGGTATAATGTTAGAGGAACATTCAATACAACAAATACTTTGAGGTCAATACTAAAACCTAACGAACCAAATAACACATCGAAAAACACAAAAAAGGTTATTTATCAAATATCTTTTTCGTGCGGTCAGAAATATATCGGTGAAACGTCTCGACCATTGAAAGTGCGATATAGTGATGTACATCAGGAACAGACAGATAGGTGGTTCTAAATCATCAGAACACATACTTCTTGCCAATGGAGATCCCACAGTAGAATGGAACGTCACTAAAACTATGACGAAAGAGAGCAATGGCAAGAAACGAAAATTAAAGGAATCTGCTTTCATCATGCTGTCTTGTAATGAAGCATATCTTGGAGTTCGCTTGATATGGATCGCGGGACAAAATGTAATGATTTGAAATATTTGACAAATGTCAATTACGAAGATTGCCAACAAGAGATATTTGCATTTGAACAGGAATTTGCGTACGATTTTGAAGCGGATTTAGTTTCCGACACGTTAACGGTATATATTAGTTCTTATTATTTTTTGATGGTCAAAATTTGAGTTATACAGAAGTTGCTGACTAATTGGACTTGTTCTATCTAGAGAGAACTGTTTTTCAAGATACGCGGCAACTTTTCGGGGTAGATTGAAAATCTGCCCTTCTATACTTGTATAGATTCCAATAATAATTCTTATTTTTCCTGATTGTGGTAGGTTACAAACCCAGAAGACTACGTAACGAATATAATATAAGATAATATAATATTTGGTAAAGATGAGTGACAATTGATCGTTACCGTTACTAAAGGAATGATTGAAAGAAGAAATCTTTGGTTGACTGTCGAAATACCCGTTGAAAATAATTGGAGAAATGAGAGTGGGTAATATGGGAACGAGTGGATGCATGATGTAAATTTCATAAAGTTGTTTTTAAAATCGTTCCCTGTCATATGCATAAGTATTTTTCGTTGTTTTGTCCATTAGTATTCTTGATAATTCACATGATTCGAAAGCAAGATATCTAGAGTTCATTTTCAGGAGTGAATAATATAAAATCAGTGTGAAAAGTAATTTCAGAATCATAATTGATCTTATTGCATTTGGTTGCCAGTTTCATTTAAATTGATCAGAATGAGTCAAAAACTGATTTTTTGATTTTTTTCCCGTGTGATCTTCAATTATCATCAGATTAATAAAATCCTGGATTGTCGAGTATACGAATACTCCCGAGTGTATCCATCACTAATCATAACTCACCTCATTGTATCCCAGCATTCCAGATTCATAGGTATATTGTCCAGCTGTTCCGGCTCCAGAAGTTGCTGCCCCTAATGCCACATTTCTCGCACTGGATAAAGTGAAAGATCTTCCATACATAGCCAAACCAAGAACTAGTTTCTGGGGATCGGCGCCATGGGCGATCCAACCCTTCACAATGGCATCCTGTGAATTGTTGATAGGGTAATTTTTGTCTATGAAGTTCTGCCATATATGACATCCAATACTGGGAAGTTTTCACTCATCAGTTGTGAGAGAGAATATTTGCGGATTCACAATATATTAATAAATTCATGGGAAAGAGCAATGAATGTATAAGATTCATTCCTGTTGTATACTGAACAGATCAATAAACGGTAGAAATGAAATGTCATTGAGCAGTTTTCAGTATTGAATCCAAATTCACAAATATAATTTTATTTTTATTAATTACATATTAAAAATGTATTTGGTGTAAAGTGATTATGAACAATATAATGGTAATAATATCACAGTTTCAGTAAATTCATCTCTTAGACAGAAATAAATCTCATCAAAGATTGAAGACTTTCATGGCCGGCAATTAATGAATTGTTAGGTGTTTCCGGGCTCCTGAGCCGTGGTCCACAGGTTTTAAGGTTTCAGATCAAAGCCTCGCAGCAGGGAAGGATACTTCGACCATTGCCGCATAGCCTTTGAGAATGTCTGCCGCAGATGCAGAACAAAACGTCAAGCCTTAAAACCTGTGAACCACGGCTCAGAAGCCCGAAGGCACCTAACAATTCAGAAATAAATCTGTTTTTACTCAAGAGTGAATGTAGGCTCTCACGGTCGGTGTTGATACATCGCAAGTTTTTCGGGCTTGAGGGCCGTGTCCTGGAATTTTGAGTTCCGGAGCTTTCAGCTACATCTGCGGCAGCCATCTTCAGCGGCGTTGTCTTAGTTGAACCCCTTTCTGTGAGTCTACTATGACTAATGGCATTAGTCAGGAATGAGTTCAACTAAGGTCTCGCCGCTGAAGATGGCTGCCGTAGATGCAGCCGAAAGCTTCGGAACTCAAAATTCCAGGACACTGCTCTCATTATCGGAAATGTTGATCCTTAGCGACTCCCCTATTGATATATCTCGGAAGCTCAAAACACTGGAAGAATACTCAACAGAGAATAAACTGTCAATAAACACACAAAAAACGAAAATTATGGTTTTCTGTAGAGGCGGATATACAAAAAACTACAACCTCAAATTTAATCTCTTCAACGAACCTCTGGAAGTCGTGAAAAAATTTACCTATCTGGGTATCGAGTTCTCTTCATCCGCACTTTTTCTAGAAATGAGAAAAACAGCTACAATGAAAGCCAAGCAATCGGCCGGAGCAGTCATGAACCTGATGTGTAATTCTAAAGTGAATTCTTGGGAATCCAGAATGGAATTATACGAGTCAATTGTGCTTTCTTCCTTATCATATGGTATCGGAGTTTGGGGCCTGCGATACGCGGATATTCTGGAACGCTCTCAAGTAGGATTTTTCAAACGTTTACTGTCTCTACCAAGGAATACTCCAGACTATATCGTCCGTCTGGAGACCTCCTCTACAAAATTGAGTTATAATATCTTGAAGGCCGCTCTATCATGGTTCAAGAATTGTAATTTCTTTTTATGCAATAAATGATCTATCTATCTATTTATCGGAAATGATATTTGTAGGAAGGGATGCACTTACTATATTCAGACCTTTGGCACTCTCAGTAGTGTCTAGAGATGATGCATAAAGAGGAGCGTTGTGACCTGTGACACCATCCCAAGAAGCGTGTAAATCGTAGGCCATTACGTTGATGAAGTCCAGATATCTGAAAAAATATAAGAAGGAAATTTTGAATAAAGGTAGTGAAAAAAAATCACCGTTTCTATAACTATCTTCCAATATGGATGGGAAGTTGGTTGAAAAATGACGGAAAAAGGTTACAAAACTGTAATAATTGGTTAATTGAACCGGTACATACTTTCAACGTTTTTCCTAATCAGAGAAGAAGGCTTATGATAAATCGTTTGATGAGTCCTTCAATTCCATATTCAACACTGACATTATCGAAAATTGGAATAGCCTTCGCTGAGTTTCAACAGGTTCCATTCTATTCTTGATAATCATAATTCCAAGTGAATTTTAGTACGGTATCACCCAAATGTATTTCAATTACCTCCAATGAATCTTCATGATTATAAAATATGAAGTTCTAGTAACAAGCTATCTGTTCATATCCAAGTAATAAATAGTTTCCTTATCAGATTGGCAATCTGCATAATTCATTTATTTGCCAGTCATATAGATAACCTCCTCATCTTGAATCATTTAAACCTGGACAAGTGATGGAAAATTCAGAAATGTAGAGAACGTTTTTACTCAAATGACCGCACCACCTCTGGTTTAACAGTTCGACCAAATATTTTGTCAGTCAAACAAAATAATTTGAGAAGATTTCATCTGTGCAATAACTAGATTATTTCATGCATAGTTTGATGAAGGGGAGAAGTATGAATAGGAAAAAATGATCAAGAGCGAATTCAACGGAGCTTACTTGGATATAGAAGGAACATCATAAGAAGCTGCAATTGTGGCGGTGGTGGCTCCAACTGCTGCGGACAGTAGTAAGTTGTGCTGGTCGAAGACTTCACGGAATTCTGCACAAAGCGTCGCAAAATTTGCCTGGAACAGAAAGTTGATCAGAATCAGTGGACGTTATTCTCTCCTAGATTAAAAGAAATTCTTCTTCTTCTTGGTCTTTGCTTCCATTACGGCGCAATAGACCATTGAAAGAAATGAAAAGTGAGTTCCTACCGCTCAAACAACTTTTTTTACAGAAAAATATGAACGTCAAGCATTTCAACGATGCAGTGCGGCCTTTCACTATATCAGTTTGAAATTTTGCTGTTTCATATGGTACCTCCATTTTTGTGGCATTTTTGTTTTACAGGAAATAACCACCACTCTGTAATTCTGAAGGGAACACCTAGTTTATTTTGGGGTTTGGCAGTTTATTTCACCTCTGAATATCTCATTTTGGTGAAAAAATACTGCGGGAAAAATTTTTCTAGGAAGCTATGATAACTGAGAATGATCTATGTGAAAATAACACCTACATTCTCTTTTCAATTTACCACTAGTTAACTATTATTTGACAGGGAATTCGAATCATGATTGAATGATTTTTTTCAACATACCCATCATGTTTAATATATTATTGATTAATATTTCTGTTCCACGAATATTTTGAAATCATCAATAAGCAAATGGATTTGGAATTGAAATGGTTGGGAGGTGGCCCATGAAACTTCCGGAATCTACATCGCAGTATATTCATATACTGGGTTATTTATTTATTATTTCAAAGTTGCGGTACTTTGCAGGAAATCTGCAAGTAGGTACCAATTTTGTGCCAATCATTTCAATTCTCACTACCACATGTTCCACTGAAATGCCACATTGATACCAAGAGGAACTGAAGCATAGGCATGAGCCTGGATGTGTTTGGGTACGGTTTCGGAATATGATGATGATTTCAGAATTTAAAACTCAATTAGCATGTGCTTTCGAAGAAAAAAGATGCCAAAATACTTACAATGTCTGCAGTTGATCCTCCACGCTGGGCAGGATACTCCCAGTCCAAGTCGAATCCATCAAAGCCGTATGTTTGTATCCAATTGAGGGCAGATGTGATAAAATTTCGTCTTAGTGCAGCTGACGCAGCAACAGTGGAGTACTTGAGAGATCCCTCGTTCCAACCACCAATAGCGAGCATGGTTTTGAGTTCCGGATTCTGGGTTTTGAGAGCATTGAATGCAGCCAAGTTTCCTGAAACAGAAGTTATACAGGGTGGCCCAGCGGAAACGAAATGAGGCCGATATTTCCTATTTATCGTTCGCATGTGTTTTCGATCAACTTTGATTCTACTTTGAAACTATTATGAATATTATCATCTGAAATTATATTGAAACTATTTCCAAAATTCATCTTATTAATTTCGAATATTCATTCGAAATATTTTGAAGGTGTTCTGATCTTTCTTTGAGTAAGTTTTGAATCTTCATTGAATATCTATCATTTCTATATTTCTGAGTATATTTTGAGACTATTTTCGAACTTCACTTAATCAATTTAGAATAATCATTACATATATGTTGAATATTCGTTGTGAAATATTTTGAAAATGCTTTGATCCTCCTCTGAATCAGTTATGAAACTTCATTGTCAGTTCTTTATTTCTGAATATATTTTGAAGATGTTTTCGAACGTTATCCAATCAATTTTGACTACTCATTGCATACTCGTATATTGAATATTTATTTTAAAATGTTCCGAAGATGTTGGAAACCTCTTCTATCAATAATAATAATAATTTAACTGGCCGACCCTTGATGAGTCCATATTTACAAAAATATCACAGTTTCCTGTAAGACACTGACAATGGGTACAAAGCGAGAATCGTACAAAAAACCGTTATATTTTTGTAAATATAAACATAGAAGTAACACATAACTTTCAGGTGAACTTCTCGATCATTTCATAATAAATAATTCCGCTTGTGCAAACATATACCTTCGTGACTCAAACATGTTCACTTTTTCCTTTTTCACTGAATATATTTATAATCAGTGGATAAACATTATTATCAACACGCTTAGGGATCTGAGAGCCGTTTTGAACAGAATCGTGTTCATATCATTTGCAACTTGATAACACAAATAAAATATTGCATTGTTTCAGTGAATTAATCAACTTACCTAAAGTCACATCTAAGTAAGGGTCCAAAGATACTACACTTCCATCATTAGTAGTGCTGAGTCCAACAAAACTGTAGATCAAGTGGGTGCAAAGAGACGAGTCAATATTGCTGACAGCAAATCTGCCATTACCATTCCTATATTTAGACCAGGTACCATGATAACAAACTATTTTATCTGGAATGAGATATAAAATCAGTTGTTGCGATCAGCAAATGATTTAGTTTAGAAAAAGTGACCTAATTCTGCAGACCCTTCAAAACTTTACCTGAAGTTTGTCACATCGAACTTCCATCAGAACTTCAATGTGAGAAAAAATGTCCGTTCAAACTTCTAGATATAACTCCATTCATATTTATGTCATTCTACGAAATATATAGGACTGATTGACAGTTTGTAGCATCAAAGAGTGTAGGATCTGAAGGCCGGTGTCTAATCAATTGAAAGTCGCTTTCGAGTTTGTAAGCCATGGTCTGTAGGTTTTTGGACAGTTCCAAAAACCTGTTGATCACGGCTAATGAACCAGATGATCACCAGCCATCGGTATATTGATTTGGCAATCAGAAGAACATATATTGCCCTTCATGATCGATATTTTCCTGAAAAATGCTTCAAAAAGATGAAGTTTTATGGGAATATACCGAACCATTTGAAAATCATGCTCATTATGTAAAAAATTCGTTGGAGACTTCATTTTGTCTTCCTAAAGACCAAGAAGACACGTTAATTCATAGTCGAATTTCTGAGAATTCATCTTGATCATGGATAGACTAAATGGAACTGAGCATTAGTTCAAACCATAGATCCCTCCTGAAATTTCATCATCAGAAGAGAATTTGTCTCGAAAATTTCTAGTACAAGCATCACGAATGGAGTCATCATAAAAATCACATGATTGAAGGAAGCCTGTATTGGACGTTTAGAATGTTATGGAACACGTTACAACAAGAAGATCCAGGTTTCCAAATACAAACTGCAAACATTTTTCCGAAAAGACAAAAGATAGCATTCTTAAGATTCATGCCTTTCCAATGTTTTTTCTTCAATGGCATTTGTTTGACCCTCCTCAACTGAAATTCACGTGAAAAATGAGCAAATGTCATTCCACCACAAAGAAACTACATTTCTGAAATATCCCTAAGACGAATTGCTGAGAATTGGAACCGTTTGATATTATCATCGGCATAACTTACGAGTGTTCAGTTGATAACCAAACAACCAATTTTAACTGAAATATGTTGTTTCTTTGAATACAGAATATAACTTTAAAAAGCGAAGCTCTTGCTTGGTACTGTTAAACATTAATTCATTTTTCCACTCGCCTTGATCCTGATGGAAGACAGATTTGACATCCATGTTATATAGGACGTTCAACAAATTTGTACCCATAAAGCAAAGGGGCCTCATCAAATGAGTCAACCTCAAGAATATTAACAAGATTATTTACCTGTAGCAGCTGACACAAATTCTGAAGAAATAATGACCATCGCCATCAAAAGTATGACTTTGCACAACATTTTATCTTCTAAATATAAGTCCCTAGGAAAATTGAAATTATTTGAATACGATTAAGTGGTTCAGAAAATTATATTCTCACCTGCTTTGTCCTAGTAACACGAAAACAATGTTATGATATTTCGCGAACTCTCTTAAATTTATACCTCAGCCTGTAATCTAGGGTCCAATAAATAACGTCAATCTTTTCTGCGATAGGAATTATACTATGAAATATTATTCGCAATAATAATATAAAACGAAATCAATAGCCCAATATAAGTATTGAACAGATTTTTTTATTCCTTAAAATCTTATAGCTTATTCTAAACAAACTTCATTATCAGATTATATAAACCAGTGATTCTGTTCCAAAGAATCAAACGGAATCCCTTCTCAAACAAACTGATATTTATTGCATTAGTATTCCTCTGAGAAATCACGTAGATGTCACGATGGGTACAAATGATAACAATTTCTACCCAATAAACTATTTCTTTTCATATAACGTATAGAGTGCTTTTCTTTAATGCTTAAATGCCCCCCTTTTATTTTTTGAACGGGTCAACTCGAATTATTCTCACTTGAACTATGCTGACATCATTTTTGGGCCAGCAATATCTAAAAGAGACAGTCATCGCTTACAAATGGTTCAAAATTCTTGTGTGCGATTGATTCATGGTCTGAAAAAGCGTGACCACATATCCGGTCCTCTCAAAGAGATTGGTTGGCTCAATATACATAATAGACAAATCATTCATAGCTGCACACTATTTCATCAGATCATTCGAAATAAGACCTTACCTTTATGAAAAAATAACATTCCGGACAGACGTTCATCACCTGAATGTGCGATTCAAATCTCGACTCACGCCACCCTTGCATACAACAGCACAATTTCGCTCGTCATTTTCATATAATATAACCAGGCTCTACAACAGGATTCCAGATGATTTGAAAAATTTGCCCACTTTGTCTTTCAGACTGAAACTTAAAAAATTACTCCAATCGGGAGAGATATCACTATAATTCCCTTTTCTTTTCTTTTTTGTTGTTGTAACTGGTAGTTTAGCAGGTTTGTTTTCTGATTTCGGCAGTTATGTGATAGATTAGGTCAAAACATTAAAACACGTTGTCTTAAGTATTTTTTTTATTTCAAGGTTGAGTGGAAGACAGCACTTGTTCCATCCTCTGTTGGGTGTGAACTCGAGCTAACTCTGCCTTTTGGTAGATTATTTTTTCTTTTTTTTATGTATGTCTTTTGTAATGTAATTCTACCAATAAAAGCGATAATAAATAAATAAATAAATAAAACTTGGGATAATGAAATTGATGCATATATCTTTATCTTGAAGTAATATTGAAAATTTCAAAATGGCGACTGGGCGCCATCTGGAAAAAAAAATGACGAATACTTTACAACCAACCCTAGAATATGAGGTGAATATATTCACCTACTACAAGATGGCAGAACATTAAGTAATAACCTGAATAAAAACACATTGATATCGATATTTCCAGAAATATTCGTTTTCATCTGTCATATGACAATCCCAACAATCCAATATGGTTGGATAGGTTATATTTTGTTCATAAAAACGACAGGAGGTTTACTACGACAACGAACATCATTTTTCAGTTCAAATATTCTCATTTAGATTTGGATTTTACAAGTAAATAGGTACTACTATCTCCAAAATGATCGATTGAAAAAAATTCAACTGGGGAACTGTACTTGAATATGCTGGCAACTACTGTTGATCCTCTAATCACTGAAATCGTCGAAGTGAATTCTAATGAATTCGATATGGATATTATTATCCCAACAAGATGGAGCACCACCACATTATTCCAAACAAGTGAGAAACCATTGGATAATTCTTTCCATGGTGGTTGGATTGGCCATCGTGGCTCTACGGAATAGCGAGATCCCTTGCCAGATTTGACACATTTAGACTTGTTTTGTGAAATATCGACGTTGCTGTGTTCAAATATGTTCGACGTGAATTATCGGATAGGCTGTTCTTATATCACGACGTTTAAGGCAACCATTTCTAGCATCTTCTGAACTGAACTCAGCTCATTTCCTCAAAGTATGAAGTTAAACGTAGATGTATTGTTGTATGTAGGCAATTATTGAATGTTCCGACATTTTGTACTAGGTGAAGATATTGACTTCATATTCTAGGGTCAGGAGCTTCAAAATGATGCATCACAAGACCCTGTTCTCGTAATTTTTTTCCAGATGGCACTCAGTCGCCATCTTTCGCTCCAAAATACTCTTAAGGCTTGGAATAAACTGGAGTTGTGCTATCTTGAATCTTATTTTGAGTCTAACATCTCACCCCGACAAGATATCGGGATGATTCAAGGGTTCGAATGTTTAACTTTCCAATAATTATTATAGGTTGGTTTGAAGGAAAATGCGAAACTACACTGAAAATAGGAATAATTTCGAAATTGAAGGGTTAGCTGTAAAAAATCGCAAATTCATTGAATATATCTTGATTATCATTCTCACACTTATCAATATTTTGTTAAATGAATGAAATATCGAATGATAAAGGAAGAATATTCAGTAAACACATATTTGAACATGTAGTTATAGTTTAATTGTTACTAGATTGTTAGAAACTGTAAAAATCTGGTGAGTTTTTCCAATAGAAACTAGTGTCTCTCAAAGCCATTTATTCACTGCCTACAAAACATACGACGACACGAGAAATCCGTTACAGTTATAAAATTTTTTTTAGAACTTTGACACTGAAGTGTGCTCGAAATATTTATCTACAGGGTGAATATATAACAGAAATCCTCTGATGCTTGAGATTCATCATCCAATCGTACAGGTATGAAATGTTGAAAAATTAAACGAATAAATTACCTTTCCGAAGAAAAAACTCCAAAATCTCATACACAAACATTGTTGGTATGATAAAATGAGGTATGTAGGGAAATTTCATGTGAAAATTTATCTCTGAATTGCTCAACGATTTGAACAGAAAAAACAAAAAAACACGTGAGTACTCGAAGCGTATGAAGTCATTGAAAATAAGCAAGATCAAAACTGAATTGACTCTAGCCATCGAAAAAACAAGAATCATATTCAATATGAATGGTAATATATTCAATACTCATATAATATTCAATATATTTTGATATATTCAATTCATTATGGGTTTAGTGAGTCCATCACCTATCTGAAGTCGAGAATTTTTTATCGTAGCTATGATCTGGAAGTGACCTGTCTTACTTGGAAATGCTTCCTCATTCTCGCTTTTGCTAGGCATCACACGTTAAAACATAATACCTCGTTGGTCCCTAGAAAGAACGAGTTTTGTCTTTCTCAGTCAGTTTTTTCCACAAATAAATTCATAAACCGTCACTTTTTTCCGAATTACAAAGTCAGAATTCATGCATTTTCCTCCTCGACTCTTTCACAAGATTAATCTACATTTACATTTACATTTATTTATTAACTTGAGGTCATTACATAAATAATGAAGGAAGTGTCGTCAAATCAGCATACAACAGAAAAATACATATACATTCACAGCATTCAAAGCACAACAAAAAAGATATATTACATATTCACGACATACATATATATTTTTCACGAGAGAAAAAAGAAAACAAGTACTCAGCGGGACTGACAGAAGACAATGAACTCCTCCAGGCCATAAAAGCACCCCTCAACAAGAATAAGTTTTAATTTGGTTTTGAATACCTTTATTGTCAGAGCCGACTTTATATCCGGGGGTAGCATATTGAAAAGTGGAATACCAGCACCTTCCGGCGACTTCTTGAAATATTCATGATGGTGTTTCATGGGATAGATATTCTGATTATTCCTTGTAGGATATGAGTGGATGTTACTGTACTTAACATATTTGGCTCTATTCTGCCATACATATGTCAAAATCTTGTAAAGATATATTCCAGTTAAGGTGAGAATTTTTTCTGATCTGAAAGTTTCTCTGCAAGACACTCCATATTTTAAATTGAACATTGTTCTTAGTATTTTTTTCCGTATTATGAATACACGATCTATCTGAGATGCTTTACCCCATGAAATTATGTTATAACACAAAATTGAGTGAACTGATGCAAAATAATATTGTTTGAGAGCTATTTCATTGAGATTCTCTTTCAAAGTTAAGATTGCGAAATAACATTTGTTCATTCTGGATTAATATGGTCTATTTGACTACTCCAGCTCATGTCACCCTCAACCTGGGTTCCCAGAAACTTAATATTTTGTTTGAAAGTTATAGGCTTTTGATGCATTTCCAAATTCATTGGTTCGCTGCCTCGATATGAGCCTGTGAACTGCACACATACCGTTTTACTCAAATTTATTGTTAAGTGATTTCTATTGCACCACGAGACCAACTCGTTAACTACTGTGTTTGTTTTAATTTTCAATTCATTTGTTGTTTTTGAAGACACGAGAATAGTTGTATCATCAGCATACATGTATGGTCTTCCCTCCGATATATAAGAGGGGAGATCATTCATGTACAGAAGAAATAGCAGCGGACCAAGTATACTGCCCTGAGGAGTTCCAAGTGACACCTCAAAATTTTCAGAGTAGCTTTGTTGTACTTTAACAGTCAATAATCTATTTTTCATGAAAGATATAATCCAGTCGTTTTAATATGTCCTCTAATTCCGAGGGAATTCAGTTTTTCGGAAAGAAATTCAGACTCGAGCGTATCAAAGGCGCGGGACAAATCAATGAATATGCCCATAACCTGCTCCCCTGCATCTAACTTGTTATAGATGTGCTGGGTCAAATCATTTGAAGCAGTTTCAGTTGAGAAACTCTGCCTAAAACCATGCTGGTGAGGAGTTATTACATCATATTCATTGAGATACTCAATTAAGCGACTATGAATTGCTTTTTCTGTAATTTTTGAAAAACAGCTCAATATCGATGTTGCCCGATAATTTTCCATCGATTGCTTATCTCCTTTTTTAAAAACTGGTATTGTTTTTGCAATTTTCAGTCGTTCAGGAAAAGTGCCAGATAGAACTGAGAGATTTATTATTTTTGTGAGATACGGAGTCAATTCCCCAACACAATTTTTCATTAATTTAATTGGTATTTCATCGATACCGACGGATGCTTTGTTTTTGAGTCCTAATATTATACTGCTCACTTCGCATTCATGAAACGGTGTAAAGAACATTGAATTCAGCTGCGTTATGCGAGAAGTAGTACAACCCTGACGTGTAACTGTTGGATTTCCCACATCCACTAGTTCTGCGGCTGATGTGGCAAAGAAATGCCCAAATTCATTTGCAATCAACTTATCATCAGTGATGACGTTTCCATTTACTTTTAATATTATTTTAGAATCACTATGTTTGTTTTTATTCAATTTCATATTCATCAGTTCCCATATTTTCTTATTTTCGTTTTCAGCTACACCTTTCAACACACCAATGTTGTTCGATACACGGTCCTATTCCTGAAGTTATTACCATTTCATTGGGATGTATAATTTCCACTCCGGATAGAAGCCATTGTGATCATTTGAACGTTCAAAGGTCTACAAGTCTATATTGAAATGGTTGGATCACATATCAAGTTTAGATTGGAAACAGCATACAATTGTATCTGAAAATTAATACGTCATGTCTCTTATGCGTCTGTTGACTACAACTATTAGAGGGGTCCATGGCCAACTGATGGTGTGACAAAACTGGGGGAAAACAAAAGAAATAATGGCGTTTATTGGTGTAGTAGTCGGTATTATGATAAACTTCCCCATTACCCCATTATTCTTTCGATGTTAAAGATTATCAGTTATATTCTTGTGATGATTTTTTCAGCCAGCATTCTGAACCCAACCATCTTCAAAAGTCAATATAAATTTATTCAGTTTCCAATTATAAGGAGGGCGGCATTGTTGTTGATTGTCTGTTCCGTAGTTTTTTTGGATTTGTAACCTACCACAATCTGAAAAAATAAGAATTAATATTGGAATCTATAGGTACATGTGTAGGAGGGCAGATTTTCAATCTACCCCGAAAAGTTGCTGCGTCTATTGAAAAACAGTTCTTTCTGGATAGAACGAGTTCAATTAGTCAGCAACTTCTCGTATAACTCAAATTTTGCCTATCGAAAAAATAATAAGAACTGATTTATATGAAAATACTCATCTGTTAACGTTTCGGAAACTAAATCTGTTTTCGTTTTCAAAACTTCTAGGCGAGTTCCTTTTCAAGTGCAAATACCTGGTAAAGATAGTTTTCGTGATTGACATTTGTCAATTTATTTCAAATTTGACATATAATTTTGTCCTTCACAGCAAGCGAACTCATAGATATGCATTTTTCAGCAGATAGCATGATGAAAGCAGGTTCCTTTTCGTTTTCGTTTCTTGCCATTGCTTTCTTTCGTTATAATTCAAGTGTCGTTCCATTCTACTGTGTGGTCTCCATCGGTAGTAAGAATGTGTTCTGATAACCACCTATCTGTCTGTTCCTGATGTACATATTGTGTTCCCTTTTTCGCACTTCCAATGGTCGAGACTTTTCACCGATATATTTTTGACCGCACGAACAAGGAATTTGATAAATACAATTTTTTGTGTTTTCTGTTGAGTTATTCGGTTTGGTATGTGTGAGTATTGATCTTAAAGTATTCGTTGTTTTGAATGTTGTTCTAATATTATACGTGTTGCCGATCCGTTTTATCTTTTCAGACAAACGAGGGACATAAGGTATAATGTTTGATACAGGTTGTATATTTTGTGTAGGATTGTGGACTGTGTTCGAATTTTCAATTTCTGTCAAAGTTTTTTCTATAAATTTTTCTGGATATCCATTTTCTTTCAATATTGATTGTATGGAGTTTATCTCACCATTGATTCTTTTTTGTGACTCACATACAATTTTTGTTCTATCATAAAGACATTTTACTATACCGTTCTTGACACTTGTGTGGTGGTTTGATTTAGTTTCCGAAACGTTAACAGATAAGTATTTTCTTATATATCAGTTATTATTATTTTTTCGATAGGCAAAATTTGAGTCATGCGAGAAGTTGCTGACTAATTGGAGTTGTTCTATCCAGAAAGAACTGTTTTTCAATAGACGCAGCAACTTTTCGGAGTAGATTAAAAATCTGCCCTTCTACACTTCTATAGATTCCAATATTAATTCTTATTTCTTCAGATTGTGGTAGGTTACAAACCTAAAAAACTACGGAACGAATATTGATCCACCACAAAAAATGACGTTCAAACAATATTTTGATCGTCACTATGATATCACAACAAATTTGGGACGGTTCGAAAAGAGGTGCATTTTTGAGGAAATAATATTTTTTTCTTTTCGAAATGTCACGAACGAGAAAATAATGGAGTGTGTGGTGTTTTGATCAAAAGGACGAATTTCGTGAGTTATTCAAGACAGAAATTTGATGCAAAAAATTGTGAAGTTTAACAACAAAATGGACCTGTATTTCCGAAAATAGATGGGACCGCTGAAAATTCTATTTGGATTTTTAATAGAGGAGGCCAAATTACGTAAGTTCCACAACTTTTTTTTCAGAAAAACGTGCTCATAGCGACCGAAGTTTTTCCCTAAGTTCTAAATTGTTCTAAAGTACATTAAATAAGATTATCAAAACTACAATAACTTTTCGCGGCACTCAAATGTTCAAGTTATAGAAAAAATTCACTTTATTGCACACTTAATCGACCACACTGTATATTTCAACTGCCCCCTTCCTGAAGTGGAAATTATCAAACTGAAATCAAACTGAACACTTTTCTTGAATCCTAATATATTCACATCTCAGACACCTTTTGTGATGAGTAGGTACTATATTTCAAACCAAGAATTTCATCTGGTATACAACTTCTACTTTTTTCTGTTCATATTTCTAGTGTATCTTTCATTGGAAATTAATTGAATATACGAATATTTGTACAAGTACCGATTCGGGAACATACTTCTCAAAATGTAGGCAGAAGGAAACCACCACGTGATTGAATATTCACCATCACCTTTTCGAAGTAATCACTCTGTGGAACGGATTGAAACAAAGAACCAACGGCGTTCACATTTGTTGACTTCTTCGCTATCATATGTCAGCGTCCGTATAAGAAGTTGTATTCGCTGTCACAACCACGACTCAAAGGGTAAAAAGAGTCCTAAATTTTTCACGACTTACTCTTAGATAAATTGTTTTATGAAAAATACAAGAAACAGCTTTTATATCCTGATGGAAAAGAATGCCTTGCTTCCATTTCTCGCAGGAGTAGCCTATCAGTCACATGAGATTTGGGATGTGTTGAATTTTAATCCCGACGTTGTAGAATGTATTTTGGTATGAAATGAATGTGGAGGAGAGTGAATTCAGGAATCAAGAAACGAAAATATTTCGTTATATTTTTTATTTTATCACAAATCTTTCATGTGACAGAATTTAAGTTCAATATAAATGTAAATAATAATGGATGAATATCTCTGAAACACATCAAATTGAAATATAATGTATAACTAGGACAGTAACACAAGGTGGAACTCCACAAAATTAAAAGCTCTAACAGTAAAATTCATCTAAAGAATAGAAAGCATTCGTCAGTAGAAGATTATTTACGGACTATTTGAATTCTTTTTTTGTTTTGTGTCGACGTTGGAATTGGTAATGTTATATTTAGTGTTTGTCTAGTGTTATAATGAGACATACTACTTCTAAAATAAAAATACAAGGGAGTGGTAGAATTTTGTGTTTTATAAAGAGTGGCTTGTAAGAATCCCGGAATTTAGCTTTACACATATACCTTATTGTTCGTTTGGGCAAGATGAAAATCCAATAAAAAATATTAACTATATAATCCCCAAAAACAGATTCCATAACTGAGGTGTGAGTCGATTGAAGCATAATACACACTTTTGCCATCTCTTTACCAAGTTCCCATGTAATGGTTCTCACTGCAAAACATCCTGATGCCAAGTTCTTTCTGAGTTTTTGAATGTGACTTTCGAGTTTCAATTTATCATCAATATGTAAACCCAGAAATTTTGTTTCTGACCAATAACTGATCACTTGATTTCCTATATGAAGTTCTGGTAGATTACATTCGAAAGTAATGATGTTAGTTTTTGACATATTGAAAGATAGCTTATTAGCATTACACCAATCCTTGACTTTGCTTATATCATTCTCAATCATCTGATACAGTTGTAAGCCATTTGGATCATGCCAAAGACTTGTGAAGTCATCTGAAATTCCCGGAGATATCAATTGAGGCTAGATCTTTGATATCAAGTAAGAAAATGGTGAGTACCAGAACTGACCACTGAGGTACCTCCATTTAATTTCTAATTCGTGTGATAAATTGCCTTGAAGCGATACGCTTTGAGGTAGTCCAGATAAATAAGACTCAAACCAGTGGACTCTGAACCCATATGCCTCTAAATTTTGCAACAGAATTATGTGGTCAACACAGAACGCCTTGATTAGATCAAAGATAACTGCTGCAGCAAGTTAGTTGTCATTCAGATTTGGATAAACATTTCGATGAAGGTTGAAAATTGCAACATTTGTTCCTTGTTCTCTGCGAAATCGGAATTGAGTAGAATCAGTAGTATTGTGCTTATTCAGAAAAGCCATTAGTCTCTTTTTCACCAGTTTATTTACCATGTTTGAGAAGTTTTGAGTATATAGGTGAAATATTTATAGAAAAACAGAACTTTAAATGAAACGAAAATAGAAGAGAAACATTTATGAATCAGTCCTGAAGATGAAAGTAGTTTTGGTTTTCGAAACGTTATCAAATTTGTTTATTTTTGTAAGTATAAGTATTTTTATTTTGAGTAATACGAGTTAACTAATAGGACATGTTTCGTTCAAAAGGAACTGTTTTTGATTAACCTGACAACTTTTTGGGATAGATCAAAAATATGCCCTTCTACACATATATAGATATCAATATTGATTGAATTTTTTTCCAGATTGTGGTATGTTGAAAACCCGAAAAACCACGAAGAATAAATTCATCCACTATCAAATATCGTTTTTCGATCAGTATTCTAATCAACTATTATCAAATGCATAAATGGGAGACTTATCAAAGAAAATGTTGAAGTAATACAAAAATTATTATGATTCATTATCAAATAAGTCTCATATCTTCAGTTGTACATATTTAGTAAGAATGAGTATTTGATTTGATAGTGAATTCAACATATTTTGTTTCTATTGTTTAAAGCAATCCATGGAAAATATTGCAATGAACTGATGAGGCAGATGAGTTAGATATTGGTGTTCCAGTTGAATGAGAAGTTGCAACAGTCAGGCTCCTGTTCTAAGGGTACAATTATATCAATGGAAGAACGAACTCTACAGAAAATGTATTTTTTTTAACCACAGATGTCACAGTGAAGAAAGCGAGCGAAAGTCTAGGTGTTGAACTAACTCTGTCAGGGTTTCCTCAATTTAAAATGATATAGATTGTTGCTTTTTTCTAGCTCCCAACCTATACTTTGATGTAAATGAGAGTGTCTGCCTGATAAATCAATTGAGGATTCAGAAGTGCACTAAAAACCTATTATTTCAGTTTATCCAGATTTATTTTCTGGTTTCTCAGAGAAGTCACAACATTGCCATGGCCATGGTCTTAAGGTAGTACCAGCGCTAACGTCAGGCGCAAAAGTTCTCGCCCTCTCGAGAGTGAAGGAGCGCTGCTATTGCGCTGCGGCAGTGGGTATACTTTTCCGCCCGAGTGTACCGCGCTCCTTATGCTTTTACATAGAGCCGTAGATCCGGCAACGCTGCATACTCTGCTGTGCGAGGAATGGGTGGGACTCTTGAGTTGCTCAAATCATTGCGAAATTAACATTTGATTAGCCAGTTCAAAAATGTAATCGCTGGAATTTCAGATTCATTGGCTTTATTACGATTGGCATTGCCAGATCATACTTCTGGATTCAAACTGGGTCAATTAGCTGAAAAGTTCCTCCAAAATGTTTCCACCGATCGTTCTCATGACGCTGATTTTGATGTTGATATTTTGGAGAAACTTGTCGAAAAATTGATTGTCTCCGATCAGTTACTCAAACATTACCAAACTTTTTCAACGATATGCAATAACGATGTTAAAAGTAGAAAAAGAGAAATTGTAGCCAAAACTCTGTCGCCTTTGAGTGGTCAAATTTCGACAAAAATGATTGAGAGAATTGCTGAAGCGGGTATAACTTACGAAAAACTCGAAAATGTTTACCAAGAAAGTGGAGAAAATGGCATTAGAGAAATGCTGTGGGGTGAAAATAGACAAATGCGAATAATCAAAGTGAAAGAAATTCTTGACAATTGTTGTTAATCATTTCAAGAAATGAGCACTCAATAATTCTTTTCTTTATTCCTGATTTCGTTTCAAAAATTACAGTAATACAAATGAGGTTAACGACTTAATATGTACAAGTACATCAAAACTATGTGACGTCGAATGTTTCTCACACTCCAAAGAATAGACAATAAGAACGCTTTGACAAGAGACTTTCAAAACTTGCTTGTGATAAGAAGCTGTATGTACCTAAATATTTTTGGTGGTGGATGATTTTTCTTCGTAGTTTTTGGATAATATCTCACCACCAGCTGAAAAAAAACTGTGTGAATTCATACAAGTGTTTAAGGAACGA
This sequence comes from Zygogramma bicolorata, assembly GCA_032362365.1. NCBI lineage: Eukaryota > Metazoa > Arthropoda > Insecta > Coleoptera > Chrysomelidae > Zygogramma > Zygogramma bicolorata. Next base: position 56,315 of record JAVJAQ010000626.1, read on the forward strand.
ATTCTAATCTATGCCAAAAAGTTACTGCTTTAATGCAAAATTCGTTGTGAATGAGTACGTCAAATTACTCAGCAACCTATCATATAACTCGAATGTACCTATAAAAAATTCCAAGAACTAATACTAATATATGCTTCTCAATTACAGAAACCACACGCGAGAATATTCTCTTTGAAGGATAAATGATAAAGGCGCCATATTCATTTTATCTTCCACTTTTTACGATGAATCATAAATACGAAATTTATCATTACATCTCCATAAATCATGCGATAATTACATACTTTGTTCCATTCCCCATATCTATTCACTATTATGCAGCTGTATCGTTTCTGTAAGGCTATAATTATGAGAACGTGGTTTGGTTCACATCATTCTTCTCACAGTTCGTGATAGAATCATTTTGATAATGACTCAATTTTTTTGTTTCACCTGATAAAGCCATTATTTCTGTTTTCAATCGAGTTACCATGGCTTTCTTCGATGAGAAATGAATTAAATTATCTTCTTTATCATCGAGTGGATTCAATTATGGGTTTGTCTCATAATGCAATTACCTTTTTGTGCCCAAAGAAGAATATCATTACACAGGGTTACTTGCAGGGGAAGTTCAGGGTACCTTGAAATGAATGAAAAACATGAAACTTTGGTGCGGACACCATAGGGAAACCACATTTCAATGAAAATTAATATGCGGAGGTACGAAAAAAAACCTCAGATTCACTTTATATCATCCTTGTACTTACCACTACATTCATGAAATTATATCTACACATACTATTCTTTAATAAATATTATGTTTTTGTACATATTTCAGCTCATACAGTTTGCATTCATTGCTGGAATCTAATTATTACAAGTCAAAAAGTTGACATCAATATTCATGAAATTTTAGTCATTAGACAGCTACATAGAGATAAGAGATGACCGGTACGATGTTGCCACAATTCCAAAATGTTCTATTTTATATTCGAATGGTATACAATTGCAAGTTATGATCCTTTATAGTTCGAAAATGGACATGTTCTGCCTTCTTTTTCTGCGCCACAAAATCTCTCGGACCACACGCGTTTTTATCCATGGTACCTAAGTATATTTTTTCATGAAGATGAATTTTTTTATGAAGATGTTTCTTTGCATTCGGCTGATGCGATTGAAGATTGAGAATCAATGGAAGAGGATAGAAGCGACTATTATTGATGCTGTGGAAGTAGTTTAATAACATTTTGTTGACTAAAGGTTCTGTGTTGAGTAAGGTTTGACTTATTCTTTCACATGATTGCGCATTTTGGATCGTAGTCAGTTTTATTTTGTTCAATTATATTTAATTTCGATACATTTTCATATACTTATTATATATAATATATGAGAAGATAAAATAATATTGGTTGTTGAAAATAATCGACAACTGTTATAGACGAATATTATGATGCACCACCGCGATTTCTGAAATATTTTGTTTTTCGATATGGTATAATATTCAATTTTCAAAAAAATTCGAAAAATATTTACTATTGAAATATTTGATTCGCACCATAATTGCATTTGGTCCCATTCTTTAATATTTCTCAATAATCAGACGTTATTCAAGTGATGCTAGGTTAGTTAGGTTTGACTTTCATTTATCTCAATAATCAGACGTTATTAAAGTGATGCTAGGTTAGTTAGGTTTGATTTTGATTTATCTCAATCAGACTTTATTCAAGTTAGTTTTGATTTTTCTCATTAGTCAGACGTTATTCAAGTGATGCTAGGTTAGTTAGGTTTGATTTTGATTTATCTCAATAATCAGACGTGATTCAAATAATGCTAGGTTAGTTTATGTTTTGATGGCAATTCGAATACGACATTGTCCCAATTTACAGTTTGGCAACTTTGCTTTACATCATGTGCGTTATCGGTAAAATGTTGTCATTATGACAGTCACTGTTGTCAGTGTCAATGGTAAATTTTTCTAAGTAAACATTTTGATGTATTCAATGGATATTTGGAGAAAACATATGCTCAATTCTGATGTGTGAGTACTTTTATTTCGTTCGAAATTTCGTGACTAAAGCAACAAAACAGTGAGATTTTTTCAACTCAGAAATTACTAGTTTTTTGGCTATAATTTCAGTTTTTCACACGAAAAATCGTTTCTCATAGCCTCCGCGCAAAAATTTCTATGTATCTTTCGATTGTAGGCCGTTTCATGCGATTTCCAAAAAAAATTACAAAAATTGGCGATTTGACGTATTTTACACCTTTACCGAAACATTTTCTAGAGATCAATCACCCTAACACCAAAGTAGAAACTTCAAACTCAGTTTAAATAAAGCTCCTGCTTGAGGAAGCTATTGTATAGCGAAACACGTGTCGCGGTTTGGTAGACCCTAATATATGGAAATCCTCCAGACAACTGTATATTATTTGTTTAATATGAATTTCCATCAAGTAACGGCCACTTCCATTCAATATTTGAGAATATTTTTGCTAAAAAATTACAAAGAGAGGCTATCCAAGAAGTGTACCCCACTTTGAGGAACCTCAACAATAATTATAGAACTTCAACTTATTCAGGAACCGTTACGGAAAAAATAGCTTCATTTTTACATAAACAAAATTAAAGAGTAGCATACAGAACACGAAATACGTTGGGAAGGTTTATCAAGAATAATAAAGATAAAACACAAAAATCAGAAAAATCAGGAAATTTCAAATGAAATTGTGAATCTTGCCCCAAAGTAAGTACAGGCCAGACAGGTAGACCATTCAGGAGCCGCATACGTGAACATCGTATGAATTATGAAAAGAATACAACGCACTGATCATATGCCAATCATATTTTGGAGGAAGGCCATGACTTTGATGCAAATTTTGAAATTCTTTCTAGACGATTGTGAGAGTGAGTAGTTTGGTTTCGTATATTCGAACAGATGAATCTATTTAAAAATCAATTGCAATTTTTCTTCAATTACAGAATACTATGGATAGAGAACATGAATGAAATTCCTATTCGAGATTGGTGAATAAGATAAAATATAAACCACATTGCATTGCAGATTGAAAGCACCGAGTTTTTCTTGGTATTGGCAATCGAAGTTCAGCACTACTTCACTATATCAAAAGACGTAATCTTAGAATTATAATAGTAACAGCTTTGCTGAGGTAATAGGATTTCTTCTGGGAACATGAATATCCGCAAACATTCATCTGGAAATGAGCGGTATTCAGTTGTAAATTGAAAATATTTCTGGAGATTGACACATCGATAATTTCGTGTGGATTAGCTTCGAGTCATCAGAGTGATAGACATTGAATATTTTGATTTAAGCCTTCGATCAATATTGAATTTGCGATATGATGAATTCGTTTGATTCATTTCTAAAATAACTGATTGTTGTTATGAGACCAGAATTAGGAACTATTATTTTGATAAAACTTCATCCCCCATCATAAAACTAGTATATTAAATACCGAAGCAGAAAGCGCTTCAATTGACTCTACTAATTTTCATTTCATCAGTACATTTTTGTAAAAGAATCCCAAAGTAGATTATTGTTTGGAGAAAAGGTTGTTTCGCATAAAATATTTGAGATCATTACTGCAAAACTCCTATCAAAGTTACTGGTATGCACATAATAAACATGAACATTTCTGTGTCAATGAGCTTGAAAGCGAAGCTATAAAAAAACAATTCAATGAGGCCATGTGAAAAAATATTTTTCATGCAATTTTGACAGGCTCATTGATTATACTAGTCCTTTGAAAATTTTGTTAATATTATTAGCTTGTCCCCAATACACGTTATATCATTATGTGAACTGAAACATGAATTGCTATTTCTTTACATATCTTAGAAGGGGATAATGCAGGAATATGAAAATAGAATATGTGATTATTCCTTCAATATTGAGGTTGTCAAGAATGCCGATTTTCAGTTATTTTACTTTCGGTTTGAAGCAGGACACTTCCCCAACTGTATGTTCATAGGCATGGTAATACAAATCTGTTCAAATCGGATGCTATGAAATCTTGATAATTTTCGTTCATCATAAGTGACAATGTAAAATAAAAAACAAGTATCTCTTTTCCCAACTAGTGAATCCTATACCAAGTGCTGAACAACTGTAGAATGAATCATTAGTACAATCTAGAAAACCCATAGAGAGTATGAAGGACATATGGAAGAAAAGATTTTCCATAGTTGTTCATGAATAAAATTTAAATTGGAAACCACAGAAGTAATGATAATTGCAACAATGCCAGAAAATCTCAATATAAATGAATAAATTTTTTTATTGAAACTGAAATATAGAGACTTGTAAACGTTTTTGATAGGTTAGTAAAATACTTGTTCGTATAATATTAGAAATATACTTGGCATCATTTTTCATTTATTCATTTTGTTATCTTTAACACTCATGAATACCCAGTAAATAGATGATAGGTAATTAACAGTAGGAACCATTCAAATAGTCAAAACTAAATTGAGTCAACCTCAATTTTAAGAGCTTGAATTTCAAAATCGTGCTATCATTTTGAGTATTGAATGTCGACTTTAGATTAATTCGATGTGAAATCTGTAATAATATCTTTTCAATCTGCAAGTTGAATATAGGTTTCAGACAGCTGATTGGAAGCCAAGCTTCTCACTGCAGTTCAATAATTAGTTCAATAAGTAATTGAAGTAAATTTATATCTTATGAACACTTTCCTGATATAAAAAAACATTAGAAAATCACTAGCTCTGATGAAATCCCTTCTATAACAGTCTTTGACAAAATGGAAGTTTTTTTTATTGGGTTGAGAGCTATTTATTTATTCATACATTACCTTGTTAATATCATCATAAAGACTACATTTGATTGATTTGATGTTGAAATGTGTCATGGAATCAGATCTATAATAGCTGGTGCCAGCAACTACAGTCAGTGGATGTATTATAAACAAAATCGAGTCCTTACTACGGTCTTTGATAATTTGCTTTGGCACCTCACATCCGGCAATTTTTTTTTTATCTTCAGCTTTTACCGTTTTTAGGTATTTTTTTGTTATCGAATCTATGTTTTTGCCAACTTTCAGGGCAGAATTGGAAGCCACTGTTTCTTTCCAGGCATGGTTTTTCAATTTTTGATGATATTTTTATTTTTGCTTACAAGCGACAATAACAAAATAGTCTCATTTGCACTTATTGTTTGTCGGCTCCAACAACTTTTAATTTCATCGAGAACTTCATATTCATTTTATCCACTAGTGAAGGAGTTAAATAAAATCACCCTCAATTATTTTTTCCACAATAAATAATAAAGTAAAAACCAGAAAAAATGAGGTTGATTCGATCATCGATTTTTGATCAGTGTTCCCAACATAAAATTTAAGATTTCGAAAATTCACTACATTTTTACAACGTTGCCAGATGAGGTGAATACTTATTTACGAAATGGATATAAAATGATGCATGAACGGACTTGAACTAACAAACTCCTTTTTTATTTTTCCTAAGATAGATCATGGTCAACCGACCTAGTAGATTTTAATTCATTGAGTCATGTTGTAATTTTTATTACATTACATTTCGATGGCTAATATATCCTTCATTTCTCGAACATAGGATAATATTATATACAAAAGGATATGACATTCATACACAGATACATGCATTCTCTTCGATGGTGTTACCAAGAAAGTGTTACCGAAAAAAAAAAGTGCAATGTTCAACTTACTTATGTTACACCCTGTATAAATAAAAGTCAGAGAATCAAGCAATCTTTTAATGTTTTCATACCATGTTTCCTCCTGAAATATCTCCAATTCTATTCCCCAACCTGACGACTGTTATTTTTCCATAATTTTGTTATAAGCATGGAAACATGTTGGTTCTCACCGAAAGTGTTTCCGTCTCATATTCAATACTTCTTCCTGTTTGTTTAGAAATTTTTGGCAAAATATTTGAGAGTATACTAACTTGGCATTTCGAACAGACAGATTTCATTTACAAATACAAAGGGTAACAGGAGCAAGGCAGAAGTAATTAAAAAGAAGCGGGAGTAGTAGAAACGCATTTATCACTTCCGCTTGAATAGTCCAAATGCATTTAATGGGACTGGACTTCTTTATCGTGAATAGAAAGTACATTAGTATTTAAATTATGCAGCACTAAATATCTTCAAATTGCAACTCTTGAAGCTCTTTTATTTCTGGAGATAAATTGAATAAAAACCTAGGAGTCTTTCTCGTCTCTTAATGGCTTTCAACAGTATATTATTTGATTCTTGGATGCTCGAGTTCATTGAATTCCTTGACCATTTTTTCTAAATATTACTGTCTTTCGTTGTCTATCTGTCCGCTTGTTCGTAAAATTCAAGAAATACTGCTAGCGCCTAGAAGAAAGCAATAATTTCTTTACTTCGCTCAGAAATACCCGCACTTTAAAACAAATCAGAAAATCGAGAAATCTTCTCATATTTTCAGATTCTTATGTATAATTATAGTACGGGTTTGAAACAAATAATCATGAGCTCACTTTATTGATATTGAACTTCAGTTGCAGGCCACCACTCGACCTGAAAATTTTCTCACGTGAATGTCTTTTTTTTTGAACTTAAACTTTGTTATTTCTGAGCAAGCTAATTGAAAAAACCAGCAATAACAAAAATACTAGTCCTATGGATGGGTATCATACAGCTGGTTTCTCTCATGTTATCACTGAATAACAATTTTTTCTTATAAAATGGAAATTTATAAACATTTTGAGGTCTTTTGGTATTACCAAGGAAGTTTTGAAGACACATATTTTCGCTTCTACACATTTAAATAACCATCTAACTCAAGATAAGTAATCCTTTTCCACCTACGAAACACATTTTTTTTTTTCGATCTATGCTAATTTTCAGGTCATGAGCTCCTAGTTCATTTCATTTACTCACGCAAGCTATTCCAAATTGAATTTGTGAATATTGGAGGAACATTCGGAAATTGGAACTTTTTCTAGTAAATTTACTTCCCTTCGAGGATCTTACTCATATTTCAGATATTTGTAAAAAAACGAAGCCTTTTTTAACCATTTGTGGTTATATACAACACTGTCGGTTGATTTGTATTTGAACAGGAATTTGCGTATAAGTTTTGAGAACGGAAGCGGATTTAGTTTCCGAAATGTTAACGAATATTTCCATTGTATGTTGAAAATCCCATATGAAGCGGGACATTTTCGATCAATTACAGCGATAAATTCCCGGCAGGACATTTTCGGGCTGGTAAATACCCGGTAGGTATCGAAAAATACCCGCTCGGTCCGTGTATCTTCAGTAACGATTGTTAAAATGTACATTTGTCATCTTGACAGGCATAAATACTGAATTTCAAACGTCGTCGGAAATATTCTACCGAATTACACTCGTGCATCAAAATTAACCTGATAATTTTCCATTCAAGCATGTTGTCAGTAAAAAAACTGCATTCGGTTATTCTCATATTTTGCTGAAAGGGGCCGTCCTCCTTCGGAGTCGAGCTCTTTCGGCAAAATATGAAGATAAACTCATGCAGTATTTAGACACATGCTTTCATGGAAAATTATCGGTAATTTTGAAGCACTTGTGTAATTACTCCCGAAAATCATTTATATACAGTGTGTCCCGCTTTTCATGAATACACCCTGATATCTCAGTTATCAATAATGCGATTTTCTTGAAATTTTGCTGGTGATTATATGTTATATGTTAGGTAAATAAAGTATTTGGCATAGTGAACATTTTCATCGACCATTGGCGTACGGTGTTCGGGGGAGAAAAAAAGCTGTTTTTTGGGAAAAGGATATTAGGGCTCAATTCAGATATTTTTTTTATAAGATTCAGAATCAGCATCCCCAAAAACCCCCCAATGCATATTTTCGAAATCTCAAGAGCTGATTTGAGCAGAAAAAAAATTAAATTAATTTTTTTCATGAATACACCTGAATATCTCTGTTATTATAAATGCGATTTTACTGAGATTTTGGTGGTGATTGTATGTTAAGTAAATGAAGTATTTGGCATAGTGAACATTTTCATCGATCATTGGCGTACGGTGTTGAGGGGTGAAAAAAAGGAGCTTTTCTGAAAAAAGGATATTAGGGCTCATTTTAGACTACTTTTTTATCAGATTCAGAATCAGCATCCCCAAAAACCCCTGAATTCAAATTTTCAAAATCTCAAGAGCTAATTTGAGCAGAGAAAAAAAGTTCAAGTCCCTTTTATCAAGTTCTTTATTTGTAACTGTGGTAACAAAATTACGAATTACATCATTTTATATTCTTGTGTTTTCAACATAACCACCCTCTGAAACAATACACTTCTCAACAATTCTTCTCAAACGTACATTCACTTTTCTTAAAGTTTGGGGAGTTATTTCCTGACACGCTTGCCTAATTGCAAAGCAAAGTTCCTCTCTATTACGCGGCCGAGTAGCATATACTTTATTTTTCAAATGCCCCACAGAAAAAAGTCACAAGGGGTAATATCTGGCGATCTAGGGGGCCATGGTTCTAAAGGGGAATTTCTACCTATCCACTTCATAGGGAAACTTGCATTCAAAAAGTTTCTTACTCTCCGTGAATTATGTGCGGGAGCACCATCTAATTGAAAAATTAAGTTTTGTCTTTGTGCTAATGGCAATTCCATGAGAAAATCATAGAAATCATTTAGTAAAAAATGCAGAAAATTTTGTCCGGTCAGGTTATCCAGAAAAAAAGGGCCAACAATTCGTTCGTAAAATAGGCCACACCACACGTTAACTTTTTCACTGTATTGGTTTTTACAATGAATTAACCAATTCGGATTCTCAGCTGCCCAAAACCTACAATTTTGACTAGATACCACACCGTTTGTTGTAAACGTTGCCTCGTCAGTAAACATTATGTTCTTCAGAAAAAGTATGTCGTTAAAATAGTTACCCTGCAACCACAAGCAAAATTCAAACCGTCGTTCAAAATTACCATTCAATAGAGTATGTAGAAATTTTTGTTTAAATGCCATGATTCTATTGCGTTTCAAACATCTCCATACTTTGTTTTTCGTTAAATTCAGTGTCCTCGCAACCGCCCTCAGAGTACCATTTGGGTTGTTTCGAAATTCTGCTAAGATACTTTCGTCGTCTGGATAGTGTCTTTGATTCAAATTGTACCTCCCAGGTCTTGTCTTGAAAACCGCTCCAGTCCTTGCGAACAATCTGTTGATTTTGGCAACGGTATCGTGAGAAATTGGTTCTCGATCATGATGCCTTTCATTGAATATTCCAGCAACCTGACGCGTGGATCTTTCATTATCACCAAATAAGTGGATAATCTCTACTTTTTCTCCAATTGTAAGAACTACTCTTCGGTTGTGTGCCATCTCATTAACAGTTAAGTAACACTGCTTGACATATTGACAGTTCGTACTGATTACCGAATGTTGAACAAAAACTTTTGTTTCAAAGCACTCTTTCATTAATTTGCTTGAAAACACAAATCGACAAGCCAACGGTAACAAAGCACGCGTATCTTCGAAAATACCTAAATTGTAGTATAAGGGCAGTTGAAACTGATTATAACGAAACGGATGTGTTTGAAATTCAATAGGATTAGATTAGGACATTTGACCTAAAAAGTTGAAAATAAACAATCTAGTTAAAAAAGTGAATTCAAATTTTTTCTGTTCAAATCAGCTCTTGAGATTTTGAAAATATGAATTAAAGAGTTTTTTGGGATGCTGATTCTGAATCTGATAAGAAAAGTTGTCTAAAATAAGCCGTAAAATACTTTTATAAAAAAAACTGCTTTTTTTCACCCCCCAACAAGGTACGCCAATGATCGATGAAAATGTTCAGTAAGCCAAATACTTCATTTGCCTAACATACAATCACCACCAAAATCTCAGGAAAATCGCATTTATAATAACAGAGATATTTGGGTGTATTCATGAAAAATATGAATTTAACTTTTTTTGCTCAAATCAGCTCTTGAGATTTCGAAAATATGAATTGGGGGGTTTTTGGGGATGCTGATTCTGAATCTTATAAAAAAAAATATCTGAATTGAGCCCTAACATACTTTTCCCAAAAAGCAGCTTTTTTTCTCCCCCCAACACCGTACGCCAATGGTCGATGAAAATGTTCACTATGCCAAATACTTTATTTACCTAACATATAATCACCAGCAAAATTTCAAGAAAATCGCATTATTGATAACTGAGATATCAGGGTGTATTCATGAAAAGCGGGACACACTGTATATATATATATATATATATATATATATATATATATATATATATATATATATATATATATATATATATATATTAGTTCTTATTTTTCTGATAGACAAAACTTGATTGTACGAGAAGTTGCTGACTAATTGGACTGTACTATCCATAAAGAAATGTTTTTCAATAGACGCAGCAACTTTTCGGGGTAGATTGAAAATCTGCTCTTCTACACTTGTATAGATTTGAATATTAATTCTTATTTTTTCAGATTGCGGTAGGATACAAACCCAGAAAACTACGGAACAAATCCGGATCATATTTCGAATCGAATGAAAACCCTTTCACAATTTGCACGGCAATTTTACTAGACGTAGACGCTCAACAGAGACATATTTTGCATTTTGGTGCCCTTTCATTTCCCTTTGTAAGAGATGTTGAAATAAATTTTCCTAACTGATGCTGCCTTCGGCAATAGCTTATGTCTGTAGCATGTGTTCACGTTACACTTCCATACATTGGATAAGGAAAATGATATTGAAGCAAATTCCTAATATAGAATGCATACTTCAAGTGTTTTCGAAACTGAAATTGGTTCGTTTTGTAAGTGAAAGGTTTCATTATCATTTAATTGATAATCATAGAGCCATTCAAACATTATTTGAACTGAAAATTGCTTTCAGCTGATATATCGATCCGGCTAGGGTAGATTTTGCTGGAGGCCATTTTCAGATCGGGATGAGCTCATTGAATATCTGCGTTTATCACATAGTTATGTTTTGCGTACTCCCTTTGCCATATGCCCTTCGGCAGAACACATTCAGTAATATGCAATACTGGTCGTTACATACATTCATTTGTAATTCAGATTATTTATATCGTTTTGAAATTAGTATTCGTATGCGAATAGAGTGAGACCTCATATATGATGGTGAATTTTGCAGCATCTAGGAGTTTTGAAAACTAGCATTAATCCTGTCAAGTTATACAATTCAATCAACAAAAATTCCGACAGAGCCAAATTTTGGTGAAGACTTTGGATTTACCATAAATAATGATAATTCGAAAGTCCATGGATTTTTGGGGACTTTTGACCCCATTCGGGGTCAAATGTCAAATTTTCAGGTTTTTTTAATTTATCTCGAAAACGGTGAGTTGACTCAGAAAAATACCTCAGACCAACATTGTAGATCTCGAAATTCTCTAGAAGAAAAATTTCAATAAATTTTTCTTTAGGTATCATCGTTCCTGAGATATCGCAATTCTAAGAGGCACTTTCTACATAATATGCACACGTTTCCACACCACCTGTGAGGTAGTGTACGTCCGTTTTTCTCAAAGTGATTAATTTTTCAGAATGTGGTTGCTTGAAAACACGAAAAACTACGAAAGAAATTTATATGTGACTCCAGATTTCTTTTTTCACTACTTGAACTAATTGTTGTCTCTCTTCCATAGGTATTTTCACGGTTGGTGCTCTTCTGAATTGTTATCGATTGTTCCACCCTTGGCAATATCTACACGGATGACTCGACGAGTAGAGAATTCCCACCCCTTTGTTATGACTTTAAAGACCTGTCGAACTTCTCTTGCTCAGGGACCTTTTTTCAGTAGAACACCTGAGCTTTGGACCTCCTTGCCGAAAGAGGTCTCCTGAGGCTTACAAACATCAAAAATTCAAAGTGGATATTAGTTCGTATCTTCTGTCCCTTCATTCACGCGGTGTTCTTTGAACATTACAGGGCTTTCCTTTCGTGTGATTCGGCGTATAAAAACATATACAGGTAAACCGAGATATTCCTCACAATCTAATAGACAATTCATTTGTTTCTACTGAAATTCAATAATTTGAGACGAAAAGCTACCAAAAAAGTAGTTTTCTACTTAATATGGCTACGCTGAGGTACGCGAACGACATCAGAAAGGCAATAAATAGCCAATGTTATTCAAGGCTATGCGGGTAGAGGGGATCTTCGAAGGGACTGACTATTCAAATATATATTTTCTCGATATATATGTAGACGAAAGAAAAAGTCTATGCTCGAAGTGGAGTGGTTGATTTCAAAAAAGCGAATAGCCCAAGGTCTGTACCACATTTATGAATTTGAGTTATTCCTCTTTCAATAGTATATAGTTTGTACATAAAGAGACACAAATGTGACATTTACAATTGCGATATCTCAGGGACGATGATACAAAAAAAAAATATTGAGATTATTTTTCTAGAGAATTTCGAAATCTACAACGTTGGTCTGAGGTATTTTTCTGATTCAACTCACCGTTTTCGAGAAAAACTAAAAAAAACCTAAAAATTTGACATTTGACCCCAAATGGGGTCAAAAGTCTCCAAATATCCATGGAATTTTTGGGGACTTTTGAATTTTCATTCTTTATGGTAAACCCAAGGTATTCACCAAAATTTGGCTTTATCTGAATTTTTGATATTCATCACTGTTCTTATGTCTAACTTGACAGGGTTAAAGTTTGCAAAAACTAGCATGAAGATACTCCACCGAGAGGAGAGTGCTGGGTTTCAGAACGGTTATAATAACTTCCTCATTTCGAAAGGAATACTTGTTAGTTGATTTCAGCATGACTCATGTAAATTGCGTTGTAGCAAATATTCTTGGAATAGCTAAGATAGGTAAATATTAACGAACCTCGATATTTTTCAGCTCCTATTTTCTGTTAAAAATAACCGTATGACTAGAAGATTGCATCGAACGCGTCAATCTTAAGAAGATAGTGGGTGAGAACTTCGAATTTTCAGATCATTTTACAGTGCTTTTCTTTAACCTCCCCCACCCTTTTAAATTTTTCAACGGATCAACTCAAAAACTTGAAACATGATATAATGAAATAGATATATGAATGCTATATTTTGGAGTGAAATTGACAGATGGAAATTTCAAGATGGCGCCTGGACGTCATCTGGAAAAAATCAAATAGAAAGAGTGGTCTTGTGATACATCATTTTGAAGTTCTTGAAGAATTCTTTACAACCCTAGAATATGAAGTCGATATCTTCACTTACTACAAAATGTTGGAACATTCAATAATCACCCGAAAACAAACACATTAATATCGATATTTCTAGTAATACTCGATTTTCTCTGCCATTGCAATCCCAACAACCTGATAAAGTTTGATAGGTTATGTTTTGTTCATAAAAAATGACAAAAATTTCAGTACGATAAGGAATACAATTGTTCAGTTCAAATATTCTTATTTCGTTTTTGATTTTTCAAGTAGATAGGTACCACGTGTAAGTTTTCGATTTCAGAAGTAAAAAGGTACTACTATCTCAAAAATGTTCAATTGGATTTTTTTTTACAGAGAACTGTAGTTGATTATGCTGGAAACTACTGTCGATCCTCTAATCACTGAAATCGTTGAAGTGAATCCCAATTCATTCGATATGGATATTATTATTCCAACAAGATGAAGCACCACCACATCCCTCCAGAGTCAGAGTTTAATGAAACAAGTTCATCCTGTGATAGAATGCAATTTCAATTTCAAAAACAGATATGGATATTTGTATATAAAAATAAACCGGAAAGCTAACTAACATGCATGCACAGACTATAATAGAGATATCATGTGCATGATAGTGTTTTTCAATTCGAGAGTGGGTTTTCATTCAATGACGGATTAGTTACTCAAAGGTCAAAAATATTTCGATGGATGATACCGCACTAGGAATTTGATTCTATAGCATCAATCGTTTTTTTTAAATGTGAATCATGAGTTGTCACTTTTTTGATGAATATCAATTCTTTCTTAATATATTCAATTTATTTGATTACCGCTTCCTATTTTGCAATTATTCAGTGTAAGGTTGCCATTTATTGTCGATATTCTTGAATCTTTCCCATTTTACACAATCTGAAACCTGACCACACTTTATAAAAGTGTATAAAAGATAGAGATTAGAAATATTAGAAAAAGTTTCCCTTCTTTTGGGGAGTTGTTTCTGAAGCGTAAAAAGGCAGTATCTGATATGAAAAACATAGCTGAAGATTCAGATTGAAATGTTAAAGCTATAAATATAAGCTAAGCGGAAAGTCTAGAATACGGTTCTTATAACGTGCAAAAGTTAAATGCTGGCAAAGCCCAATCAGCATCATTAAACCAACCAACTCATATATCTATATGGTTGGGATCCTATCTTTCTCACCACTCATTTTTACTCTGATATGGAAAATTATTATTCACATTACTAGCTGTTTCTTATTGTGAGAACTGAAGGGGAGTCAGATTGTGTGAAATATCCATAATCTGCTTCAATGTTCCTTACTGAATGGTAATGGTCTGCACTTCCATTATTATTAACTCCATTGAAACCTGTTGCTAAGAACGAAGGGATAAAAGAATACAAATCAAGTAAGGAAATCGAATCCAAACAAAAGGTTGAAATGGATTTTTTGGTTTGGGATAAAATTATGGTTTGATTGATCAAAGAAATAATGTTGTTACAAAAAATCTGAATATCGAATATGAAATATTAGTCAAAGAAAAATTGAAATAAATGAAATGAAATTATGACAAAAAAATTGAGATATCGAATGTGAAATATTAGTCAAGAAATGTAAATAAAGAAATTAATGAAATGGTATGAACAAATCTTGAAACCAAGTTTTAAGTTGAGTGTACTGATGTTATATCGCGATGCGACTTAATCTAACCCCAAAATCGTGCACATTAACCAAAAACAAAAAATCAAAAACACGAACCACTGATTGCATTCATCAGATTTTTCTCCAAATAAATCTTGATTTCGAAGCATTAATTTATGGAAAAAATTAATGAAATAATTCTCCTCCCAAAAATAATAAATTGGGATGGAAAGGGTTCCAAACACTTTACACAAAAACCAATATACAATAGCTTCTTCAGTCGGGTAATAGTATCAAAATAATAACAATGAGTATTACTTTAATGATTACTCTTCAAGTATTGAAAATTCAATGCGAAATGTTCTGTTCATTCTATCGCTGGAGGAGTTATTACCAATGGGCCGATAATTATCTCTGAATTTTGGGTAATTTCGATGAGAATTTTTTGCTCAAGTAGAAATCCAATGAAATCGGTTAATTTGAAGTCATCTGATCGAACACAACCATTCCAAACAACATGATACCGATAATATCCCATAGGTTTTTTTCACTTTATTGTGTTATTGCCATGGATACATACATACAAATTGATTTATTTCAATTCTGAAGTTTCAAATATTTGATATTTCAAAATGTCGCCACCATTTAGTTGTAATACTGTTTGGAATATCGATGAAATTATAGAATCAAATATACCAAAAATAACTGTTTATAGTCAAGAATTTATATGGAGAGCATTTATGAACTTTTGCAACGATGGAAAGTATCATTGAGATGGAAATCGGGATGCCGAAGAATTGGCGTCAATTTTAAAGGATTGCACACTGAACATGAGAACAAGAGATAATAGAGAGTTTACGGTCAAAACCATGTTAGAACAGGATGTATTGTTTTTTCTTTTAATTTTCATCAAAAATTAGCAAAAAAATTTCTATTTGAATAGCCCTCGAACACTGATAAATGTTCAAATATTTTATAACGACTTTCTTAAGTTTGTTGCTCATAGGAGAAAGACCTTCGCCTACGGCGTCTGTTAGTTTTTTGGCAACAAGCTCTCGAAATTTTTTATAAAATTTTCAAACAAGTATCAGAGCTCTTGGGTTATTATTACTGAAAACTTGTTCTGTTAACAGGACAAATAAATTCATGTTCCTGCGTGAATTGTTCTGCAAGATTCGAATTTGAAGCATTTTCAATGGTCTATAGCCCTACTTACGAATTCGACAAAGAGTTTAATGCCATTATTCGCCTTTCCTATCTCACATAATGAACAAGTTCAAATAGACAAAAAAGGAACACATTCAGCATCAGAGTACTGAATACCAAAGTATTTCCCCTGAATATCGTCTCATATCTCAACAACATAAATGTTTTCATTTCATACTGCATCGTAACAGCCATGTTTAAGTCAACGGTTTTAGTCCGGTACATGCGACTTTACGGTATCGAGTCCGGTAAAATTTTTACCGGACTCTAATGAAATGGGGCAAGAATCGAACAATTTATTGTGAAAACAATACAAAATTATTAAACATGCAATTGAAGACAATCTAAACATTAAAAGTAACATGAATTGTGCAATCTGTATTCCCAGTTATTTCAACTCTCGGTAAACCATCGTGGAGAGTGGAACTCGAGTACTGATAATTTCTTTAGATTTCTCAGTTAAGACTTGCACAAAACTTTCTCCTCCCTGGATCATTTTAGCCACTTTGTTTTTTTCTTCCAATGAATCCTCAATATACTTTTCTGTCAAGGAGGAACTCTTCCATCCTCCATGTCTTTTGAGAACGGAAAATTCCGCTCCCGCATTTGCTAGTAAAGTCGCCGATGTGCGGCGAAAACTATGGCCGGTGTACAGCTCGGGATTTGCTAATCCTAGAAATTCCGCTATTTTCTTGGGAACTCTACCGACTGTGTGAATTCCAACGCGCTGGGAAATGCACTTGACATTACGGTATCCTACGAACAATTTGTTGTGACCTAAACCTTTGGGCCTCAAGGCAACGTATCTTCGGAACAGTTCCAACACACTTACGCGGTCCATTTTATCAATGACCGTGAAAACTCTTCTTTGATTCGTTTTTGGGAAAGGGATTGTGATTACCAATTGTGTAGAAGTTTCCTGGATGTCATCCAAAGACATTTCATATATCTCTTCGCGGCGACAACCACCAGCGACGGCGATTAAACCAACAATCTAACAAGAACACAAAATTGTCAGTAAATATTGGAATGTACATCTAAAATTATTACCTTTGCCAAAAGATATTGTTGATCTGGTGCCTCTTTCACAAATTCTACCAATTCTTCTCTGGTGATTGTTTTGGCTTGTTTAGGTTGATAGCCAACAGACTGATTCATGAGGAACGCTCGAAGTTCAGAGAATCTTGATATATCCACGTTTTCATTAAATTGTAGGATGGCTTTAACCATCGAATACTTTGACCAGAGTGAAGAACTGGACATTTTCTTCGACTGGAAAATCACCAATAATGATTCCTTCAAAAGAGTATTAAGTGCAACTTACCAGATCAAACAAACACGCCAGCATTATTTCCTCATTGATTTCACTGACTGCGTTTACCCTTTTTCAGTCGCAAAACTGTTTATATTCGCTATGGTACCTTTCTGATGATTTCGTGGGAATCAGAGAGCCGGCAGCATCATTATATTCACGCAAAACATCTTCGGGAATGTTACTGTTTGTCGACATTTTGTCTGTTGACATTTCGTTTCACAAAAGTCAACAGAACAAATACCAGAAACAGTAACCTTAGAAACTAGCGTTTCCATCATGGATGATCATATTTCCAATTTTTGTTTTATTAATCTGAGATTTAGTGTCTGCAGTATGAAATAAAACGGGTCTGCAGTATGAAATAAAACGTATTACGACATACGACCGGGAAACTTTTACAGTAACTCGTCTCAAAATTACGGACTCGTACTGTAAAACTGCGTTTCCCGGACTTATGACGTAAATTACTATTTTAAGGATAACTGGTCAACAAAACCTACCTAATAATTCATGATTAATCCAAAGAGCCACTTCCGTACTTCGAAACACGTCTCATAGTTCATAAACCTGTTATAGTGAAAATATTAAAGAAAACTGTATATTATTTCCCCGAGAAATTTAAGTTTGACCATTGTTTTTTTTTGTTCTAAAATTGTTCGTTTCCGTTGACCAGCTGACGAACGTCAACTCTCAGAAGTCGAAACTTGTGCGAGCAATGGATCAACGAGGCCTTACCTTTTAACGTGCGATTACCCAGCACGGTGGCCCGGCGAGGATTCGAACCCCAACCGTCCGCTCGATAGACAGATATGCTAACCACTACACTACCGCTCGAACTTCAATTACATGACTCTTTATCTTGAAATTCCAATATGAGGAGGACTGACTGACTATCTTGAAGGTTGGATCACAATCAGAAATACCAAATTACTTGAAATGTGCTTAATGATATTGGCTCGAACTTCCATTGTCTATACTATTAACTCTATTGAAACCTGTTGCTAAGAACGAAAAGATGAAAATACAAATCAAGAAAATTAATTAAAGCAAAAAATGAAATAATATTGTGACACGCAGACGATTGCGGATATCAACAATCGAAACGTGGTGAGTACACTCAACTTGGAACTTGGTTTCAACATTTAATCATGATATTTCATTTATCTTATATTTTTTGAATAGTATTTCATATTCGAAACCTCACTTTTCCTGTCACAATATTATTTGATTTTTTCTGTTTTTAAATTTTTTTTTACTAATGTTCCATTTTCGATATATCGATATTTTGTAACAACATTATTTTCTCTGATCAATCAATCCTCAATTTAATTATTGACAAAAAAATCTGTTGCAAGATTTCGTTTGGTATTTGATTTTCTCACTTATTTTGTAATTTTACCATTTCGTTTCTAACAATAGGTTTCAATACAGTTGATAATATAGACAATGGAAGTCTGAACCATCCAGCAAGGAACATTGTCAAAAACATTCAAGCAAACACTTGAAATATGCTTTCAAAAGCTTTCGTATATTTTCCCTAACTACAGGGTGTTTCAGAATTCGACGGACAAACTTATACCACGTCATTCCTCTTGCAAAATGATGAAAAATGAGGTAGGACATGTGTGTCCGGAAATGAGCCGTTTCAGAAATACAGGGCGTTGAAGTTGCAAAATAAAAAGACCCTTTTCGTCGTAGCTCCCGGACTAACAGGAATAAATTAATGAAACTCAGAAAATCGATTACGAGCTAGAATGTGCTTCCTCCAGTGGTATGTTTGCTTCAGTATCAGTAGCCAGTGGCGTTCCAGCGGGGTAAAAGCTTATATTTCCCCCCTTATTTTTTACGCCACTGACTTTATATCCACAACCGTCTTTTTTTTGAATTCCTTGATCAATTTTACGTTAAAACCGAATAAACATTCACTATGAAAAAACCAGTAGTTTTCGAGAAAAATTGAGTTGAACTGATACGTGCATTCTTATATGGGAATATTAATAATCGAGTAAAATAATCGAAATTCCAAAACCGAAATTATTTGAACTCTTTAATCATTCTACCATTCATTGTGTGCTTGACAAATTATTCACTTCGGCAACATATTGCGGATTGTCTACCATTATACTAACTTTTTTTGCAGATATGTTGTGAGCCCGCAGACCTACTGAATGGCTTTACCTCGAGATTTATTTTTCAATAAAATGTTCCATCCAAACGATTTTCAAAGACAACTACGAATAGTTGGCAAATATCTTTTCTCACTGGGTAAAAATCCAAGTTTTATCGATTAACCAAAATACCATTACTTGTTTCAACCTTAGCCATCTACAATGTTTCCTGGGCATATCTATTATAGTTTTGTTAGATAACTGTACCGATATTCTCGAGTTCTTCAGCCACTGGTTGAATAGTTTCAGAATACATTCACGTGACTTATAACAATCTTTGATCCACCCAAGCATTGAGGATTACTTTATTCATTGACAACAATAAATTTGATAGGGGGCTGTGGAAATGAAATGAGATTCGTATGACACTTCCAAGTTAACTTAGCTGTCAGAAAGTGTTTGATTGTGTATTTCGTATAATAAAAATGAATTTTACATTCAAAGAGTTAGCGGACATGCACCTTATTTATGGAAAATCGGGACGAAATGGAAGGTTGGCACAAAGAATGTATCGTGAAAATTTTCCTGGAAGAAATAGAATTACTCATTTCAAAACGTTCGAAAACGTGGACAGAAGACTCAGGGAAACAGGAAGTTTTTTAATTACCAGAAGGAATGCAGGTATTCAGAGAACTGTAAGAAATTATATCACAGAAGAGGAGATATTGAACTATGCTGCTGAACATCCGTCTGAAAGTAGTAGATCTATAGCTAGAGTGCTGCATGTGTCTTCATCATCTGTTTGGAGGACTTTGCATGAACAGCAGTTATACCCATATCGACTGAGAAAAGTTCAGGCACTGAAACCAGAGGACTATCCAGATCGAATTGAATTTTCTCGATGGTTTTTAAGTATGTGGAGGAATAATCCGGAATTTATCAAGCAAGTGTTATACACTGATGAGGCAAAATTCACAAGGGAAGGTATTTTCAATTCTCGCAATAGCCATATTTGGGCCGAGGAAAATCCTTTTGCTATTCATCCTCATTGCCATCAAACAAAATTTTCATTGAATGTTTGGGCAGGAATAGTAGAAAACCGTTTAGTTGGTCCTTATCTTTTACCAGATAATTTGAATGGGGACAATTATAGCACTTTCTTGGGAGAAGTATTGCCTGAATTGTTAGAAGATGTTCCTCTGAATATCCGGAATGGAATGTGGTTTCAGCACGACGGTGCTTCTGTTCATTTTTCGTTAGCTGCTAGAGAGTACCTAAATCGGAAATTCGGTGACAATTTGATTGGTCGAGGTGGACCCCACAAATGGCCTGCCAGATCACCAGATTTGAATCCTGTTGACTATTCTCTTTGGGGTCATATGAAGTCACTGGTTTATGAAACAGAACCAAACAGCCAAGAAGCATTAGTCGCCCGCATTCAAGCTGCATCGATAACGATTGCCGAAAATTTAGAATCATTTGAAAAAGTGCGATTTTCTATGTTGCGCCGTTGCAGATCGTGTATAAGTGTTGACGGAAAAAATTTCGAACAATTACCCTATTGATTATTCATCAGATGTTCTCATTATTATTCAAAAGCACATTTGAATTTTTAATGTAAATTTCAAAAAGAAATTCGTGTTTATGACTCACTGTTCTAGAATTTCAACAGTATTGTTTCTTATCACATTATCTAAAATATGTGTAGAGAAGGTATATTTTGAACATGATATTTCTACTCAACGATGAATTATGAGTACCGACATCCAACTAAGAGTTTTGTAATTAGCTGTAAATAGACAACTTCCATTTCTTCATTTATTTAAAAAACTTCATTTACTGACTAGAGTTAGCGAAGATCTTATCAGATGGTTATTCAAATAACTTGACTTCTTCCAAATACATTTCTTTTTTTCAGGCGTATAATTAGAGTCTACTGGTAAAATTTTGTTTTTCGGCTTCATCTGTGAAAATTTGAAAACACTGTATACTTTGAGAATGTTTTTCATTTTCTTATTAATGAATATTCTTCAAGATATTTACGATTCTACAGAGAGAAGTGTGATTTCACGAATGGGAAAGACAGGATAATTGTGAACAAAACATAATTTTCCCAAAATCGAGAATAATGGTGTTATTGTAGGATTATTGGAGCCTAACTCAGTCGAGATTCCGAATGATCGAAAATTTTATTTGGGGTCACTTTTTTTCAGATCACAAAGTCACTCGAAGATCTGAGAACAATGAAAACATTTCAACAATGAAATCTATTGACAAGCACGAAAATAAGCCTCAAGAGTTATGATTTGTCATTACAATATGCTAAACATAACAAAAATTGGTACGATGATAGAAAACCCACAATAATTACCATCACTTGCAAGCGCTAAATTAATGGTAAAATCATAAAAGAGTTCAAATAATTTCGGTTTTGGAATTTCGATTATTTTACTCGATTATTAATATTCCCATATAAGAATGCACGTATCAGTTCAACTCAATTTTTCTCGAAAACTACTGGTTTTTTCATAGTGAATGTTCATTTGGTTTTTACGTAAAATTGATCAAGGAATTCAAAAAAAAGACGGTTGTGGATATAAAGTCAGTGGCGTAAAAAATAAGGGGGGAAATATAAGCTATTACCCCGCTGGAACGCCACTGGCTACTGATACTGAAGCAAACATACCACTGGAGGAAGCACATTCTAGCTCGTAATCGGTTTGCTGAGTTTCATTAATTTATTCCTGTTAGTCCGGGAGCTACGACGAAAAGGGTCTTTTTATTTTGCAACTTCAACGCCCTGTATTTCTGAAACGGCTCATTTCCGGACACACATGTCCTAACTCATTTTTCATCATTTTGCAAGAGGAATGACGTGGTATAAGTTTGTCCGTCGAATTCTGAAACACCCTGTATATCATATTAACAGTGGATTCATAACAGTTATATGTATGTATCTTGAATCCACAATTATTTTTGAAACAAACTCCTTCCATATTCGCTAATATTTCGCTCATTGAAAGCGACAAACTTCATTCTATCTCAGTACGAAAATTTGCTACACCAATGACGACACAAAATGGAACCGACGCGCTTACATACTAGTATATATAGTTGGGTATGAGTTAGCACTGAAAGTTTGATGTAGCTGAATATTTTCCAGTTATCTCTTCCGAATGAATGGATGTACAACCAGTTCGTGTGGCGAAACTTACATTCAAAGGGAGGGACTCATTCTGAATATCGTATTCAAACTGAATTCGTGAATGCGAATAATGGTGTACTGAATGTGTGGTACGGACGTTGGATGTGATATTAATTTCAGTTGAAACGTAATCAACCTTAGGCTTTCAGATCGTGAGATTATAATCAGAAGAGAGTTCGGGATGCTGAAAGTTTGGCTTGATTATCAGAATCCAGGAGGATAAGGTACGGCCCTTTCTGAGGCCTCTGCCTATAACAATTTTCACAAAGCTGCAAAAATTATCGTGGAGGATCTCTAGAGCTCCCACAAGTCTGCGAGTGTCCTATGAAACGATTGTAGAATTGCTTATTATTTTAGTGCTCTTACTCCCATTGAAAAGCCAATAAACACTATGAATTTGTTAAAATGACTGCCTGTTTCGACAATGCAAGTTGTCGCTGCAACTCCAGAAAATTGCATGTGTTCATGCAAGTTTTTCGAGTTGCATGAATGAATCATTTTGGTGCGATAAGTTGCAGCGACTTAGTTATTTCTATGGTGAATTCGTTGCCGCAAACAACAAATATGTGGTGGCATCATTGTGAACAATATTGATTCTGAAGATTTCAATTATTTTTCGAAACTCTAGGGATCGAGTTGAGTAATAAGGTGATTTAATCACAATATCAATTATTAGAAATGAATGAAATTATATATCAGTTGTGATAATGTAGACGTTCATCTTGGTAACATTCAGTGTTATATTTTAATATTGGCAATGCAAACTGACAGCTAGATGACATATCTCTCAGCGACAAGTCGCCGCGAGAAATTGCAGCGACAAATTGCATCGTCGAAACGGGGTGTTAAGTATATCAATAATAACAAATATTGTGTACCCATAACGATGAGGTTTACATAGAAATCATTCAAAATTCTTTTTGTAAATTTCAAGAGTTTCAGCTATATGGATTTGTTGAAAAAACAAGATGATTAATATTAACCAAGGCATTTGTGTATATTACTATGTCGAAGTAAAATTAAGTTTCAATGTTGCAACTAAGATATCATAGAATCATACATCTATATAACACAGAATGCATGTTTTAGAGTTTATTGAGCAGGGTCCGTCACCTAACTCCTAACTTACATTTGTCAAATAAAAAATTTGATTTCTCTAGTACTGCCACTAAGATTTCACAGACCACAGAATAAATATATATTAATTTGAAAGTTTTACGCACCAGAACTCGTTTGAAAAATGACTCCGTATGAATATTTTCAACTGGTTTTAGTATAGCCATAAATTTTTCTACGATGCTTTTACATAGTGTCCTCCCAGAGCTTGAAATATGTCTCGGAATTTTTTTCAAGATGCAAATTCTCTAAAAAAATTCGCGATTGTGAAAATATTCTGGAACTTCATTTCAAGCTCGCGGTATTTTCGGTACAAAAATATCATGCAGAAAACTATGGAATCTAAAATAAAATGGGTGATTATATACATCTAAAGTAAAACTATTGAACATTCATAATCATCAATCAGATGAGTTCTTCAAATCGAAAATATCTCAACATATTAGGTGTTCTAAAATTCCAACTAATATATTCAACATCCCGTATTTTCGAAGAAGTTTTACACATATGTTTATAAAAACTTCTCTACTCTAATTATTTCTAGAAATAATGCATTGAAATCGATGACATAAATGTCTAACATTATTATCTAGCTCTTCACTGAGTTGACTACCTGAATCTTTCTATCGGTGGAAGTTAAATACTCGAGAAAACATCTTGTTCAGTACATAGTTTTGCGGATGACAGTACTCTTCATACTTGTTTCTCTTCCAGAGTCCCCATACCAGCTCGAGGAACGAAAATTCAAAGAAACATTCACGTCAATAAAATTAACGACGACTTGGTAAAAATAATAGAATGAGGTAACATGGAACTTGGTGGAATTTAATGCTAGTAAAACCCAGGCATGTCTCTCCTCAAGGGAAGCCGATCTATCATCATCTAGTATTCAGATGTCATTAGTAACCATTCCTATAAAGTCAAATATCTCGATGTTAGGAATAACGATCAGTAATCATCTCTCATGGGAAAACCATGTGAGATCGATCGCTAAAGGTACTTACCACAAACTTTTATTTCTATTTCGTACGAAGAAACACTCTACTTCTCGTCAGATTCTAATGATCTACAAGGCTCAGATACGACCTGTCTTGGTATATAGATCTCATGTATGTAGGCACCACAACATTCAATGAAGCTTCTCGATTCTAATCAGAGAAAGGCAATCCGTCTTGATGGTGATTCTTCGCTCATAGAGTCGCTCACTTCGTCGCAGCATCGTAGTAGGGTGGGAGACTGGTCTCTATAGATATTTCCACGGTCTGTGCTCTTCTGAATTGTTATCAATCATTCCACCCTCATCTACACAGATGACTCGGACGAGTACAGATTTCCCACACCTTTGTTGTGAACTTGGAGACCTGTCGAACCTCTCTTGCTCAGGGATCTCATTTAATAGAACAGCTGAGCTTTGGAACTCTTTACCGAGAGAGGTTTTTCCTCAGGCTTACAAATTTCAAAAATTCAAAGTGAATGTTAATTGGTATCTCCTGTCCTATAAAAAATACGCTTGCCCAGAATCTGGAAGTTTAGGTTCTAAATAGCCGCCACATTGGATTTAGAAATTTCAGTACACCTTTGAAATATACCCTTTCAATACATCTATTTTCAGTCGTTTCGAATTATAAAAAATAATTCTTTCAACCGATTTGAACGTGTCATATTGGATTTTCATTACAAATTAAATATTGAATTATAACTGATTCGGTCAATAATTGGGTGGCGCAATTTGACTTTTGACAAAATAACTGGCAATTCATATCATTCCACGATTTTCGCCAAGCAGGAGATCAAAAATGAAACTATGAATGAGTGTTTAGGGATCCCTATTGATGAATAATTAAGGTTTGTGGAATGCTATGCGTTATGACTAGTTTCGATTGAGTATTATATTTGTATCGTTTTTTTTTTTTCGAATTTCGTTATGTGAAACACATTTACGTTATGGCATATGCTTTTGGGACACTAGTGCGCAGTTCTGCTTCAGTATGGTATTCAACCTCTAACAGAAGAAGGTTGTGTAGCTACTCATGAAAGACCGTATACAGAGATCATCGCTGACCTTCATTTACAGAATAATAATTCTACTATTGTTGAATTGTCAGAAGTTTACGGCCCCTGCTCCTTCGACCATTGCCGCAGCGCCTTTGAGAATGTCTGCCGCAAATGCAGACGAAACTTCATGCCCCGAAAACCTGCGGACCACGGCTCAGAAGCCCGGAAACTTCTAACAATTCATCAGTTGCCGCCCGTGAAAGTCTACAAGCTATACTAGTGTTGCTGGAATGTTTTGGCTTATACTTTTTCTAGTTCATTAACCCTCCGTTAGGCGCGCCACCTTATGTAACGTCGTTAGTCGCGCTGGGACTGCCAGTCCCATATCAACAACGCAGCCTAATTTTTGGTCATATGAATTATTTTGGTTAAAAATGTTTTTGGTAAATTAGTTCATTACTAAAGCGAGTTAAATTGCATTTGCAATTGCATTTTAATTTTATTGTGTTTCATAACTAGTGTTTTTATTGTTTATGAATCATTTTTTACATTTATACCTCTTATAGTAGTATTTGTGGATACGCTTTTACACAATTCACGTGAAAATATTTAGGGAACAGAAAAGCAAGTAGGTAATAAATGGCATCATGTTTTATTGTAGTTTGATTTATTCAGATTCACCAGCTGTTTCCTCTTCAGTTATATTTTCTAAGCAATTTTTACATATTACTTGGACATGTTTTTTCAAACATATATAGGTATCACACTTCTCGACATGTATAGGTTGTTCTGGCGTCCTTTTTAGATTCGTTACAACAAGGTTCGCAACATTTTCTCTTGACCGCTCTTCGGCTCGTCCCAGGTTGAAAGCTAAACGATTCAATTCTTTCACGTCAGCGGGGTTATCAAAATTATAACGCTTTGTGTCCATAATTATGCACTTTGTTTCAAAAATACACGGCACAGTAACAAATGAACAAGAAAAAAATAACCTACAAACAACGAAGCCTACAAATACGGTACTGAGACGCTTGTTCAATGTACGCAACAAAAATGAGTGGTAGGCAGTCGCGCTGGGACTATCAGTCCCAAAGCAGGTACCTGACGCACTCTTTGCAAATTTTCTGAGATATAAAACTATCTCTTTGCATGAAACTCGGGCAACTGGCTTCTAGAAGTTTACTGTGAGATGTCATAAAGTTACGACGCTGTAGCTATAATAGTTTTAATATAATTGAGAAAATTGTAAATCATGGGACTGCCAGTCCCATGCGCGACTAACGGAGGGTTATGATATTATTTGTCCTTCGACAATAAAGCATATTTTTGTTGTTGATTGTCCAAAACTGATCTACGCTCTTCATGTACTCCACCGCAAGGAATCCTACTGAACAGTGATATCAAAATTCCATCCGAATCGGTTACAGAGTACGAGCAAATCCAATCAATGCAAGAAAATCAATTATACACTGAAGTGCCCCCTTGCAACCCATTCTTGGTCACCCCTAAAATCCCATTAGTATCACGAGGATATTCCATCCAGTGGAGATGAACGGCCTGCAGTAATAAACATGTTACACAGACACTACAATATACTTCAAATACGTATTAGAAAATCGTCCAGGCGTAGGGCCTTATATTACGAGAGCCAGCGTGATAATTCCTCACAGACTCTTGTCAGCATGTAAGTGGATAGTGCAAGATGAAAGTAGGTGTGAAATTCTTTGAGGATTGCACTCAGACGTTTTCGAGTGATATTCATAACCGTTCACTAATTTCTTGCCTTTAATATAACGAGGGAATTATAGAGTGGCGTTCATAGAATGGAAAAAAAGTGTTACGAAAAGATGTATTCTGGATTATGAATGAAAGAACTACTCAGCTGGGAGAATATCAACTACACATTGAAATTGACCCCACTTGACTTTGATGATTTTCTGAATGATGAGTATGAAGAAAAATCATTACTCGAGTTTAGTTATTATCTTTCACAGTCTTTGTTTCAAGAAGCCTATTAATTGTTTTTCAAAACTGGTTCTATTCTCTTCTTATTGGGGATACTATATCCACAATATAGGCTTATGGGATAACTACTCCATTAATAAATGAACGCTGGTTCTTATAGCATCTGATTTCGAGATTTCAAACATATTCAGCATCAATATCAAGTGTGAATTTTTGTTGAATCGTTCCAAACTACCGTTTCATGGATTTATTTTTCTCTTCGATATTCAATATTTGCCAGTACCCGTTTTTAGTTTCAGATATTAACACTTCAATATTGATATGGATGATAGTTGACGGCCACCATAATGTATTGCACTAAATAGCAAACTATGTAAAAAAATTGACTACAGGTGATATTAGTCATAATGAAATCGATGACATTATCTGTTGCGAAAATGCTATAGAAAATAGGAGATATTTCAGAATTTACAGCAATCAACTCTTCATGAGTTGATTTTGATTGAATAAGAAATAATTGAAAATACTCCAATAGATTCATAATGGAAAAAGTTATTTTTCTTCTAGCTAAAAATATACAACAGAGGTGTGTCCTGATATCATTAATAAACTACCAGGCATTATAAAAAATAATGGTTTGTAGTTTTTGATAATAACATAATAAAATAATATCAGTGTACTGATCAAAATGTTTGATGTATTATCAGGAGAAAAAGTCCGTACCGGCCACGCTCGACATCACCACAACATCAAACGGATCACGGCCTTAGTGTAGTAGTCCAGTCGGAATGTACATAAAAAATGCTTGTATCACGGCTTGCAATAAAGATATTGAGACTTTTCTCAAATTACGCGTCCTGTGAGAATCTTGAAGAACATTTTGAATAAAATGAGTGATACGGGCGTAACTTCTATTTGTCTATAAGCTAAAGTTTTATATCATCGAAAACATTGTATCAAAAGTATATATTCTTTTTTGTTGAATACTGAATGTACATGCTGAAGAGAATCACCCTGATTTTTTGCACCTTCTCGGCCTTGTGAAACAAGTGCTATATCGACACGCCGGCTTTACGAAATCAGTCATTATTGCTAAACTATATAACAGGGCTAGATGAAGCTTACGGATATCCCTTGAGGACAGTTTCTTCCAGGTAGTTTCAGAACAGTACTTCATAAATGAACCACGTAAATACAATAATAAATTTTGTTTAACAGTGATTTACCGCCAAACTAATAATTCTACGTGATTTTTGCATTGGACTCATTTTGTATATTTCATTACGGCGCTCATTCCAAAGATAATAACATCAAAATAGTGACATTCGTTCATTTAAATAATTTTTTCCCAAAAATTTTATACTATATTCTTTGAGGTCCAAACTACCCACAAAAAAATTGACAATCTGGCACGGCTGTTGAATAGAACTTATGTGTCTACTGGCCTATATTATAATGACAGGTGAGCGCAATAAAATGTGTGTAGCGCTGCAATGAAGAACCAGTTTTTCGACGAAATATATTGCAATGGAGTTTTGATTTTAGCATGAAAGCAAAAAAAAATTTCACCAAAATTTAAGCGTAAGAGTCAGTTTTCATTCGAAAATATAAGATGGGCGTCGAAATGAAAAGTTACATAGTGAAAAGTTACAGATTATTTCCTCAAAAATCACCTTTTTATCGATGTGTCACATTTAGTACTTTCCCTATTCGAATTGTTGAGGTTATGTTAGAAAGATGGATCGCTTGAATAAAAAATCTGCCTGTTCTTGCAATGTTTTCCCAATGAATGTGTCTGGAAATCATTCGATCTCTTTCGCTTTTGTTGCCGCACACTGTATTTAGCGCAGATCTGGTACTCAAAAAAACTCAAATCACATTTTATTTTGTTTTATATACAGATTCACCCTGTAATGTACTAAGAACACCGCGTGAATCAATACGATACGAATTAACATTCACTTTGAATTTTTGAAGTTTGTAAGCCTCAGGAAAAACCTCTTTCGGCAAGGAGTTCCAAAGCTCAGCTGTTCTATTCAAAAAAGATCCCTGAGCATGAGAGGTTCGACAGGTCTCCAAGTTCACAACAAAGGGGTGAGAGTTCTGTACTCGTCGAGTCATCCGAGTAGATATTGCCAAGGGTGGAAAGACTGATGACAATTCAGAAAAGCACCGACCGTGAAAATATCTATGGAGACAAGTCACCGACCCATCTACGATGCTCCAATGAAGTGAGCGAGCCTGTGAGCGAAGAATCACCAAAAAGACGGATTGCCTTTCTCTGAATAGAATTGAGAAGCTTCATGAGAAATTACTGCTGAACGTAATTCCTAGCATCGAGATTTTTGACTTTTTAGGAATAGTTACTCCTGACATCTGAATACTAAATGATGATAGATCGGCTTTCCTTGAGGAAAGACACGCCTGGGTTTTCCTAGCATTAAATTCCACCAAGTTCATTTTATCCCATTCTATTATTCTCTATCATTCTATATTTCTAAGTCATCGTTAATTTTATTGACATGAATGTTTCTTTGAATGTTTGTTTCTCGAACTGGTATGGGGACTCTGGAAGAGAAACTAGTACTATCGTCCGCAAAACTATGTACTGAACAATATGTTTTCTCGAGAAAATCATTAATATGAAGCAGAAACAAAGTGGGCGCCAGAACTGAACCCTGTGGAACACCTGCATTTATTGCAGATCAACCCGACAATATCAATAAAAATTGTTTTTTATGCAGCAATTAAATGGTTCGAAACTAAATCGCATATTTCCAAAGTTTTGAATTTCACGTCATAATATACTACCAAAAGAACGGAATAACTGGGAATCGAAATCTGCAACTCCATCGTAAACATGATCGTTAACTATGTTTAATAATTGCAATTTTTATTATCTCAGATCGAGGAACGGATATACTCTCGTTAATCACCGCCGTTTGCTCGCCCGAATTTTCAGTCTATTAAAACTTTTAATAAATATGAATCACTAGAAAAATAAACTTAATAGCTTCTGTAGAGTTGTGACAGATCAGTGTTCTGGCACGACTATTTACAACTGCTTCCATCAATCATATTTTAAAGTTCAGCTTTATTACAGTTCAAATTTGATTGTATTCAATTTATCATCTTTAAGATATAATTGAAACGTCCTTGAGGAAGGCTCTGCCGCTCTCGAAGTTTTAAAATATCCGGGATATGATTTATGATGGAAACTTCGCAAGTTTTTTAATCGCTGGGTCACAAGGTTAGCGTCAACACCACGTTCTCTCTCCCTATTGCCATTCGTGAAGGTACTCGAGATCCCTCATAGATTTTTTATTACGTGTATGACTGACTTTCCGTGTTTTTTCAACGGAGTATTGAACTGATCGTCTTCCATATATACAGTGCTTTTCCTTAATGTCCCTACCCCCTTTATTTTCTGAACGGATCAACTCAAAAAATTGAAACTTGGATAATGAAATTGGTGCATGAATACTATATTTCCTATTAAAATTGACAGAAGAAAATTCCAAGATGGCGAGTGGGCTACACCTGGGAAATTATTGTAAAAGGGGGTCTTGTGACACATCATTTTGAAGCTCGTGGCGAATACTTCACAACCATAGAATATGAAGTCAAAATCTTCAACTACTACAAAATGGCGGAACATTTGATTATTGCCTGAACACATCACCGTTTAACTTCAATCTTTGAGGAAATGAACTGAGTTCCGTTCAGAAGATGCTCGAAATGGTTTCCTTGAACATCTTCACATAAGAACAGCCTATCTGATATTTTACGTCGAACATTTTCGAACACAGTAACGTAACGTAACGTTTTGCTTCGAATAGCCCCACAAAACAGTCTAAAGGTGTCAAGTCTGGCAAGCGGGCTGGCCTTTCCGTAGGATCTCGTTGGAGAATCCAACGACCATGGAAAGTATTACCCAAATATTTTTTTACTTTTCTGGAGTAATATGGTAGTGCTCCATCTTGTTGAAATGATAATATCCATATCGAATTCATTAGGATTCGCTTCGACGATTTCGTTGATCAGAGAATCGACAGTAGTTTCCAGCATATTTGAATACAGTCCCTCATTAAATTGAGGTCAATTGACCATTTGAAGATTGTGCATGTGGTACCTATCTACTTGTAAAACCGAAAACTAATGAGAATATTTGAACTGAACAATGATGTTCGTTGTCATCCTTACATTTTTGTCTTTTTTGTAAACAAAAAACAATCTAGCAAACTTTACTGTGTTGTTGCAGAAAAAAACGAATATTTCTGGAAATATCGATATGAATGTGTTCGTATTCAGGTAATTATTTAATGTTCAGCCATCTCGTAGTTGGTGAAGATGTTGACTTCATATTCTAGGTTTTTGATGTATTCTTCAGGAGCTTTGAAATGATGTGTCACAAGACCCCCCTCTCCATTAATTTTTTTCCATATGGCGCCCAGTCTCCATCTTGAACATATCATCTATTTCATTCCAAAATATAGTATTCATGCATCAATTTCATTATTCTAAGTTTCAATCTTCTGAGCTGACCCATTCAAAAAATAAAAGAGGGGAACATTAAAGAAAAGCAATGTTTTTCACTCGACAAATTTTCACTTATAATAAAAAGGTTAATATCAATAATAATGCATTCTCAGAAAGACGAAGTTACGCTATGAGTACTTCGTCAACCAAAAATACATTAGGAATACCAGGAATACAAAAAACATTGGAACTCTTTCACAGCTTATCACTCCATGGAATAATGGATAATTATGAAAATCCTACAGCACTCGACACTGTAAAGCTCTCTCGTTACTAAACAAGGTACTCATTCATGGTCCCTACAATCGCATGCTGAAAACAGTTTTTTCAACATCCTCTCCTACCTAAATGTCCGGCTGCTAGACCTTGGTATAATTAATTATCTACCCATCTCATTCCATTCAAACAACCCTTTTTATTAATACAGCGGAGGATGAAATATTATGATTTGTCGTGAGCTTCTGGTCTAATATGGTACCAATTAAATTAAAATTCTGGCAAATGGTGCATTTCGTATGTTTTGGTGGATGCGCCAGTCACATTTCATATCATTGGGTGGTATTGGGATTTCAAGATAAGCGATACGCCCTCTGATAAAAAGTATTAAACAATGTCAAAATATTGTCAAAGTTGCGCTGCGATGTTATTCTGGAATATAATTGAAATTATTACCAATGTCTTTCAAGCACAATTCATGGTTAACATTCATATTGAAAAACCACTTAACAAAATTTTACGGTTTGGGATTGTTAACCCTTAAATGCATGATTTTTTTTTAATAAATGAAAAAATTGAAATCTCGAAGATTTAATATCACCGGTACAGGGAAAAATAGAAGAAAAAATTAAATTTCATTTTGAACGATTTTTTCATTTGAAAAAGGGTTTGTATCCAAATGGCAACATCATGCATTGCGTGCATAATATGAAATGAAATGTGAAATTTTTTGAAACAATTATTGTTTATTGAGACATAGTTCTACACCGCACTTTCCACACTTAGTATGGGTAAATCCTTTGCAGTTGGGTAGCTTGCATCTCATTTTCTTATCTTCGATAATTGGCCAATGCCCAGTTTGGTCAGCTCGAACTTCCGGTGGCGGAATATGATTCATTGGTCCTCTCTTTCTCTTATTTTCGATTTCTTGCTCTAAAGTATTACTAGGGCGACCGCGTTTACTAGTAGCTGATCTTATATTGCACAAGTTATAAGCTACTTCTGCACGAAATTGGGCTTGATTCAATAATTTGCATCCTGGTTGCTTCTTTGAATGAACTCGCTTGTAAAGTAACCAGAATTCACTGAATATCCTGATGTACCATTAACGGCTCTTCATACATATTTTATATCTTCCCATGAAGCTATCCAACAGATCCACGCCTCCTATATGTTTGTTGTATTCGGTGATTATATACGGACAATCAACTTCTATTACTTTTTTTCCTTTCGATCATATCTTCTCCCTTTCGAAACTGAATTTTTTCCAGCAAATGAGGATATTAGTGTCACTTATTTATTTTATTGTCCTTCCAAATAACAGATGAAACATCCACACCATCAATTATTGCAACAAATTCATGACTTGTACCGCGACTAGCATTTTTCATAGATAATTCTGTGGGCAATTTACAATTAGGTACTCTATTTCTTCGTATAGTACCCAAAGAATAAATTCCCTCTTTTGCCAAAAGTACCATTAGAGGCAATGATGTGTAATAGTTGTCATGATAGAGTCTGTATTTTGATGTCGTGGAATGATTTTGGCTAAAAGTAAAACGACACTAGATGTTACTCTAAGGTCAGCGGCTCATCAACTGGCACTTCTTTTTTTTCTTGGCCAGCATATATTTCGAATTTATAGGCAAATCCCGAAATGCCTGACATAACAAAGAATTTGAATCCCCATTTGTAGGGCTTCATTGGCATATATTGTTTCATATGATGCCTTACTTTAGTGGAGCACATTTGCTCGTCGATACTGAGATTTTGCTCCAAGGCAACAGCAGACAATTTTTTGTTCAGAAAATCAACAACTGGTCTAATTCTGTGAAGCTTATCATGTCCTGGCTGATCACGGGGTATGAAAGAGTAGTTATTAGTGAAGTGTAGAAACCTTTTTATCATGTCGAATTTGTTGATTGACATTACATCAGCTACTGGTGCAAATCTCAGTTCATCACTCCAAAATGACCTCGTGTTAGGCTTGTTTACTTATGAAGTATATATAATCATACCAAAAAAATGCTTCATCTCATTTTCGGTGAAGGAGAATGGTCTCTCAGTTTTGATCTGAACAACACAAATCGGATTCTTCAACAATTTTCGATATCAACTCACTCGAGATGAAGTAGTTGAAGAAGTGCAACGGCTGTTTCGAGGCTGAAATTTTTTTCGAAACTTCTGTGTCTCCATGGAACCTCAGCTGATCATCATTCAATATCAGAGACTTAGATTTCCAAAGTATATCCTTTTTTACGGGGGCCCTACTTCGTTTCAACGAACAGAAAGTAGAGAGAGGCAAGTTATCTTCTTCGTCCTCTGAATCTTCTAGAGACTAGAATACCAATTCCACGAGCACTTTTTCCAGCGTCTTCCACTCCTACTTTATCCCCACCTACGGGCAAAAAACCATCTTCATCGGTATCTGTATTGCTAGAATCAATGTCGTCTTCACTTAGACCGGTAAAACTTTCCTAATACTGTTTCAAATCTTTTTCTGTTAGATTCTTTTTCCCGACGATCGATACCTCGAATGCATGGTGTTGCCAATCGGCAACAAAACAAAAATTCGAGTTTTTTCAAAAATCGTATACTAATATATAATATTACGTAATCTATTCGAAAATACATACCTTTCAGGAGTAAAAACACAATTTTTTTGAAACGAAACACGTCTGTGAACCAAACTATAATCAATAGAAAAATCGATATCAGCACGTTGCTCAAAAGTTGTTTGCAGACTGAGAAATGTCAATAATACTCTGACAAGACCTCTGCCTACCCACAAAAGTGTGTAGCCTATTATAGAGTAGAACGTTGTCGAACGGATACATCATGCAGCAAATTCATATTTGCGCTAGCGAGAGTTTGAATGGTATAATAGAACGTGTGTTGCCGAAAAGCAACAACATGCATTTAAGGGTTAAACAAAGTCAAAGTCCTAACCCCAAAAACCTCAAACAGCAATAGCTGTGAAAGTGGTGCTTATTAGTTGGAGTTTTCTTGAATGTGGCGCTGCGATCCGAAACTTTTTCTAAGGTAGGTACATACCAATTTCGAATCGACTGATCTGAGACAGTTGAAAAACTGGATCAAAAAGAAATATTACTCAGTATAAGAAAATGTTGAATATCCAAAATAAGTGATGAATTCAAGAAAACGAACAAGAAAACCACGTCAGTTTCCGTTTGAAACAGTTTATCTCGAAAACGGTTCAAAATAGAAATAGTATCATGTGAACAAAGTCAATCTAAAATTGAATGTAGAGCTCAAAAATGTTGAAATATACAGGGTGTTCCATTTGAAAAAATTGAGTTCCACCCATTTATTCATGAGATCAAAGTATCTGCATTTTTTGAAGACCCTGTATGAGGCATTGGAAGATCCTCATGATATCACTCCACTCCATTTCAAATTTGATCGTTTTAGTGCAAGAGAGTTCAAGATTATCACCATTCATAAAAATTTGTATGTTTGGTAAAAAAAATATCGAAATTAATTTATATCTTCTAAACGGTAATAGATAGGTGAATGAATTTGTTGACAAAAAGATAATGAATCATTATATGATATTATATACGGGGTGTTCCTTTTGAAAACTCAAAGAAGCCGCTACTTTATAGTAGAAGCGACAACGCCGCATCGTCTTAAATATTTTAGGCGTGTTGGTCATATTGATTTATCCATACTGTGAAATTTTCAGGTTGATACGTTGAATAGTTTGCCAGAAACGGCTAATTAACGCTCATCATGGAAAACCCTGTATACCATAGTTTTCTCATTCTTGAAAAATATCGATTTGACGGGTGAATTGGAAAACCTATCGAAAACATGAATTAACAACACTGATTTGTTGTTTTTTTTGAGTGCTTCGTCTGTTTCTATAAGTCGTATTGTATTGAATCATTTTTTTTCAGTGGTCTAATACATATCGTTTTCTTTATATCCTTTCGTGGAATATATCGTTTCCTGTAACTAACAAATAGATGGAATTGATGAACGTTCGAAAATGAGTTGAAATTTTTAATGCCCTCAAATCACTCAGTTTTATTTCGCTGGCTTGAAAGTAAGACTATGATGTGAGGTAGGAATTGCTTTTGTCTGAATAGAATCCAGAAGCCTCAATATATGTTTTGGTGCCGAACTCCTCACATGAGAACTATATTCCAAGACATGTCGTATTTGAGCCTTGTCGATCATTAGAAGCTGACGAGAAGTGAAGTGTTACTTCGCACGAAGTTGAAATCCAAGTTTCTGGGAAGCACCTTTAGCGATCGATCTCACATGGTTTTCCCACGAGAGATTATTACTGATCGTAATTGCTATCATCGAGATACCTGACTTTGTAGGAATAGTTACTTCTGACATTTGAATACTAGAAACTTTTCCTAGAGATCAATTACCCTAACACCAAACTGATATTTTGCACTCGACGCGCATTTTGCTAACAAGGATAGCATCTTCAGGAGAAAAAACTGAAATTCAGAGTATCCATTTACCTCTCGAAGATGCTAACCTTGTTAGCGAAACGCCCGTCGAGTGCAAAAATATCAGTTTGGTGTTAGGGTAATTTATCTCTAGGAAAAGTTTCAACTTTTACCCCAAAGGTTTAAATCTCATCGTTTTTCTGAATACTGGATGAGAATAGATCGGCTTTCTTTGAGACGAGACATGCCTGGGTTTTCCCAGTATTATGTTCCACCAAGTTGATGTTTTCCAATTGTAGTATTTTCCAGGAGTCATCGTTGATCATATCAACGATAACGCTTCTCTGAATTTTCGTTTCTGTGCTGGTATGGGAACTCTGGAAGAGAAACTAGTTTTAAATAAATTCTTCTTTCTTTCTTGTTGATGAACCGAAAGTATATGATATCTCATATCAATAATCAGTGTTTGCAATTCATTCGTTGTTACCTCTTTCATAGAAGTGTTCCATCGACTTGGAGGAGAGAAAGATCAATCATCCAGACTGGCACTTTCGCAATTGTCAAAACTCATTTGAATGTGATGGCAATAAATCAAAGTGACTCAATAAGTTCTATATTGTTATGTCATTTGGTGGTAACAACGTTCATGTGTATTGATAAACTTCACAGTTTTTCCACATGTGAAATCTCTTTTCGTCTCAGTCAGTGTCTATTTATCTCCGACATCAAAAGCGTTTCCTACACAAAGATCCGCCCTCCCATCGATCCAACTCCCCCTAAAGATCCAGATAACATCATGATTCCCAAGCCAGGCCATTCAAGAAAAACAAACACATTCTAGGCAACCGAATTTATCCATTTAACGATCATCGCAATCTTGATGTCCCTCCCGGCCATTGTTAAAAAATGCTTCTGGCACTGACCCATTTCCTATTCATCACGTTTCAAGGGCCTTGTCACACCTGAGCGTCAACATGTTGGCTCAACAACAGCTCCACTTCAAAGCACTCACTTCCGTCCCCGTTTCACACCTTCCCTCACGGTTGGGGTTTCCGAAACTTTTTGCAATCTGCATAGCCATTTGTTTTAAGTGCGAAAATGTCTTTTTAATTCTTGAGCTCAATACCACTTTGGAACTATTCAGCTCGCATGCGGCACTCGGATGAATGGGCGAGCGGCTTTTGTTTCGCGGCTTTCTTTTTTGCTGTGGTGATCGGATTCATTTGTCCTGCGATTCAGCTATTCATGATGTCATCGGAGAGGTGTGAAAAGTATGGAACAGCTGGCTGGGTATTAATTGTTATGGGGCGTTTTACAATCATGCGACTTCAAAGGGGATAAGCGAAAGTGGTTGAGAATTAAAAGTTTCAAATGGTTGCTTTCGAGCAAGTTCCGATTTTATTGCAGCTTTAACTGTTCTCTCTTCGAACGTAATTGTATGAAAGACACAGGATTATATCAACTATTGAAGATGGTTATTGTCAGGGAAATGAAAACTATTTTCTCTGATTGACAGCGAATATTAATTTTGCAGACATCTATCTATCAGCAATATATCAGTTTTCCTGCCTTTATGACAGCATAATGTAGTACTTTGCTGATTCATATGTGTCTGGAGGAGTAAGTACTTCTAAGTCACTATCACTGTCCGTAATGTTGTCCAACTATAATTACTATGAACATATACATTTCCATAGCAACCAAACATTCCAACACTTGCGATTTCTATTAAATCTTGTTTGAATTTATCATTACCGAAAATATAAAAAGATTATGAGAATTGTAGTAATTTGTGATGGATAAATATTATCTTCGTAGCTTTCCGGGTTTCTATCCTACCACAATCTAAGAAAATAAGAAATAATATTGGACTCCTTACAATAGTAGAAGGGCAGGTCTTTGATCTACCCCAAAAAGTTGCTGGTTCAATTGAAAAACATTTTCCTTATCACTCATACTCACGCCAGAAGATATTAATCAATTCAGAATATAAAGTGGAGTATTTTATCATTATCATAGATCATTCATATCATTCAGTTTCACTTCGACTCTAAAAGTTCCCAGATTGTTTTCAGAACTTCTTTGGATTCCTTGTTCAGAGCATTCCAAATTCTCCTCTCATTCTATTGATTACTCGTACGAAAATGAATTTACTTCCGACTGTCACCCGCATTTTTGATTCTTTAGGAGGTATCATATGCCCCCTCACATTTCTTCTCAAACGTTTAATACAGAGATGGTGAATGAGTGAGTTGGATTGAAACAGGAAACCATCATCAGATACTGTTCATTTTCGGGAAGAGTATGCTTCTCAGGCTTCTCATCTAGGAAAGGTGAAGTAAAAAAAAAGCTCAAGATGACACTTCACCATTTCATCATCAAATCTTTTTTTTTCATAAATCGAATGCATACTTGGTTGATTGTGATGAATGAAGACATTCAATATCATTATTGTTATATTGTGCCGTTTTTTACTTTCTCTTTACTTCAGAATCGGATGAACTATTTCCTCATTTCGTTCATTCGAAATATAATATGGCTCCACTTAAAAAAATCAAGAACTCTTCAAGAAATAATTACATTTTACTCGAATTTTTTCTTGTTCAGATTCCACTATTACCCTTTGCTGGATAAAATTCCCACTTCACAGATGGACAACCTCCGTCAGTAATCGCGTTTCTTACATACAAGAATGAGTACCACCAGATTCCTGGTTTCATGTTTCAGCAGCTGACCACCCTGCGGATTGTGGACCTTCTTCCCATAGACCTACTCAACTGGTCCTTGAGGCGGACGGGACCATCATTTCTTCTCACACGAAAGTATTTTCAATCCCTACCGTCTGAGGTAAGAATTCTGTTTCTCCTCTACCCCCCATAGGAGTCTTACCTTCCAAGAGAATTTCACGCCTGGAGCCCTCCTCACACTCTGGCGTTGACTACGCCGGGCTCTTTTCTATCACAATGTCCAAAACTAGGTGTGCAAAAACTGCCAAAGCTCATTATGACATCGATTTTTTGGGTTTTATATCTCCTAGAAATGAAAAAACAAAAGCTTTAAGCTCTTACAATATCTGTTTTTTGGGTAAATTGGCATAATTGCCCCACACCCCAACTAGCGATTTTATATTAGTTGCGAAAATGTTTCGGAGAAACAAATTATGAAACTGTATTCCTCTCAGAAATGTTCTCAATGTGTTTATAAAACGGCTATAAGTAGTAAATTGGCACCGTTTTATATAACATTATAGTCTTTATTAATATTTTGTTAAGCCTTTTACAAACACTACAAAACAGTTTTATAAACATTTCGACCGATACTATATAAGTTTTCTAACACTCTTGAAAAGTAGTTTTGTAAAGACTTCTCTTAATGCACTTCTGCAACATATTTGAGCGATACTTATAAAATAATTAGGAGACAATTTCATAAGAGTTTCTTAGTAGTTTTAAGTAAGCGTTATAAAATATAATGCAGCCTAAAAAGATACCGATAAAATAAAAAAGTGTTAAAACTGCTTCAAAACTATTTACTTTTATAGCAAAATATGTTTTATAAGTTAGTTGTTAAAACGTTTCTGTGATAATTTCGTGACAATTTTATTACGGTTTTTTAATTTTATTTTATAAACGTTTCTATGACAAATTGATAAAACACTATTATTGCCTACAACTATATTGTGTTCACAGGCTGTCTTATATAATCTATTAGCATTTTGGAAGTAATTATGAAATGACAACAAAATAAAACTGTTGCAGCACAGCAGCACCATGAAATTATAAAACAATTTTGCTGGTTGGGACGTAACTGCAATATTAAAAAAAACAAAATTGAGTGACTTTGTGATTTTCATAAACTCGGAGAATTATAGCTAGAAAGAATTTATGAAAACAAAATTGTTATATAAATCTCCAAATTCATAAAAATACGATACGTTTCTGAGAAAATAGTCACTTTCTAATATTGCAGTTACGTTTCGGGCCAAATATACCAGTTTCATTTCTTGGGGAGAGAACACACAAAAATGGATTCCAAAACAATTTTACCTCTTCAACAAATATTCCAACAATGTTTACCCAGGCTTATGATTGTCTTTTCATTTGTTTCGCTAACAAAGCAATACGTATTGAATTAGTTTCAGGCCTGATATATTACGCTTTTCTTGCCGTCTTACGGCGTTTTATAGCTCGAAGGGAAATGAGCCTCGCCTGTGGAATCAGCGGCTCAAAGCATATCACAACTGGGACATTAAACCAAAGTTATGGGAGTCTATTGGAAAGGAGTCATTAGTAAAAGGTAAATATCCAAATTCTAATGCTGATGCATTCTGTGAACTCAGATTGGCCGATTTCGTTGTTTTTCATCCCTTCTAGAATATAATAAAACGTTTACATACTCATGCGGTGGTACTTCTTGAATTTATTAGGGTTGTAGTGAAGTTTAGAAAGTTTCATTGAATTCTCCAGATCTGTTTTCGTTAAAGTGATGTATCCATTCGCGTTTCATTTTACGACTTTTGAGAATGTTGTTCTCTTACAAAAACCAAAATAATAAATCTTTATAGGAAGGGTCGGCCAACGGTAGATTTTGAAACACAAGGTAAGGTCTCAGAGGCACGTTATATCCCTCAATTTTCCGCAGTCCTAATTTTCTCTCTTGAGCTGAGTTGATCTGAAATTCAACTCCAAAACAAAGCAATTATGTTAACGAACGATCAATGAGATAAACAAATGCACAACTGGAACAAACGGTAATGCGAAAATACAAAAGAGCAATTATTCGTTAGTTACATAGTACTACATTCAGGCCGAACCAATTGTACGGCATTCGTAGCATGATTTATCGTTATGATAAAAGTATAAATTTGATTAAAGTCGCATTGCAAGATTAGAGGTAAGTGTAAACTGGGAGTGCGAGTCATGTATAGCACACAGCATACAAATTAACCATAAAATTTAATATTCCCAGTAAACATACTGCAGCTGAAGCGGCAGTCGAATAACTCGCGAACTGCTCTACTAATCCGATAATTTAATCTGGAATTTAATCCCAAACGCAAAATCACAAACAGAGGCCCGGATGAAAGCTGGAAGATTATGGCAAAATGGGAACTGCATGAAGAACTTTCGAGTACGTGGGACAATTTCATTTATTTAGGGGTTAGATCTCAATATTTTCGTCATTATTATTATTGTTATCGTTTGATTAGGCCGAACAAATCGTTTGAATCAAGTGACATTATTACCTGGAGTTCTCTGAAGTGACTTACTGATTTTCAGCATTTGCTTTCTCAGATTTAGAATCATCCGAAAAACTTACGATAAGAAAATCTGAAAGGCTGGCTTTCACATCCTTCACTCATTTGTTCGAAGTTTTCTGAGAGAGGTGAGATTCATAAAAACAAATAATTAAAATGTTCTATCGATTCCTGATTATTACCAGATAATTAAAAATTTTCACTGAATTGGTCAAATGCAACTATAGGACATCTGTCTTGGAATATGGTTCTCATGTGTGGAGTTCGGCACCAAAACATTCATCGAGGCTTCTCGATTCTATTCAGAGAAAGGCAATTCGTCTTGTTGGTGATTCTTCGCTCACAGACTCGCTCACTACATTGGAACATCGTAGAAGGGTCGGAGACTTGTCTCTCTTTTGTAGATATTTTCACGGTCGGTGCTCTCCTGAATTGTTAAAAATCGTTCCACTCTTGGCGATATCTATACAGATGACTCGACGAGTACAGAATTCCCACTCCTTTGTTGTGAATGGATCTGTCGAACCCCTCTTGCCCAGGAATCTTTTTTCAATAGAACAGCTGAGCTTTGAACTCCTTGCCGAAAGAGGTCTTTCCTGAGGCTTTGAAAATTCAAAGTGAATGTTAATTCGAATCTCCTTTCACTTTATTAAAGGGCTTCCCTTTCGCGTGAATCTGCATAAAAAATTGATATATAATAATATCCTACGAAATA
This sequence comes from Zygogramma bicolorata, assembly GCA_032362365.1. NCBI lineage: Eukaryota > Metazoa > Arthropoda > Insecta > Coleoptera > Chrysomelidae > Zygogramma > Zygogramma bicolorata. The sequence continues at coordinate 99,203 of JAVJAQ010000626.1, forward strand.
TTTTCTGAATCTGAAATTCATAATATAACTGAAGATTAGTTTCTGCAAGTTATTTCAGAAATATCTATGGTGCACCATGATATTACTCCATAACCGTGGTCAATGACATTCAATAACCAGTACTCAATGATCATAATTCAATAGACCAGAAACTGTGCACTAGCCATGAAATTTTCCCCCAACAAGTTATTGAAAACTTGAGGACGAAGTGTTGAATCAAGCCACATTGACAATGAGGGATCTATGAGATGAGAGGGAATTTTTCTCCGCTTAGAAGATTTATAATTATTCATGAAATCTTCATTTGGGATTACGCTTCTGTTGCGCGAGATGTTCTCAATTGCCAATACGTATTTATCCTCTAGATATCAGTCAGTGATTTGTTACTTCATGTTTATACGAAAAATTGTCTGCAACCCTCAACATTTCAAAAATAAGTGATCCATTTTAACATCAGAGATACCCAAACTGTTATCATATAACGTCACCCCATTGTGAGCTTTGTTGAGGAGTTTCAGTTCTATTTGATAAATTTCTCAGTATTGATGTCTACGGTGTCTGATCACACCTCGACTAGAAATGGTTTCAATTCCAGCATCGACACTTTATTTGATCCAACTCAAATAATTGGTGGAAGCGGCATTATTCAGTTTTGTAGAAGACAGTCATCACACCAATATATGTCTGAGTGATATCCGAACTCTGAGATTAACAAGTATGTTGACGTTGTGAATGAAGGAATGACGTGAAATATAAAGTGGAGTACTAGTTACCTGGTAGAATTCAATGCCTACAGAACCTAGGCACGTATCGCCTACAAAAAGGTCAATCTGTCATGTATATTGTCAAGAATGTCTATTCCTGCAAAATCGAATTACGGTCTGGAATAGTTCCTCGTGGAGAAACTATGAGAAATCATCTGCTGTAAGTGTTCATCAGAAGCATCATTATTTATTCCTTGCATAGAAATGTTTCGGAGTTCAGCAACAAAACTACTGAATACCATTCATAGAAAGATTATTCGTCTTGTTGGTGGTGCCTTGTTTACAACCTTTTCTGTCTTTTTTTCCACAACTGTTCTTCTTCAATAACATCTAAAATCGTCCTTACTCAATTCCATCATGAATAACCCGACGAGATCAGTCCTCCTAGCCGAATGTTGTGAGACTGAAGACCATTAGAACACCTCTCTCAGTCGTGGGTCTTAATCAAAATGCATTTACTCCTGGTAAAAAACGTTAAAATCATGGAATAAAAGTTCTTTCGGAAAAGTTTTCAAAATCGGTCTCCTTGTATGGCGCCATGTAGCCTGCACTACAGCATCTTCCAAATTGAAATTACTCAGGTTGATCTGGACTAAGGAGGGTCCAATCCATTTCGACTTCAAACACTATGATGTCTACTAAACGCTATTTTCCATCTTTGTGGACCAACTCCACTAGCTCTCATCGATATCGATATTTCGACGAAACTCATCAAATTGTCTGAAAACTATCAGCACTGAATAGTAAGCATTTCTATGAATTTTGATATTAATTTTTCATAACATATATCTAAAATATAAAGCGAATGCATTTATCTGATTTGTATTTATTTCTCAAATTTCAAATAAAAACAGACAAACATCAGAAATAGCGAACTCTTAGGTAAGACCTAGTGCAAATTTTGAAGGAACTCTTGTATCTTCATCCTCCATTATGTAGAGTGTTGAAAAAAGAAAGTAATGCACTGATTCTGCACAAGTTCTTCCGAACGAATTCGCTAATTCAGAATTCATAATGACGTGTCTAGAGTAGCCACTTGGCGCCATCTGTAAAAAAATTTCAGGAATGTGAATTTACATGGATGTCATTATTAAGTGAGCCGTAGGTCTAGCGTTTTTGACGAAAACATTAATATTGTTCTGGTATAGGAGTCATTTCACCAGGAATATATGCATCTTGGTCACAATGTAACTGAGGGACGGAGCACTGGTTTTCTTTCTCAAAATATTAAAAAATGTTTGTCACTTCTTTGGCTCATGTAATGTTATTAAATCATCTGAAGCATAATAATCAAGTGTAATCCTCTGAATAAAGAACATATATTTAACATTATCGAATATGTGTATCTAACTCTCGATTGTACGAATTGTATCAAATACTCGTTAGAAACCCAAAAAATTTCGAAGGAAAGATTTATCCACCTCAAAACAGTGACTCGTTTTCCTCTTCATCAAAAGTCCTCTGATGTCTTGGATCGAAGTTCTTGTATGTGTCAAAACAAATTGAAAATTATTGTTGAATTGAACGTATTCTAAATAAGAAATATTGAAGGGCACAGGGGAAAAACGACTTCAGTCCACTTTGTCAACAAAATGAGTTTGAGGCGCCATCTAGTAGCATTAGGGAAGTACTATAATATGACTGAATCGAAAAATGACAAGAGACTTGAGTTCATAGAAATAAGCGTAAGAACATGAGCCCTGCTAGGAAAAAACGACGTGAGTCCTAGCGCGTCATGGGAAGAACGGCTTCAGTCCTTTTTTACCATTCTCGTTTGTGTAAACTACAGTGATCTGTGTGCATCACCAAACATGTTCTTATCAATCCTCTTGTGTTTTGTTCTAGTTCATACGTCGTACCGTAACAATTTCTCTTGAAACATTACTGTTTTTCAAACGTGTGTGATTCTGCAGTATTAAAGTGCAATTGACAGTGACTGTTCTGCGACCAGTGAAGAAGAGAGAGGACCTTCGAGCAGCGACCAAATTGTACCATGGCCAGATACCCATCAAGAAGGCAAAGTGGAACGATTTATAAGCGCTTACATCATTCCTTGTAAGACCAGACGCGAAGGACTTCTACAGAGGTTTAACATACATCAACCAACCAGAAGAAAGTGAGGACGAATACGTTGATGATCCACCGATTGACGCCTAATGCCGGGGAAAAGTGACATCAGTCCGTATATTTCTGAGAATCTTTTGAAATTATTGTGGAAAATCACATCAAAAACTCATTTTGCTTGGTACGAGTTTTAATAAACATATTTTCTGATCAAATGCTGATTTTCGCATATTTTTTTCATGAGTCTGACAATGTTTTTAGTTGGGAAACTTCGAATTTGATTTTTATTTTTCTCAAATTCCGTCTGATGGGACTAAGGTCGTTTTTCCCCTGTGCCCTTTATATTCGTAAGTCCCCAGAATTCAGATATGGTTGATTCTTTCTCAATGAGATTATCATTAATTTTCATTCTTGAGTGCGTTGCATCTCTATCACTTCCTATTTCAGATCAAAAATTAATTCTGGTCAGTTTATTCAACACTTTCGAATCATAAGTCAATCCTGTACCCTACCCTTATACATCCCGAATGCCTTCGGCTAAACTTGTATAAATGTAAATAAAATACCGTTCCGGAAACGAAGTTTGATATCGCTTCGACTTGGCTAGCAACAAAATTGCAACTTATGGATGGAGTCAATAACGAGATTTGCCCCACCATCATTCAGGGCTGTAAGTTCGTAAGTGAGTTACTGGACTATTTCCTTCGGCGGGGGTCCGTGAAATTATCGGACGAGCCAATAGTTTTCATATATTCGTTCTCACAAGAGATATTTCGTTGTTTCGATACCTCAGTACGAAAATTGTCAGTCTTTGATCTAGATGCAATTGAAACCTTTGGTGAAAATGTTGAAACTTTTCTTAGTCTTCAATTACCCTAACATCAAACTGATAATTTGGCACTAGACGTGCGTTTCGCTAACAAGGTTAGCATCTTCAGGAGAATAAAATTGAAACTGAATCTAAAGACAAGGGTTAGCTGTTTGCATACCTCAATTTTTTCGGTCCGATCTGGACTTTGTTTCTCACTGCTGATTATTCTGATTAATTTCTCGACGAAACACATGTGTAAACAGTACCTGCAAGGTTGTGTCCGATATGGACTCCATTTATAATTATCGATTATTTCGATTAATTTCTCAAGAAAAGATTAAAAAGCCGGCTGAAAGGGATAGGTCCCCTGTTGAGTAGTTTTGTGTCATGTACATGCTTGATCAATTTCAGATTGCTTTCACGAATTGTGTGGTCATTTTCTAGAAAGTGGGCGACACTGGATTTTTCCACCCTTCCGTATTTCATGTGTGCAAAATGTTCCTTGAAACGTTTGTCTTCATTGTGGACTGTGTTCAAATTTTCAATTTCTGTCAAACTTTTTCCAATGAATTTTCCTGGATATCCACTTTGTTTCAATACTGATTTTATGAAGTTTATTTCTTCATTGATTTTTTCTTGTAACTCACATACAATTTTTGTTCTATCATAAAGGCATCTTACTATACCTTTCTTGACACTTGTGTGGTGGTTTGAGGTGTAGTGAAGATATCTGTTGGTATGTGTTTTCTTTCGATATACACTTGTATCTATATGACGCGTCGATTTCTTTATCATTACATCTAGAAATCGAAGTTCATTGTTACTTTCAGTTGGTAGATTACAAACCCAGAAAACTACGGAACAAATATTGATCCACCACAAAATGATGACGTTCAAACAGTGATTATACACTTTCGAATCGTTCTTGTTCTCTTTCAGATCATGCCATAAATTTCGAACATATCATGAACTATGAAGAAACAAAAATAATCCAGTCTGAAAAAATCTTACCAAAGGATTTTTTCTGGAGATGGTGGAGACCAATAATGACGAAATATGCGTGAATAAAAGAAGTGACATTGACCAACTCAGTAAAATATATTCATTCCTTCTCACTCGATAACATTTCCAAAAAATAATTTCTACATTAAGGCTTGACTCTGTATATTCCATTAAAAAAACAAATGAAATTGAATTTTCACTACCGGAATAATCAAGCATCAAATTGACAATCTCTGAGATACATTTGAGAAAATTTCATACATCCATAATTTATTATTCGTTATTTTGCGTCAATTAACCTGTTAGTATACTGAAGAATATTCCTGATGAAAATGTAACATCAGTTATTTCCCTATGACCATACGATATTGAAGAATATTTTGAGTACAAATGATGGATCGATGTTACTAACATAATAATTGATCAGATACTTGCGTTTTCGGATATTATCATATTCCTTCTGGGACAAATCTAATTGCATATTGTAATCGACTCATTTGGACGGAAATACAGATCATTTGAAAATATCTCTCTTGTAATGGTTCTAGCGAGTTATTAAGAACAAAAGACCATTCGACTTTGGTGATTCTTCGCTCCCTGACTCGCTCACTTCATTGGAACAACGTAGAAGGATCGAGACTTGTCTCTCTTCTATAGATATTTTCACGGTCTATGCTCTTTTGAATTGTTTTCAATCGTTCCACTCTTGGCAATATCTACACGGACGACTCGACAGAATTCCCACCCCTTTGTTGTGAATTTGGACTATTTGGAGATCTGTCGAACCTCTCTTGCTCAGGGATCTTCTTTCAATAGAATAGCTGAGCTTTGGAACTATCTGCCGAAAGAGGTCTTTCCTGAGGTTTACAAACTTTGAAAATTCACAGTGAATGATAATTCGTATCTCCTGTCCCTTGATTCACGCGGTGTTCTTTGAACATTACATGCTTCTCTTTCATGTGGATCTGCATATAAAAAAATCATAAAATATAAATGGCCTTGATCAAAAGATCAACATCAGAAGCTGAAAGTTTTAAAATTCCAGTTGATAGAACAAAAATCGATAAAATTTCTATCCAGTTCAATATATACTAAAAAACATTCAATTTTCGCCAAGCACACCGATTGGGTGTTATTTTTTTAAGATGATGAAAAATTTTGTAAAATACATGATAATACTTGTGGTCTAGCAATAGGATGCACTGAAACTCATATGTTTTCATAGTTATCGATATTTGGTTTATGTTAAATCGTTTCCATTTAAAAAAACAACAATCTTTTCGATGATATTACATCAGACGAAATCGACGGTAATAACACACGAATGAACCACGTAATACAATGAAGATAGTACATTTTATATGGAAACAATTTATGGGATTTTGCGATGCGGAAAATTATGATCTGCAACCAGATACTTCTACCAAAACTACGGCTTCGATCTTGAAGGACTGGGCTTCAACATAAAAAAGGACAGTGGATTACGAAAAAATGTTGTGAAAAAATATCTGACATGTAACAGGGAAATAATGCCAAGAAATATACTCAAGAATTTCATTAATATTCAGATCCTTTGTCTATTCCACTGTTTTGGTAAAGGTGAAATGTGAGAAATCACATGGAATCCCAACCCGAAAAAAGAAATATTTCACAATAGAGAAATATGATGAATTGATTGCCACTTGCGACAAAATTACACCAGAAGGATTGCAGATGCAGGATTGCAATTTTTTTTTAATCAAGAAACTGTAAATTATGGGATAGCAACTAATATGCTAAAATATCATAAAACCAAGAAAAGGATATGTTGTAAGTTTTTCCAGTCTCACTGGCTCACGCACAATGATGTTGATCGGGCCCAGTTCGAATTTAAGAAAAACTCCTCACAAAAAAAAATCAAATATTGAACGAACTGAATATCAACTCCTTGAATGAGCCTATTACTTATTCTCATCAAATGAAATAAATCACCAGAATTAAAAGTTTCCTACCTTATTTCCTTGTTGGTATTTTTTGGGACTTTGTACCAAGTATTCATCCAAGTCTTCAATCTATTTGAAATAGTTGGTTACGTATATGACACCCATGACATTCTCAATCATTGGAACTCTTTTCAAAAACCTCGGAAGAATTATCGTTGCCCACCCACTTCTCTGTTATTCTATTCAAATGTATGTAGAAGAGAAATAGTTGGGGCACTCTCAAGGGTTGGGCTTCCGCTAATTGTATACCGCTATCACAAAATTGTTTCTGCAAATGGCTTCGTGTATAGTAAACAACAGTTATTATAATAATTGCCTGTGTTGTCCTAAATGAGATTAAAGACGATTTCAGTGGTCGATATGTCTACGATGATATAATTATACAGAATATTCAGAAATTATCACTATTACATGGTAATTTCTGATATGAGTATCATTTTTTTCTGATTATGATTTTTGCAGTAGTTGCCAATGTTAGCTCAGAGATATTGACAATCCAGTGGTTGATATTTTGGCCATCATGATTATTATACAGTGTGTTTGTTTGATTAGAAGAGACAGAGTTATCCATCCTCATATATCTGACTTTTTGATAGATTTTTCAATGGTAGTTCGTTGGTTCAACAGAATATAATGAACTGCAAATGAAATTTCAAACTCAGTCGGTAATAAACAGGTAATTGGGAAGCTGATTCGATTTTTTTTTTCAAGAAGGGAAGAATTGGCATAACATATCCAACATATCGAGCTATTCATAAGTAATGCTAATTAACGTTTTTTGAAGATATATAAATGAACGATGAGATTGTAAATTTCAATATAATTGATGAAACTTTTTGTAGAGATGAATTACCCTAACAACAAACTGATATTATTGGCACTCGAAGCACGTTTTGCTAACAAGGTTAGCATCTTCAGATACTGTTTTTTTTAGTCTTTCATTCAGTGAGTCGCCAAAAACATCATTATGATATTTAGGTATAACACTATTGCCAATCTTCCATTATAACCTAACCCTCGAATCTGCTAAAAATGTGCAGCATTAGATTAAATTTTCAGGACGAACATTGAACACAAAATACTATAGTAATTATTTTCATGATTTGACAGTTATAATAAGGCCAACGGGTGTTTAAAATTATATCAAAGTGTCATTGTGAATTTCAAATTTCATTGAACTCAACATACAGAATCATTCGATTGTAAGGAGGATTGAGAGAAAATTCTTAACGTGATAAATCTGTCTTAACTGGAAATTGTCACTAATAAAGAAACAATACGACACTGTAAGATGATTATCTCAATTCAATAGAGAACCCTCAAGTTTCATGAAGTTACTGGAAGTCGTATATTATTTCATTAGTTGAAAGCAGATACAATGTACAGCCAATCCACATTCACACACATCATTTTTGTATCAAGTGCGTGAAATTGAAGGTTTTTTGATGGCTCATGAGATTGTAATCCTTTCTTAAATTCATTCCAATGTACAATTATACACGAAATATTACGCACGAAATACAAACAATGTTTTTTTCTGAAACTATATTTTCATTTGAAATTGTAAAAAAGAAATCAATCATAATTTAACCTATCCTATAACTCATAATCAATCAATCAAGTATTCTTTCTTTCTTATTATCAAGGAAACGCGAAATTGTCAATAAATATTGAACGTCAAATCTACAATTTCTCTTTCTTTGCGTTCAAAATAGTTATTTTTGTTATGATGGTGATGATATGTGATAGCGATAGTGAATAAATAAAAGATTGCTCTATTGAGACTCTTAGGAGAATTTTGCAGAATCAGAAATATAGCGTATGGTGTAGCTCTATTGTAATATTTGCCATATAATTGTATTTCCTTAATTTATTCATTCCTTGAAAATATCTCAACTTCTCAAATGATTTCTGCCATTTTACAAAATACAGGGTGTTCTATAAATGTAGGGTAAAATACAGTAGATTATACTTCAGGTTGTCAATGGCATATAAGTAATTTCGTTAATGTCTTACCATGACGTCTCTTCCAATTTTCCTCCCTAGGAAGGAAAAGTTAGACTTTGCTCCTTGAAATGGGACCAGGAAGTGTATACTTTGGATAGAGGGAAGCGGAAAAGATTCATTTTTCGATGTTATAAATGGTGTGATTAACGCATCCATAGCTACCCAAATAATGCATAGTTTTGAGAGTTGTAGAAAAATTCCATTTAGAGTGATGATTTCAATAAAGTTTCGTTTACTCCACCTGACTCTCTGTCTTTGACAAACAATTGCTGTATCATAATAATTAAAACAAAATCCAGAAACCAGCCCCAAATAACTCCTCCGAACATTTTCCATTAGCAGCGCATTGACATTTACTCTGTAATCCAAAACTTGACATTCAGTAATGAAGGGAATCAGTGACCCTAACAACCCTCAGAGAAAGTTTTCTTATATCTGATGAGCACTCGACCTTTGGCGATATTGGCCTTTTATATCGAGAGTGACCATGCGTTGAAAATTCCAAAGAGTTTTTATAACAAGAAATTTACTTTGACTCCCTCAAGTTTTCACGAAAGAACGTTATTTTTCGATACTAGTCGGGTGTAGAGAGAGCTATGTTTGGTTGAATGCCAGTTGTTTCATAGCATATTATGATAAGGGAAGTGAACAGACAAGCCCGACATTGCAAAGAAATAAAATGAACATATTCAAGCTAGCACAAATAAGAATTCGACTTTGTCGAAAACATTTTCTCAGACACAGACATTATCATATATTGATAGAAACCAAGATGCATAAAAAGCCTGGCGTGTTGACTTATACCTGAGAAATCGTATATTCAAACCCTCGAAATTTTACATACTTTATGAATTTGGTAAAGTAATCTCGAATTTCCTGCTGCCCAACGGCAGCTCTCTAGGTTATAGGCATTTGAAAGCAACCGTTTGGCATAACTTTCCATCCATTTGAATTACTATTTTGCATCCTTTTTCACTAGGCACGTAACAACCATTCTCAGTAATGCAGTAAACCACATAAATAAATTTAACTACCCAAGTAAGATAAAAAGAACAGGTGAAGTTTGTTTTCTTCATTGTCAGAATAATCTCGCGTTCAATTGATATCATTTGATATTAATTTTGATTCCGAGATTTTCGAAACTGTCTTCTATTAACACTAAGGAATAATTTACCTCCGGTAGCTACTTGATATATTATAGAGATGGATATTAGATTCGGTACTATCAACACCAGAAACAACGCAAAGTTATAAAAGTAACTAGAGGTTGAAAATTCACTCAACAGTAACATTGGTAACGATCATAAAATATTTTGCTATAAAAGTAAATCGTTTGAAGCAGTTTTATAGCACTTTTCTGCTAGTTTGTTATGATCTTTATAAAACTATTTGATGCTTATTTTATAACTGCTTCCTGTAGCTTCAATGAAATTATTTTATTGGAATGCTTTCTAACACAATTTTGTTTTATCACCATATTGTCACAATAATGATAATTCCCCAACTATTTTATAGTATGGTATATTTACTACAATTCTAACACAACAAAATAACTGTTATACAATCAAATTGCTTCCGCGAATGTATATTTGCTGTCGCCAAGAATGAAATGCAGTTTTCAAGAACAACCAGCTGTCATTGATTTTAGAGGTCAATGAAGTATATTTTGTGAGTTTTATTTGACAAGTGTGTCCCAATAACTTACCTTACGCATGATATCATATAATATTGGGAAAAAATTAGGAAAAATGGTTCGTTTAGACGAAGACTGAAAATATGTTACGATAATATGATGTGCAGTGATAAGGGCATCTCTGTCGTTAATTTTCAAAAACAGGTTCACTTAGGTAAATCAAAAGAATCAACAAACAATATCATACAGTAATAGCTTTAGACTCAATTCGAAGCGTGGGTGTTTCATTAAAAAAATATTTGGAAACTTTTGAGTGACTCTGTTTTTTGAAAATACTAACAAAATCACTTCAAAATCTCCCACGTAATACATAGTGTTTACATTTTTTTCTTGCTAAAAACAGGAAAAGGTTAATATAATGATTATAAAATCCGTCGATTTGAGTGTAACACCATGTATATATACCCTCAATCTACTAGCTGAAAGCTCCTTCGAAATTTAGCCTTCATAACCAATGGAAGAAGCTTCCTAGCCAAAACATCCTGATAGATAATACTTATATCCAAACTATGTGAGAAATCCCATGCAATATCTTCATATAATCACTATTGTAGGAATCTATAGCTTTTAAAGTAGTCCGACTACCTACCTTCTTAACAGTTTTATAGTAGCTAAAATGCGTTGAAATGATTGCTATCGATACCAAATCATTTTATAGAATGACGCCATTTTGAAATGATAGCAATCCGGAATACCGATATTAGATGAGTTGAAGATATGAAACACCGCAACTATAGTGATATTTACAGCTGAAAATTACATGAATATCATAAGATAATATTATTTAGAACAAACTGAGTTGAGTTTGCGAGTAGAAAATTGATATTTCGATAGTTTAAATTTTTGTATAATCAATATTTTTCTCCAAAAACATCAATAAATGAGTGGCGCGCTTAAATTTTGCTGATGATACGCTATATATATTGTCAATAAAATTTCATTTGCAGTAAAAATATCAATCTTTGAAGCACAAACAATGTCTTCAACAGTTTTATAAGTCCAAAAAAAAAATTATTAAAATGGCTTCAACCTTTCTATTTGTTGGTTTTAAGTTGGTGACATATCTATTATATTTTCCTAGTATCCAATACAAAATTACTTCTTGCGCCTTCAAGAAGACAGTTTTAACACTTTTTATTTTATCGGTATCTTTTTAGGCTGCATTATATTTCATAACGCTTACTCAAAACTACTTTAAAACTCTTATGAAATTGTCTCTTGATTATTTTATAAGTATCGCTCAAATATGTTGCAGAAGTGCAGTGAGAGAAGTCTTTACAAAACTACTTTTTAAGATCACTTGACATAGTCAGTGGGCATACTTGAAGACTGGCGTTAAATCAAATCATCTTTCGAACAATCTGTTCAGGCCAGTCTCAAATTACCTACACAGTAGGTTTCGGCTAGCACCTGGCAGAAAACAACTACTCCCCTGGCTAATACCACGAAGGGTATTGAATTATATCCGACCGGTGCCAGTGCAGGTTTCTTCACAGAAGTAAATCCTGCATTTGCTTTCGTCGATACAAATAAAGGAATTGATTTCCAAATATAGGGACGGACACACTTGCAGACCGGTTTCGGGCTATTTGGCCACTCGTCAGTGCAAGGCAGTGCCATCATCAACATAAAGTCGATGATTTCCCATAATTAAAAATCAAACTCCTTCACGAGTATCAAGCCCCGGCCAAAGCCCTTCGTGGTATTAGCCAGGGGAGTAGTTGTTTTCTGACAGGTGCTAGCCGAAACCTACTGTAAGGTAATTTGAGAGTGGCCTGAACAGATTGTTCGAAAGATGATTTGATTTAACGCCAGTCTTCAAGTATGCCCACTGACTATGTCAAGTGTTTTTACATTTTCCTCGCAGGATGAATGGGCGAATTCGGTTTGCTCTTGGAATACCTCGTCCATTGGTAGATGGCGTGATAACTTCGTTGTTCGCATCAGATTTGGCCGGGGCTTGATACTCGTGAAGGAGTTTGATTTTTAATTATGGGAAATCATCGACTTTATGTTTAAAAAAATTGTTCTAAAATTGTTCGTTTTCGTTAACCAGCTGACGAACGTCAACCCTCAGAAGTCGAAACTTGTGCGAGCAATGGATCAACGAGGCCTTACCTTTTAACGTGCGATTACCCAGCACGGTGGCCCGGCGAGGATGTTGATGTTGATGATGGCACTGCCTTGCACTGACGAGAGGCCAAATAGCCCGAAACCGGTCTGCAAGTGTGTCCGTCCCTATATTTGGAAATCAATTCCTTCATTTGTATCGACGAAAGCAAATGCAGGATTTACTTCTGTGAAGAAACCTGCACTGGCACCGGTCGGATATAATTCAATGCCCTTCGTGGTATTAGCCAGGGGAGTAGTTATTTTCTGACAGGTGCTAGCCGAAACCTACTGTGTAAGTAATTTGAGACTGGCCTGAACAGATTGTTCGAAAGATGATTTACTTTTTAAGATTGTTACAAAACTTTTATAGTATCGGTCGAAATGTTTATACAACTATTTTGTAGTGTTTGTAAAAGGCTCAACTAAATATTGATAAAGACTATAATGTTATATAAAACGGTGCCAATTTACTACTTATAGCTGTTTCAAAACATTTCTGAGAGGAATAAAGTTTTACAATTTTTTTCTCCGAAAAATGTTCGCAACTATTATAAAATATAAAATTGCTAGTTGGGTTGGAACTCCCAAACGCATTCAAATTTCAAGTCGAAGTATAAAACTGTCAAACTTATCTGTAAGGCGTTAGCTGTCTATTAGGTGGCTTTTCTACACAAATTTTGTGTACTAATGATCCTATTGCTGAACAAAATTCCCCGGCAGAGTTTAGCCAATGAGATCATCGGTATCAAAATTCTCTCGTGAGCTGTCGCTTGATTGGAATTGCAGTTTCAAAAAATAGCATTTGTATCATCACCTACCGCCAAAAACTGTAAGTTCTCTCTTCGATTTCTCAGATCGAGAGGAATTGAGTAAACAAAAGCTTATCAGTCAAGGCACCAGGGCTTTTATGCATCTTGATAAAAACCTATAAAAAGATTCAACAGACATGACGAATCCTATGCATACAAATAGTTTATTTGAAACAGTGGGTTAGTGAATAGTTCTATTATACCGAACCGAAGGATGTGTATATAAAATGTGATACTTTCGACGTAGTGAGTGCATATCGAACCGTTTATCTAAATAGGAAAACTTAACTAACAGACGATGCGGAAAGATGTCTCTGTGGTGTTCCATTCCGTTACATTGACCCACATATAGAAAATGTTTTATTTTATATTCGGAAACCTTCCGAAAGATGTTGAGAATAGAGCGTCGCTTACAATTTGTAACTATCGCACTGATGATGACTAAAAGAAATAGGTGAAACGATAAATTCACAGAATATGGAAGAAAAACGTTTCATATTGCATTTCCCCGAACCACACACATACAGGCACTTCTTTAATGCCCCAATTTTTATTTTTTGAAGGGGTTCTCAAAAAATTGAATTTTGGGATAATGAAATTGATGGATGATTTTTATGTTTGGAGTGAAATTGCCACACAAAATATTCAAGAGGGCGACTGGGTGCCATCTGGAAACAAAATCAAATGGAAACTGGGATCTTGAGATAACAGTCTATCCGATATTTTACGTCGAACATTTTCGAACATGGCAACGTCGATATTTCTACAAATATTTATTGTTCTCTGCCGTACATTCAATATTCAAGCAGGTTCAGTTTCGTACAACTTCTGCTTCAAAAAAATCTGAAGGTGTGAAATCTGGCAAGCGGGCTGGCCATAATGTAGTACCTCGAAGGCCAATCAAACGACCATAGAAACTATTGTCCAAATAGTGTCCCACTTGTCTGGAGTTATGTGGTGATGCTCCATTTTGTTGGAATAATAATATCCATATCGAATTCATTAGAATTCACTTCGACGATTTCGGTGTTTAGAGGATCAACAGTAGTTGTCAGCATATTTAAATACCATTACCCTGTTTGCTTCAAAGTGGTTGACAATGTTCCTTGCTGAATGGTAATGGTTCGGACTTCCATTGTCTACATTTTCAACTCTATTCTTTCCGAATGAATCAAGAGGATAGGAGGGAAATACAACGTCAGAGTCTGTTTTCGATCAGGGAACACAATACGCAGCCAGCTCATCAAAATTCGACCACCGAATAAAAACAGCGAGACCAACAACTGCGTTTAACGGATACCATGCGAGTGCGGCAAATCCTACATCGGAGAAACCATAAGACTATTGGAAGTGAAAATGGGCGAAAACAAGAAAAACACACAACGAGGAGAAACAACGAAATCAGGAATAGCGGAGCATGTTTGGACAAACCATCACAGCATCAATTTTTTTTTGCCCCATATTTCATATTCGATATCTCGATTTTTTTGGAACCACAGTATTTTCTTTGATCAATCGATCTCCAATTTCATTATTGACAAAAAAATTGATTTTGATTTGATTTTCTCACTCGATTTGTGTTTTAATCCTTCCATTTTTAGCAACAGGTTTCAATAGAGTTAAAAGTATAGACAATGGAAGTCCGAACCATTATCATTCACCATTCCCCTGTTGAATTTTGTTCAATTGACCATTTTGAAGATTGTTTACGTGATACCTATCTACTTATAAAATCGAAATCTAAATGAGAATATTTGAACTGAACAATAATGTTCGTTGTCATCCTGACATTTTTGTCTTTTTAATAAACAAAAATCAATCCGTCAAACCTTACTGGGTTGTTGGGATTGCCATTTGAAGAAAAAAATCGATTTTAATGTGTTCGTTTTCAGGTGTTTATTTAATATTCCGTTATTTTGTAGTGGGTGAGGGTATTTACTTCATATTCAAGGGTTGTAAAGTATTCCTCAGAGGCTTTAAAATTATGCATCACAAGACCCCCCTTCCTATTAAATTTTTCCAGCTGGCGCTCAGTAGCCATCTTGAAATTTTACTCCATAATGTAGTATTCATGCATCATTTCCATTATACAAAGTTTCAATTTTTTGAGTGGACCCATTCAAAAAATGAAAAGAGGGGGCATTAAAGGATTACACTGTAGAGAGATTAATTTCCGATTCAACTTTATTTTCAAGACGCAACTAAACTTATTTTTTCTAGAGATATACTTTTGAAAGCTTGGCATTGTAAAATGCACCTTCTTTAAGAATATTTTTGAAGCATTTTCGGTTTCCATATTGTGTACGGAACTCTCTGTACCTGAAAGACATACATTGTTAATATTCCTTAGATTCCTTCAAGTGGTCATATTTTCGAAAAAAAATCTGTAATATCGAAACTTATTAGCTCTAGATCATATTTTCAGGATTATTATCGAGGGGTTTCTTGTTTTTCAACTTCTGAAATGAACTCTTTGAAAGACACTATTGAAATAAGCTGTGAAAATCCAATATATACCTTGTCAATCCACCAAACGCTGAACCAAGTGTCTATTTTTTATAATAGATGTTGATACTTATGTTCACTTGACGAAAAACGACAAAGCTCTGAAGAGTGAGATAGGTGCAGATTTCAGTTTGACTGAAATATTGCATTTTAATGAAGCTTCAAAACAGAATTGGCAATGGAAGTTCATACAGGGATTGGCAATTCAGGCACTGAATTTATCTTCAAAATATAAATGACTTACGTTTATCATAATTTCGTGCTCTATTACTAAACTTATCACAAGCTTTTGACATAAGGTATAACCAATAAAAAATGTTAACCTAGTATTTGCGCAAGGAAATTGAAAGAAAATACATGACATTAAATTACTAGTGCCATTACCCGTAGTGTCCATTTTTTGAAATCATTTTTTAGAAAAACTGTCCCAAATGAACAATTATTTGGTGATTACAGGGTTTGTCATTTTTTTTTTCATTTCATTTGCCATTTCGGATCTGACCAACGTGTGTCAAACATCAGACACCTTTCTGAAGGTGTCGTACATTTGCTCACTATTTTCCCGTTTTGTGACAGATCTCTGACGCCAAGAAGTCAGAATGCCAAGTATGTCACTCTTTGCATACCGTGTACCTTTCAACCTATAGAATTAGTCTTCTTTGGCATCATCTGCTATTCCTCACTCTTCATTCCGAATCCAATTGAATCTCTTTATCCTCAAAACTATCCCTCTACCCATTTTACAATTATTGAACTCAACATGCAGGCACTCAACAGCTGGTAACAAAAACACTCGCTATAACACAACAGTCAGGATTTCCCGAGATTCAAACCGAAGGGTCTTATTGAATCTCAATATGTAAATTTGAATTCATAGAGTTGGTAACAGCATAGGAAGACAAGTTAACTTTTTATTTGATTTATGTTTATCGGTTTATAATACTCGAATATATCATTTTAGTTTGCTGAAGTTTCGGAATATATCAAAGCCAGAAATGATCTTGTTTCGACAGAAGACGACTCCATAAAATCGAATTCACAAGTCAGATTTCCGTTTTCATATTGAGTGTATGAGATGAATCGATGGCTCGGTGAGAACTCAAACAACTGAAAATACCATTATAAAAAAAACGATAATTCAAATATAGTCGAATTGAGTTCTGACCTTGTTAGCTCAATCCTACACGAATTTGATGATTGGTGTTAGAGGAAAAGTCTTATTGTTAACCAAAGGAACACTTTTTTATATGCAGATTCACACGAAATGGAAGCCCTGTAATGTTCAAATAACACCGCGTGAATTAAGGGACAGGAGATACGAATCAACATTCACTTGAAATTTTTGAAGTTTGTAAGCCTTAGGAAAAACCTCTTTCGGCAAGGAGTTCCGGAGCTTAACTGTTTTATTGAAAAAAGATCCCTGGGCAAGACAGGTTCGACAAGTCTCTAAAATCACAACAAAGGGGTGGAAATTCTGTACTCCTCGACTCATCCGTGTAGATATTGCCAAGGGTGGAATGATTCAGAAAAATTCAGAAGAGCACCGACCGTGAAAATATCTAAAGAAAAGAGACAAGTCTCCGACCCTTCTATGATGTTCCAATGAAGTGAGCGAGTTTGTGAGCGAAGAATCACCAACAAGACGGATTGCCTTTCCCTGAATAGAGAAGCTTCAATGAATATTATGGTGCTGAAGTCCATACATGAGAACTATATTCCAAGACAGGTAGTATCTGAGCCTTCTAGATCATCAGAAGCTGACGAGAAGTGAAGTATATCTTTGCACGAAATAAAAAACCAAGTTTCTGTGAGTCTGTGAGCAAAGAATCACCAACCCGACTAATTGAATTTCTCTGTATGGAATTTGTAAATTCATCTCAAAGTCTACATGATTTCAAATTCATTTTCTGGAACGAATCCTTGGCATTAACAAGCTCAACAATATTCTTAGGAATAGAGTTCACATCTAAGAAATTGAGTCAATTGTATTGTCTCATTAAATCCCTTAAGAATTAATTAGATACTAAGGCACTGATATTGGTTTATTATGCCATGTTCCAGTACATTATTTACAACATTGCTGTCTAGGGTTCAGAAACTAAAGTGGACAAACTTTTATAAAACAGAAATCATTACCGAGGCTGATTTTAAATCTCGATTACAAAACGTCATGTAAAGAGGTTTTTCATAAAAATAAAATACTAACTGTTGCCCATATGTTCATTGTAAAAACATTGACGAAAATAGAAGGCCGCTGGAGTCGAGATCGGAAGTCTCGGGAATCCATAATCATTACACTAGGAATAACCATATGCTCATCACCCAAAAATACCATTTCACAAAATATACAAAGTCCTCTATGATTGCTGTTATGTTATCTGTCTCTTCAATATACTGCCATGCGATATGAAGACACTTTCACCTCAAGTTTTTGAAAAACAGTTGAATGTGTTCCTTTCAGAAAAATGTTTCTACGCAGCAGATGAATTTATATTGAAGTAATGCCAGATCACTTTTTTCTGATGGATATATTGTAACATGGTATTCATATCATAATTTATTTTTACTTATGTTTTGATATATATGCATTGTTTCCCAATGTGTGTCAAAATGACTACTTCTATAAGTTAATACATCTGTATTATACCTAAGAAATTTGAACTATCCCATCTACACAATGTAGCACAAAGGACTAATAAATCTATCTAACAATATATTTTGGGATATAAGCTCCTGTTTTCAATCGAGATTTTTCTTGGAAACGCTCACAAATAATAATACAATGACAATGATATAAAGGTGCGTTATTTCATATTTTCAACCTATCTATTGTCAGTATTCCGGATTACTATCTTTTCAAAATGGCGTCGTTCTATAAAATGATCTGGTAGCGATAGCAAACATTTTTGAGGATTTCACCTACTATGTTTCCCCAATAAAGCTGTTGAGAAACATTACTGTTTATCAGAATTTTTCGGATAAGAAACTTCTCTCATTGCTTATACAAAGGGTGAATTTCGAGTAAGTTTTGAACTAGTAGTTTGAGGGTCTATATTTTTCTTTCTTTATCAAGAAAAAATGGAAGCATCAGGTCACGTGGACGAGTTTGAAGTATTTTATGTTTTTCAAAAACCAATATCACACGACATTACTGTGTATATAGTTATTGGGACACTAGTCGAATAAAACTGACAAACTATACTTCTGCACGACCTCTAAAAATCAATGTCAGCTGGTTCCTCTAAAATGCTGCATTTTATTTTTAGACATAGCAAATACATATTTGCGGAATCCATTTGATTTAATAACAGTTATTTTATTGTTTAGGAAATGTAGTGAATATATCTATTGAGGGAAAAATGGGATTAAGGTGACAATATGGTGATAAAAACTTTGTTGGGATGCATTCTAATGAAATAATTTTATGAAAGACACAGGAAGCAGTTATAAAATAAGCTTGAAATAGTTCTATAAAGATATTAAAATCCTCACAGAAAAGTGCTATGAAACTGCGAAGAACCAATTTACTTTTGAATGAAAATGTTTGAGGAGTTGGTTACTGTGATGATTTCGTGACTATTTATAAAGATTTTTTAACTCTATTCCTCAAACGTTTATATGACAAATCAATAAAACACTTTCATTGCCTACAACGTCATTGTGTTAACGGCACGTTTAATACAACCAATTAGAATTTTTGAAGTAATTATAAAATAACAAAAAAATAAAACTGTTGCAGCACAATGAAATTATAAAACAATTTCGCTTGTCTGGTGGCGACGTTTCGGAAGCTAATCTGCCTCTTTTTTCAAGCCTATTCTGAAAACAGGAGGCAGACTAGCTTCCGAAACGTTGCCAAGGGCGGGAGAAAATTTTAAAAAAATGATTCCAGAACAATTTTACCTACTCACTTTGTTTGTTACTGCTAATTATTCTAATTAACCTACTTGCAAAGTTGTTAGTGCGTCATCTGTTATTATTGACTAATGACTATTCTCATTACTTTCCAACCAATAAATTGAAAAGCGGGCTGAAAGGGATAGGTCCCTCGTCACCATTCATGCTGTTTTTACATTTTGTTATTTCTAGACTCTCATATGCATCGAGGAGGCCTGTGTCAGCACAGCTTGACAGTTTGAATTGCTTTCACTAATTTTGTGGTCATTGTCTAGAGCGTGGTGGGCGACACTGGATTTTTCTACCTTCCCGTAACTAAACATCCTTCATAATTCTAGCAGCTCTATGTTGATTCCGGGACACACAACGCACCCCACTCACGAATACAGTGCCTGTGCGGTCCTGCTGCATGTGGCGTGCGGTTCCCCGCAGAGCACCGAAAAAAAATCATTCACCCCGCCCTTACACGGAATCGTTCCCCGGCTTCATTTGCAGAGATGTGTGTGTGGGGAACCGCGAGGGAAAACGGTGAATAAAAGCGCATTGCGAAAACCTGTCCCGTGGGGGCCCCCCCAAAACTCGCCCGGGGCCTCGCGCCGGGCCCCCCGACTAAGAGTGGGGGGGGGATCTCCCCTCACCCCCCGTGGAGAGCGCCCCCCCCAGTGTCACGGATTCCCCCCTCCGGGGGGGAATCCATACACAAAAAAAAAAAAGGGGGCGCTTTGGGAATATTTCATATATAAGAGTCGGGGAAAAAAGGGGGGGAGGGGGCATTGCGGCGCCTGTGGGGGAGTGCGCGGGGGGGAGGGGGGAAGCGATAGTGTTTTCGCGCGCCGGGGAGTTCTCAAAAGCGGGGGAAACCCAAAAAAAGGGAGCCCGCGAACGTGAGTACACGGAGCGTTTTTCTTGTGTCCCCCTCTCTATTTTTTAACGTGTAATCGAAAAATAGTGAAATGGGGGAAAAAAAAAATAATGTGTATTAATAATATATTGGGGAGGAGAAGCGACAAAAAAAAATCTAAAGAGGGTGAGTGCGCCTCAGAGGGGAAAAAAGTGACGAAAAAGGGGATTGTGTGTCACACCTTTGCGGCGCCCCAAAAATATTTCCCAATACTCGAAAATAAAATCTATATATCCCCCCCCACCAAAAAAAGGGGAAAAAAAAAATTGCCCGCGAGTGCTCAACCTTAGTGCTCAAAAAAAAAAGGAGAGCGAGCTCAAAAGGCGCGCGAAAGAGAGGTGTAGAAAAACTCGAGTGTGTTTTTTACACGTGGAGAGTGGGGGAAAAAATGAAAAACGCGTGATTCGGGGGGGAAAAATAGTGAGCTTGGGGGGGTCCGCGCAAAACGCGCAGAGGTCGCCCCGAGGCGCGGGTCGTGTCATATTCTCTAAAAGTGAAGGTGCGAAAGGGGGTTTGCGCTCTATTATGGAGTGTCGTGGAAGAGAGATCCTCAACGAGAAGGATAGAGAGGCGAAAGAAAACGAGAAAAAACACGTCTAAGGGAAAAAAAGAGGGGAAAGAAAAAAAGGAACAAGAGAGAAATAGCGCACACAAAAAAATTAGAGTTTCTCCCCGAGCGCCCCTAGACCGGGCGAGGAAAAACAAGATATGTCTCCTGGGGAGGAGAGGCGATCTAGTAGCGGTGAGTACCGAGAGGGGGGGAGTTACTATTCAGAAAAAGTCAAGGATGCCGGGGCTAGGATAGGGGAAAAGCTATAATGGCAAACGAGAAAATAACGATAGCTCCCGGGCCCCCGAAAAACGTGTACGTATGCGCGGGTAAATACCTCCCCTCCCGCCCGCCTCGGATGAGATACCACGCTTACGTCCAACCTCTGCTCGGAGTTCTGTTTCGGGGGGGTCGGTCCCGAAACAATCCTTCATCAAACTCGCTCGAAGTCAAACAGAGGAAAACAACCTGGTGATTCTTCGCTCACAGATTCGCTCACTTCTTTGGAACATCGTAGAAGGGTCGGACACTCGACTCTTTTCTTTAAATATTTCCACGTTTGGTGCTCTTCTGAATTGTTATCAATCGTTTCATCCTTGACAATATCTACACGGATGACTCGACGAGTAGAAAATTCCCACCCTTTACTGAATTTGGAGACCTGTCGAACCTCTCTTGCTCAAGGATCTTTTCCAAAGCTGAGCTTTGGAATTCCTTGCCGAAAGAGGTTTTTACTGAGGCTTACAAACTTCAAAAATTCATAGTGAATGTTGATTCGTATCTCTTGTCCCTTGAATCACGCGGTACTCTTCGGCTTCCCTTTCGTGTGATTCTGCAGATAAAAAAAAATTCAAAGTGACATAAAAATGTAACAATTAACTTGACACTTGACACTGAATTTGAAAAATGGGAAAATAACGTCCCCTTCCGAGAAAATAGGGAAAAGCCCCAAAAGCGTCGATTGTTTTTTTCGCCACAAAAATTTATGCAAAATCTAATCAGTGGAATCACTAGGGTATCTAGGCATCTTACTCGAAATGGTTGCCTCGAACTTCTTGACATGACGACAGCATATCCAATATTTCGCCCTGAACATTTTCGACATCGTGTCAGGTTCAGCCCCATGAGTTTTTTCCCTTGATATCAGTGGAAAACTTTTGTGATACATATTATTGATTCAAGTTGATAGGTTCACAATTTCACATTAAATTGCCCCAACTTCCCAATCTGGAATAGAACTTTCAATATATCTGTTCACTTTTGGGTTGGGTCGTTCATTTTACTTATGAATATAAGTACAATTTTTCTGAGAAAGACAGTGATATTGTGGGCTATCCACTTCGTCATCACGGTTTTCACGACTTTGCACAAGTCAATAAGGGTAGTCACATAGTATCAAAATACTGGTGAAACAGAAACCTGTCTTTACAATACAGTGAGACATGATGATGCTGTTTTATTAGAGTTGCTCTGCCACAAGTTGCCTGTGAGATTTTCACATATTAGTGTTTACTAAACCACGACACGTGTTTCGCTATACAATAGCTTCCTCAAGCAGGAACTTTCAACTTACCAGTTCCTTTGAAGTTCCTGCTTGAGAAAGCTATTGTATAGAGAAATACATTATATTATTTCTTCAATATGGATTTCTATCAAATAACGGCCACTTCCATTCACAATATCCCAATGGGCACACGTACGTTGATTCAACGTTTTTTTAACGTTGTATCGTTGAAATATACGTTACCAGTTGAATGGTCAACGTTGTCATTATGGTTATAACTTCTAACGTGTTTGAGTTACGTGTCAAAAACATTGAATTCAACGTATTTATTCAATAGTTATTATTGAAACCTGGTTAAAAGTATATGTGATTTAAATGTTATGATATTGAACGTTATTTTAACATTGTAATGGAACCATTCAGTAACCAGTAATTTGTACAATACGTTGAGTAGACGTTTTATTATAACGATATCTATATCTTTCCATTTAACGTTAGATTAACATATATTTCATACTCTCTGTTGATTTATTCGATAATATACACGTTTGTGTAAAACATAGCATCAACGTTCACATCGAACGTATTTTTCAAACGACTTATTAACTTTCTTCGACTCATTTGGTTGATAGTTATGATGAAATATACATTTCAAATCGATAATGAACCTACGTTATATTCTTGTTATTGAATGACGTTGATAATATGCACTATTCTTCAAAGTGATTTTCACATTACCAGGCAACGTTATTTCAACATTTTATTAAATGCTTTCAACAACTACTAGTTGACAGGCCTAATTGATTATACGTCATACATGAATGATGTTATCATGTTCACATCAAACGTCTATATCGCATATTATTCATGCTCCTAGTTGATGAATTACCTGAGAAACACGTTAAAGTCAACGTACCTATCAACTAATTATCAACTTATTGTTGATGGGGATGAATAAAGATGCGTATGTAATCCGCTATCAAACATCCATTCAATCTTGTTATCCCATTATGTTGAAATATTCGTTATTTATGAATTTTGTTCATTCATTACTAGGGAACGACATCGAACCAAGTTATTGTATACATTGGAAAACCACTGCTTGATAAAACACGTTGATCAAACGTTTCATTAAAACAATATCATTAACTCCCAATTCAATATTGAAATTACATATCATTTATACTCAATGTCAAATGATTCGGTAACATACTCGTAAGTCTGAAACATGGTATTAACGTTCACTTTGAACGTATTGCATCCGCGCATGCTCTGTTCATAGCGCTCATCGATGTAGCCTGAGCTCGTAGCGGTTATCGCGAACGGCAACAGGTCATGTTGACGGTTGAGTTATATCCACTTATTTTGTGAAATATTAGTTTTGTACAATCATTTTTGACTTGGTGAGTAATATTTTAGTATTTCAAGCACCTATAATTCAAATATTCTGAAATTTCAGTTCAATCACTATTACTTTGTACCTACTATCTCTATTTTTCAGGAGATACTC
This sequence comes from Zygogramma bicolorata, assembly GCA_032362365.1. Classification (NCBI taxonomy): domain Eukaryota; kingdom Metazoa; phylum Arthropoda; class Insecta; order Coleoptera; family Chrysomelidae; genus Zygogramma; species Zygogramma bicolorata. Next base: position 123,314 of record JAVJAQ010000626.1, read on the forward strand.
CACCATTTTGATTTTGTCAGAGCGTCTGAGGTGATAGAAGACAGAGGGCTTGACCAGAAGAATGCTCCGATACACATTTCTGCCAATGTGGCCGAACTTTTCAATCGGAAAAGAAGAGATAAGATTCCTTTCGATCAATCCAATACAAAGGAGTTGTTGCTGGATCAGGGAAGAAGAATTGATACCGAAGGGGTTATATTTCATCTTACATTCATTTTTGAATATGTCACCATGGACATAAAGTTTGTATAGTGTTATATTGTACCCAACGTTATGAAACAATGTTATTGTATGATTGAACTCGTGACATATTATTGAAAGCCACGTTCTTCAAAGATATAGTTTATGAAGCAAATGAACATTATTTATATGTAATTGATTGAATGAATAAACTTGTGAGGTAATATAATATACATTTATGTTCTTAATCAACATCAGTATTTTGGTCATGATATATTTTTATATAACGTTGATGGACAACGTTTATCAAAGGTATATATGATGGTGGAAATGAACATTAGTTATGCATTATTTATTATATATAAAAATTTGTATAGTAATATAATATACCAACACCTTATAAATAAACGTTCAGATCGCGCATAAAGTAAAATATAATAATACGTTGGAACACAACGTTTCTCAATAATATAATTCTCGATGCAAAAAAACGTTAGTTCCCGCGACATTTTTACTGTTTTTCAACGGTTGGTTATGTAACATCTTTTCAACGTGTTTTCAACGTGCGTGTGCCCATTGGGATTAGTCTACGTTAGTTCTATGTCGCTGTGCAGCTTCAGATAACCCTCCTCTCTGAAATCATTACAATAATTCGTCAATCGAGTTAGGAAATCACGGAAGGGCATACAAGAATAATCTGATATGACAACTTGGAATGCATGTTAATAACGAGGCTTTCGATGTTGCAAATCGAGTTAGCGGAGTTCGCCTTCCGGAGAGACACTGCGGACAATTAACATTCGCAAAATGGCAGCTGCACTTCCATCTATTCGGGTCAATCTACAATTCCGCCTAATGTACGAATAATGTCGCCACTTACCGGCACTCGATGAATATTAACTATCGATTGGAGCTGGAGTATTTGTGCAGGTTCGTCAAAGGCAATATGCACCTGAGGATGCATTCCAAATTGAGTATAGGTTGAAGTTAGTCGTAGACAAGTCAAGTAGACCAACTCTGGCCACAATATAGCACTTTGTCAATTTCACAAATGCCATAATATAATTACAAACGAGCTTTAGGTGATATTTCCACCAATTCAAATACCTTTCAAGACGTAATTTACGATTTGTCGAATCACCAGGCATTCTAGGCATCTAACGCAAAAGTAATGAAAGATTGTTACAAAATAGTGAAATCCGTTTTTTCGAGATGGATTTGACAAATTCTGGTACAAAAACGGCACTTTTTGACACAAAATGACGCATTTTCAAAATTGCCATTTTTTTTTAATTCTTTCATATGCAGATTCACACGAAAGGGGAGCCCTGTAATGTTCAAAGAACACCGCGTGAATCAAGGGACAGGAGATATGAATTAACATTCACTTTGAATTTCTGAAGTTTGTAAGCCTCAGGAAAAACCTCTTTTGGCAAGGAGTTCCAAAGCTCAGCTGTTCTATTGAAAAAAAATCCCTGAGCAAGAGAGGTTCGACCGGTTTTCAAATTCACAACAAAGGGGTGAGAATTCTGTACTCGTCGAGTCATCCGTGTAGATATTGCCAAGGGGGTGACGATTGATAACAATTCGGAAGAGCATCGACCGTGAAAGTATCTATGGAAGAGAGACAAGTGCCCAACCCTTCTACAATGTTCCAACGAAGTGAGCGAGTCTGTGAGTGAAGAATCATCAACAAGACGGTTTACCTTTCTCTGAATGGAATCGAGAAGACTCAATGAATGTTTTGATGCGTAACTTTTGATGAACTCCACACATGAGAACCATATTTCAAGACAGATTGTATCTGAGCCTCGTAGATCATTGGAAGCTGACGAGAAGTGAAGTATTCCTTCGCACGAAATAGAAATCCAAGATTCTGGGAAGCTTCTTTAGCCCTCGATCCCACATGGTTTGCTGATGGGAGATTTTCACTGATCGTAATTCCTAGCATCGAGATACTTGACTTTATAGGAATAATTACTCCGGACATTTGAATACTAGATGATGATAGATTTCCTTCAGAAGAGACATGCCTGGGTTTTCCTATCATTAAATTCCACCCAGTTCATATTACCCCATTCTATTATCTTTACCAAGTCATCGTTAATTTTATTGACGTGAATGTTTCTTTGAATGTTTGTTTCTCGAGATGGTATGGGGACTCTGGAAGAGAAACTAGTACTGGCGTCTGCAAAACTATCTACTGAACAAGATGTTTTCTCGAGCAAACCGTTGATATGAAGCAGAAACAAAGTGTCACGAATTCGAATACCTTTCAAAAAGTAATAAAAATGATCCCGACCGTTGGATATGCCAGAAATGCATCGATACCGATACACCAGAACAGTCTCTTAACGCTAACAATGCAAACGCTTTAACCATTGAACACTTCCACAAAATCATGAGTCAGTTCACTACACTAAATGATTCTATTCAATCGTGTAACAAACAAATTGACTCCTTACGCTCCATGATCTGTACTCACTCCAATGCCATTTCGAATTGTGAAGAAAACATTGCTTCATTGCGCAACGAAAATCAAATACTGCAAAATCGTGTGATAGATCTCGAATCACAAGTAAAACAAGATGTAAGTGACGTATACTTTGAATGTAGGGAGCGTCTTGTACGAGAAAAAAATGTTCTCATCATGGGATTGGGGGACAACAATGATGAAGCGGCCGACTTTGAATGTGTCAAAAAAATGTTGTCTTCGATAGTACCAGATTTGAACGATCAATTGAAGAAAACTTCTCGCTTCGGAAAAAATAACAAAGGTTCTCGCCCACTGAAAGCTTTCATGGAATCGCCTGAAACTGTCCGAACTATCTTGAAAAGCAGAAGCAAATTGTCTAAAACGGATTATCCCAACATATCATTAAAAGCTGACTTGACTCCTTCACAACAGAAATACCTGGCCGATTTGAATACTCAACTCGAGAAGCGAAAACGTGATGGGGAAAAAGATATTACTATAAAGTATGTTAATAACCGTCCGAAAATAGTGCAAATCGAAAACTCTTCCAGAAATACAAAACGATTGCGTGATGAAGATGAATCTCCAAAACGTGACAGTGGACTCAAAATCGTGAAAGAATGCAAGTAGCAACCATTTAATATTGTTTCCTGGAATATGCAAGGGTATAAACATCTTGATGAATTTCTTGATACTGCTGTCGAATTTCATATTTTGTGCGTGTGTGAAACCTGGCTGAGCGAAGAACTAATCACTGTTCCTAAGGCGTTAACTGAATTTCACGTTATTTCGAGTCATGCTGTCAACGACCATTCCAGAGGTCGTGCTAGTGGTGGATTGCTTATTTTCGTAAAAAATTCTTTTCGTATTACAATTTTGGAAAAAAATCCTTGGTGGATTTTCTGTCTTATCAAGCAAAAAGACTTTTCATTCATTCTATGTTTTGTTTATTTTAAACCATCACTTTGTATAGATGTCACTCTTGAATTATTCCAGTTATCTGTGAGTAAAATTACGGAGGAATATCCAAACTATCTTTTTATAATTACGGGAGATTTCAACTGTAGATTGGGTAATCTTGGGGATATCGCTGAAGAAGCACTTGAAGGTACTTGTTTGTGTTTAAATAGGTTGAGTGCAGATGAAGTTATCAACAAGAGGGGGCGCAGTTTACTGAACTTCATGGATACACAGTCCTTCTGTTTATTAAACGGTCGTACTCCAAGTGACCGAATAGCTAATTTTACATATTGTGGACCCTCGGGTCGAAGCGTCATCGATTTGGCATGGGTGTGTACTTCAGGTCTGGGAATTATCATTGATTTCTATGTTATGAATGATTCTCTCATTTCTGATCATTTTCCTATAACTCTGAAACTCAATTATAATGTTGCCTATACAGAGAAAACTCTGCATGAAGTCACTGGACGTCATGCGTTGATTTGGAACAGTAATTTAGTAGATGCTTACCAAACCTCCATGGCGTGGTCCCCTAGAGCGTATTACTTACCGGATATTGGAGAGTCATATTCTAACTTCTGTACTGCTGTATACGAGACCTCGGAAAAATTAGCTATGCTTAAATATTTTCACCCCAAAAGGATTAATTCTCATTCAAGTAAACCATGGTTCGATAGTGATTGCAAGCAGCTCAAAAAAGAATTGAAAATTAAAATCAATATTTGTAAACGCAACAACTTTTCAAATGAAACTAGGTTTGATATGCTCACAACCAAAAAACAATATAAAAACCTCACTAAGCGAAAAAAAAACGAACATGAAGTCTCCATAATGAATACATTGAGCAACGTCAAAAACTCCAAGGAATTTTGGCGTACCCTCAAAGTCTTCAGAACAAACATATATCAGCCACAGCTTGATATATCTGTATGGGAGGAGTTTTACGAAACTTCTCTTCCTCCAAGACTGACTGATAACACGCTCTTTTTCGATGCCCACAATGAAATTCTTGACGAAACTATATCGCTCGATGAATTAAAGCAATCTCTATTGGTCTGTAAAAATAATAAAACCCCTGGTGAAGACGGAATACCTTATGAATTCCTCAAAAATCTGCCCGAGAATTGGTTAATTTATTTATGCACCTTGTATAACAATATTTTGAAGACCAAGTCAGTGCCATCTTCTTGGGGTGATATAATCTTATCAATGTTATATAAAACGGGTCCTAGAGAAGATCCACAAAATTATAGAGGAATTGCACTGGTTGACTGTGCCGCGAAACTGTTCACTCAAATTCTTCTTAATAGGTTACTAAATTGGTCTGATTATTCGAGCGCTATACCGGAGTCTCAGTCTGGGTTTCGGAAGGGTCGTGGATGTTGTGACAATGTTTTCGTTCTCTTAAGCATTATTCAGCTGCAGCTCCGTTTCAGAAACCGTCAACTTTTTGTTGCATTCATAGATTTCAAGAGAGCATTCGACTCCGTTGTACATACTAAATTGTGGGATAAATTATACAACATGGGATTGAGCTCAAATTTCATTTCCGTTGTCCGCAACTTATATAAAATAGCAACAGTTAAAATCAAATCCAATAACATATTTTCCAAAAAGTTTGATGTGTCCTCGGGGGTGTTACAGGGTGAAACTCTTAGTCCAACTCTGTTTTCACTATATATAGCAGATATTGATACTTATTTCCGCAGCAATGGTGCTCGCAGCATTGACATCGATCGAAATACTGACATCGTCTTACTACTTTATGCTGACGATCTTTTAATTTTGGCTGAGACGGAAATTGATCTCTCTCGCAAATTAAAAATCCTTGAAAGATACGCCTTAGAAAATTGCCTTGAAATAAATTCGCGCAAATCAAAGATAATGCGTTTCTCTAAGAACGGCTTCAGAACAAGTTATCCCTACCGTTTTCTCTTGAATAACCTTGAAATCGAAATTGTAAATAAATATGTTTACCTGGGTGTAACTTTTGTTTCCTCCTCGCTGTTTCGTGAAATGGCTCTTACATCTGTTTCTAAAGCTAACCAAGCCATTGGCTCAGTTATCAGCAGTATGGCTAAAGCAAAAATGAACTCGTGGGATGCACGGATAAAGCTATTCAAGTCTATCGTAGTAAGCACTTTCTCTAGCAGTTTATGTGTCTGGGGTGTCAATTACTGCGAAATATTGGAAAGAGTTCAAGTCAATTTCTTCAAAAGGTTACTTTTACTTCCTCGCAATTCACCAGATTGCCTAATACGATTGGAAACCGGTTCTATTCATCTCGAATACACCATCTTTAAATATGTCTTGAACTGGATAATAAAACTTTTATCTATGAGCGATGATAGATATCCACGAAGGTGCTTTCTGAAGTTACTCCTGTCTGATCAATGTGACATACGATATAATTGGGTATATAAAATCAAACAATGGTTCGAGTCAATTGACAGTCTTGAAATATTAACTCGACTTGATCGCCACCTCTTATGCTCCAATAAATACACATTGCTTCAAAAATTTGAATACAAGTGTCACAGTGATGATCTTAACAAAATTGCAATCTGTAGATATCCACTTTTTCATCTAGGTTTTTCAGATAACTCATCTCCTAAAAACTACCTCACTTATAGAACGTCAATACACGTCATCCGATTAATAGCACAAATTCGCCTGACATACAAGGACAGTCTTAGGATATCAATAAAAAACTTTCACTGGTATATCGATTTTAAAGAAATTTGCTCCTTATGCAACACTCATCAACAACAGAATCTGCGGCATATTCTTTTTGAATGTCCCATACTTTCAGTCCTTAGACCTGCAGTACCATTCTTAGCTAACTACGAATCTTTTGTAATCTCAATTGAAAGTATCAATTTTGAAAATGCAAAATTACTGTATTTTTACCTATTCGAAGTACTAAAGCTGCGCTCTTTCCTTATGAACGAATAACAGAACTGTATTTTTCTCATATCATGCTGTACTAGTTGAAATACTCTTTCCCTATTTTTTGTCTTCTCAGTTTTTTTTTTTTTCTTCAGTCTCAAATACTGTGTGAACCAAACGATTGTTATAAGATTTTTGTCTTTGGAAACAATAAAGATATTATTATATTATTATTATTATTAATTTACTTCCGGAATATATCTAGTTTGTTCAGTCAAGACAGTAATAATGAACGCGGTTTGTGATATTTCGTTTGTTTGAAAGTGATGGACAATGTTTTTATCATCGAGATGAGTATGCTCTTCTTCTAACTTGATTTTCAACAATATTTTCATATTCCCTTCCAGACTCTGTTCACTATTTTACCAACTGTGCGTTTTTATTCTGTTATTCGTATTATTTTCTTTCCATCTTGAAAGTTTTTCGACAGGTTTTTATAATATGTTCTGTTCTAAAATTGTTCGTTTTCGTTAACCAGCTGACGAACGTCAGCCCTCAGAAGTCGAAACTTGTGCAGGCGATGAATCAACGAGGCCTTACCTTTCAAGGTGCGATTACTGAGCACGGTGGCCCGTCGAGGAATTGAACCAATACCACTCATAGTATTATATAACAAACGCCATCAACTTCGACAAAACTTCTTAACAATTGGACTTTGTTACGAACTCCCTGTGCCATTCTTTAGGACAAGCATGGTTACTCACGACCCCAACAACCATGATACTCCAGCAAAGCAAAGTGATTCCTGAAAACAACAGAGAGAGAAATTTCAGCTCCATGCGGGGATCGAACCCAAGATATCTCGGTCATGTGTCAACACACAACCACTCCTGTCAATTTCCTTGCCTTTCGAAATATTAAACGAGGTTACATTAGTTCTTTGTTAGATAAACATTGCTTTTATTGTGACAGATGGTCTGAATATACCAATTTGTACAAGGAAAGTGTAATAAGTCTAACCAGGTAACATTTTGATAATATCAAGAAATTATTCAGAATAGTACATTGTTTACCAGGTAGGAAAGACTTACATTCCTGGATGACTGTGAAGATTGAAACACAGAGTCCAGAAATGTGGCATTTCCTACAAGGTGAACATAATATTTTTCCGCAAATCGTTTAAAATTTGACAAATATAACTTACTTTTGAAAAAATCACGATTAATTTAATTCACAGATGAATACTGCTTCGAAATTCGTAATGAAATTATTTGGGTAACTATAGAAACGTATTACGGTTGAATTGTCAAACTTGCCGTTTATAAATTCAATTGCTGGTGTTCTAGGAAATAAAATGATAAGTGATGATGAAATTTCCATTCCTGGATCTGGTTGCGGCAGTGAATACTGCTTCATTACAATCATTGCCAAAGAAATCGAGAGAAAAGTAAGTTTTATGGACTATTGCTAACAAACAATGTGTTTTAAACATGTATGTGAAATACTAAGTGTGAGGAAATATTATTTGCTTGTAGTAAGGAACTTTTCTGAAATGGCAAAATGTGAAATTTGTTTTTTCTACAAACGTGTTAAAAATGCCATTTTTAGCACTCCATAAAAGCCTTAAAAATGTCACTTTAAGGCAGTGAGTGCCTTAAAATCACTTTATGGCACTGAGTGCCTTAAAATGAGTATGGCACTGCTGTCAAAAGTGAATTGTCAGATTTTGAAAGCAAACATCAGAATATTTAGATTTTATTCATTAACATTAATATTAATAGTACAATTTGTGCAATTTGACAAATCAATTTCTTGCACTGCTGTTTCACCATTTTCCATGGCTAAGGAAGAATGATGCGTAGAAATAAATGAATTTCCAGTCGAAGTTGAGGCCACAATTTCTTCGGATGTTTGTTGTTGGATTGATGTTGTTTTGGGCAATCAAATTCTTATTTTCCAAAGAATCCTCGATGTACCCCTCAGCAACGGTAGAAGATATCCACCCCCCATGACGCTTAATTGTCGTCAAATTTGCGCCAGCATCGGCAAGTAAGGTCGCTGAAGACCGGCGAAAACAGTGTCCCGTATAAAGTTTCGGATTTGGAAGTTCCAGAAATCTTGCTATAGCAGCAGGAATTTTTCCAAACGAATTAATTCCAACCGGATTTCTGGTACATTTACCTTTCACGTATTTCAAGAAAAATCGCCTGTGTCCGACATTTGCTGGTCGAAGAGCCACATATTTTCGATAAAGATCCAAATAAATTTTTTCAATAATAGTAAAACTTCGTAAAACATTGGTTTTAGTATCTGGTATTTTGATAATTAATGAAGTACCCATATCTTTCACATCGTCAACAGTCAATTGACAAAGCTCCTCCCTGCGGCAAGCGGCAAGCACCAAATATTCCCACAATCACAACTACTTTCATAAGAAGATACTTATCGTCTAATGCAGACTTCAAAAACTGGTCAATTTGGACTCTAGTCAAGATTTTTGATTTCTTTGGCCGGTAACCTTCTGCTTGACGCTTTAAATACGCGATAAGCTTAAAATATTTGCTGATATCTACGTCGCTATTTATACGTAGCATAGATTTGATCATCGAATAATTTGACCACAGAGATGATGCCTTCCATACCTTTGCTCTCTCCTCAAAAAAGGCCAGAAATACATTTTCAGTATATTTTCCAGAAACGCCTTTCGCTTCACACCATTTCTAAAACTTATTATAGGCTATATCGTATTGAACACTGGACTTTCTCGGCAACAAATCGAGGGTTGCTCTATTGGCCGCCGCCTCTATGTCTTCAAATGGATCATTTTCATTACTTTCTTCCATTTCAATAAAAATCTACAACCTTAACTGCGTTTTAAATAAAACTAACAAACGTCTGACAGATGCATCAAAACATTCGTAAAAAATTAAATCAACAATGGTTGCTAAGGTCCGTAATATATGATGCAATTTAAACTTATCTGCTATGGATGTATCAATACAGGTTTTTAAAATTTAATTCAAACTGTATATACTTTATTTGAACGTTTGTAAAAAAAATATTGTATGATATACGTGTTAAAAGTACTTTTTAAAGGCACTCATGTGAATTGCAGAATTCGCTTCGCTCATTCTGCAAACCTTCACATGCGTGCCTTTAAAATGTACTTTTAACAATTATATCATAAATAATCGATTTTGAAAATTATGGCACAAAAAAGTCACTTTCTGACACAATTCTGTCACTGATCCTTGAAGATGTCGTATTATCAAAATTGTCTAATTGCAATGGGTACGTATAAGTTTCATTGAAATTTTATAAATCACTTGTCTTACTCATCGAATCTTCTTCTGTATTGATATGTTTCATCTCGAGAAAAAAAAGATTCGATGAATGAGAAAACCGAAGTTCAGTTCTTATCGCAAGGAATGATATTGTAATTCTGATTTACCCAGTACTAACGACTGAACTATTCAAAACTAAAACGTTCTGACAGCCAACAATTTCAAAAGAAAAACGAACAAACTTATAGATTATTTCCTATGTTTTAAGATTGATGCTAATTTTTTGAAAATCCAACGTTAAGGAAGTGAAATCCAAACATGTTCGAATAGGTACCAATATGAAATATTTCAGGAATGTCAAATACGAAAATTGTCAACAAGAGATATTTGCATTTGAACAGGAATTTGCTTTTAGTTTTGATAACGGACACGGATTTAGTTTATCTATAATTGTCAGTTTAAACTGGCAATTACATTATTTCTTCTGCATGTCCGATCAGTGCTTTCGTAATATGGAGTATTTTGAGGATTATTTCATAAAAAGGTGTGGTGGAGATATGTTGATGATGTTTTTGCTATATGGAGTCATGGTCAAAATGAGCTCGACACATTTTTGGAACATATAAACAAGAACCAACAATAAAATTCGTTTCTAGATGTAATGACAAAGAAATCGACACGCCATGTAGATACAAGTGTATATCGAAAGAAAACATACCAACAGATATCTTCACTACACCTCAAACCACCACACAAGTGTCAAGGAAGCTATAGTAGAATGCCTTTATGATAGAACCAAAATTGTATGTTACTCACAAGAAAAAATCAATGATGAGGTAAACTTTATAAAATCAGTATCGAAAAAAAAATGGATATCCAGAAAAATTCATAGAAAAAACTTTCACAGAAATTGAAAATCCGAACACAGACCACAATGAAGACATAGAGCCTACACAAAATACACAACCTATATCAAGCATTATACCTTATATTCCTCGTTTGTCTGAAAAGATAAAACGAATCGGTGACAGGTATAATGTTAGAACAACATTCAAACAACAAATACCTTAAGATCAATACTGACACATACCAAACCAAATAACACAACGAAAACCACAAAAAATTGTATTAATCAAATTCCTTGTTCGTGCGATCAAAAATATATCGGTGAAACGAAAAAAAAACAGCAACTTTTCGGGGTAGGTTGAAAATCTGCCGTTCTACACTTGTCTTGATTTCAGTATTAATTCTTATGTTTGTCAGATTGTGTTAGGTTACAAACACAGAAAACTACGGAACAAAAGGTATATGGGATAATGTATAATTTTCTGTAGTTGTCTTGCGAAGGCAATGAAAACTTCTGGAAGCTTGACACAGTATAACAAAGAGTTTTCAACAGTTGACCTCTGACTACAACCCCAAGAAACCATTCAATACTCAAATTTACATTAAAACTACCTCCAGGATGTCTCTGGTAACTGTCAAGCAACGTTCTTCTTAAAATCGTGAAATGATTTTGTAAATATGAATGTCCTTGTGCTAATATCAATATAAGTAAGTCTGTAAAACCGCACTGCACTGCACAAAACGGTGTCATCAGAGCGAGGAATAAATTCAACCTCAATGTAATATACATTTTCCAGCTTTATAATCGAGAACAAACCCCCAATTTTCACCACTACACGAATGCACTCCCTCTGAATCCCAAGGGAAAAATTAATGCAAATACAAAATTGAAATATAGTTCTACATATTTATACATCCCCGAGGCTTCGGCGTGTTCCGATGGGGGGTAACAACATGTCTGGTGACGTGGTGCAAAATACATAATTAGAGAGTGTCAGGTGAAGCCTAATGAAGCTGAGAACAAGGCCCTGCCGCTGGCAGTTCGCATTTGAATTCGAAGGATAGGCACAAAGCGGGGTGAATTTCGGTATGCAAATCTTCCCTAATAAAATCACTCTGTACTTCTGCCTTTGAGGTCTCGTTCTAAACACTAATACAAAGCAAATTATTGGGATGGGATATTATCGGAATGAGTGAGGACGCGGTTCGATTCACTTCATTCCAGTATGAGCGATAGTAGGTAGCGATCTAAATGTGTAAGTTAGTGGGTGTATGGGGAAAAATCACTATCAAATGAAAATGTGAAAGAGGATGAAGTCGAATTCAACTTCTCTTTCGTCGATGATGATTCTGTTTATAGTTTCTTGCTCTCTATCAAATCTAAAACTATAGGTGATGATTTGATTGGGATAATCATGCTTCTTCTATGCTGCCTTTTGATAATACCATTTATCACTCATATTTTCAATCTTTCTATCGGAAGTGAAACTTTTCTTGATAGCTGGAATGTTGCCAGTGTGATACCTTTAGCAAAAACAAAAAAACCCTCACAACTCAAAGATCTAAGATCAATCAGCCTTCTCCCTGCACTATCAAATACATTTGAGAAAAACATTACATCCTCAACTGAAAAACCATCCTGGCAGATGAAACTTTTCCTAGAGATCAATTACCCTAGGTTAGGTCAGAAGTGGGTGGGTTTGTTCGGCCCTCCACTGCCTATTCAAACTCGACCAAATAAACCCAGCTTCTGAACGAAGCCGATTAGTTTGTATGGTGAGTGATCTTTCAGGTCAGATGGTAAGAGTGAAGCCTTGCCAAACTCTGAAAACCTGATTCGGTACGCAGCGGGGCAGGCACAAATTATGTGCTCTGCGGTTTCATCATTTTCCAGACAGAGAAGACACAAGCTGTCTTCTGACAGTCCGATTCTCTGCATATGATGATTCAAATGACAGTGACCTGTGAGAAGGCCAGGTAGACATCGTAGTTCGTCCCTACTGTAGTCCAACAACTGTTTGGTTTCCGACTTCGAAGGGTGAATAAACGCCTTGGAATGAGCCAATCCTGGAAGATTTTGCCATGAGTCCATAAATCTTCTTGCCATCCAGGTATTCAATGTTTCTTTGGCAAAGCCTAAAGCGATGCCAATGACAGGTTCTGGTCCGATGGAGCTGCTTGCAGCACCCTCCTTTGCAAGGGAGTCAGCAGCCTCATTGCCTTCCAGGCCAGTATGGCCCGGAATCCAGACCAGAGACAATTTGTTAAATATCTAGAAAATTGATCGATTGATTGATTGATTATCAATTATCTTCACCTGAAAATGCTAACCTTGTTAGCGAAACGTGCGTCGAGTGCAAAAATATCAGTTAGGTGTTAGGGTAATTGATCTCTTGGAAAAGTTTCAACTTTAGCACTAGAGGTTCCAATCATCCTGGCAGATGTTAACTACTCTAGTTTTGCTAGTTCACACGAAAGAATTAATAGCAACGCTTCACAGCATTGGCTTCAGTAGAAAATCCCTAGAACTCATGGAAAAGTATAATAATAATAATAATAATTAATAATAATAATAATTTATTGCACTAAAATACATATTAAAAGGTGTACAAGCCAATCAAAGAATGAGCAAAATATGCTAGAAGAGCACCCAATTTTGCCAATCATAGCATATAAATAAAAATCAGTTGAAAAACACAAATTGGAGGTATTCATTTACAGTGTGAAGTTTCCATTGTTCTTAATTCTACACGGTGAATGATTGAAAAATTTAATACACGAATAAAATGCACCCCTTTCAGTGCCTGATAGATGATGATAGGGTATATTAATATTACACATATGAATGTGTTTCTTCCAAAAATACAAAATAGTGCCTATTTTCATACAAAAATTTGATACATTCATAAATATATAGAGCTGGCACTGTCAAAAGTTCCATCTTTCTGAAATAACCCCTGCAGGAATCTGAAAATTTTAAATTGTTCATAATGCGGATTGCTCTTTTCTGGATTTTAAAAACTCTCTCAGTTTCAGCACAGCCACCCCAGAGCATAATTACATATCTGACACGGGAGTAAAACTTTGAGTATTGAAACATCTTAGTCATATTCATGTTAGAGTTTTTATAAAGTATCCTGAGTCCAACACAGGCATGACTGAGCTTTTTTGAGATATAGTCAATGTGACTCTCATACTTCAGAGTTTCATCAAGGAAAATTCCTAAAGATTTAGCACTCTCTGGAAACTGTATTTTCTGTTCCTTGAGTGATAAATAACCTGGAGTGGTTAGACAGTGTGTTCTAAAAAATAAAACATTGGTTTTATCCGGATTAAGGACTAGTCGTGAGTTAGTAAACCAGTTCTGGATCGAGATCATGGATTCACTAGCAATTTTTTTTAATTCGGGAAAAATTATTGGCTGACACTAGAATGGTGCTATCATCTGCAAAGTTAATTTCAATTTTATTTGATTCAGAAAGCATTGTCAAATCGTTGATAAAAATAATGAACATGAGAGGGCCCAAAACACTACCCTGTGGGACACCAATCGAAGTCTCTAGAGCCTCTGACCGCATATGATTTCCAGAGCTTATTTTCTTTATTTTTACAGCATGGGTTCTTCCATTCAGAAAGTATTTGAACCAGTCGAGTGCTACACCTCGGATACCATGACGTTCCAGTCTTGTTTCCAGAATTTTGAGGTCAATGTAATCAAAGGCTCTAGAGAGGTCCAGAAACAGTCCGCATGAGAGATTGCCTTCTTCAAGAGAGTTATATATATTGTTTGTGAGTTCAAACAGTGCTGTTTCAATACTTCTTCCAGCTAAGAAGCCGTGCTGACATTTGCTGAAGAGTTTTTCACTTTTGAAATATTTCACAACTCTAGTATATACCACTAGTTCAAATTATTTCGAGAATACACTAAGAACGCGTATAGGACGGTAATTTTCATATTGATCAGGGTCCCCCCTTTTCAGGCAAGGCTTGATGACGCCATATTTCAAATCGTGAGGATATTCCCCAGTTTCAAGCGATTTATTTATGATTTCACACAATGGTTCCACAATGCAACAGATTGACTTCTTTAATAGGATGGCAGATATTTCATCGTACCCAGAACTTTTTTTATTTTCCATCTTATACACCATTTCATATAATTCATTCGGAGTTGCGTGTTCAAAAAAGAAAGTATTTGGGGATTACAACATATATAATTGAATTTTTCTGGTAATTTCTCAGAAATCAATTCAGTAGCTTTTTTATTAAAATAGTGATTCAGTGAATTGGCACAGTGAACTGGATCATTGTAGCTTGGTTGCTCGAGCTGTTTTCCTTTTTTTCCAGAAAGTTCAGTAATTATTTGCCATGATGTCTTAGATTTATTCATGGAATTTGTAAGTCTTTCTTCATTATATTTATCTTTTTAAGATTTACTGTGGAAAGGATTCGGTACGTTAACAATACACATGATCGCCAGTACTTCAGATTCCAAGTGGTGTTCCGCAGAGCTCCATACTAGGACCCTTCTTGATTTCCATATATATTTCGATTCTTGCATATTGCATACATCACAGTAAATGCCATTTTGTTGCGGAAGATTCACGAATATTTATTTCCTATGAAGAATCGGAATTTGAACTTGACAATACGATGCTGAATGCCGAAATAAACAATTCCTTTACAATGGAAGAATATAGGCTTTCACGGCCGGTGTTGATACATATCGCAAGTATTTCGGGCTTGATGGCTGTGTCCTGGAGTTTTGACTTCCGGAACTTTCTGCTACATCTGCGGCAAACATCTTCAGCGGCGTGATCTTAGTTGTGTGTATATCTGCCTATTGGTTGGGATGTTCTTTTAGTGGAATTGTGGTGGCAGCATTATTCGACTAATCACGCAATTATGTGAGGAAGCCACCAGGAAAATCTCTCAAAATACGTAAAAAAGCAGGAACTTTTCGAATAAAATAGTACGGAAGTTTCAGTTCAGTTGGCTTTCTGTTCGATCTGAATATTCCTTACTATCATTTTACGGAAAAAAACATGATATTTTAGAGTATTCCGTGAAAAGTTCCAGGTGGTTATCTATCTCATTTCCACTTATGATAGTTATATGACTTGAAATCAATTAGGAATAGTGATATTTGAATTTCAGCACTCGTTTTGGATCATAACCCATTCATATAATCACGAGTCATGTCTAGAATGAATGCATGAAATCCGCACTATGGAATCATTGCTGACAACGAATTTAACAGAAACGTTGCTACTTCTTCGTTGCTAACTTCACACACATGAATTTTGTATTTTTCTTGGAAATATTCTATAACAGTTCACTATTCTTGAGGCGAGCGCACTACAAAGTTCAGCACCAACATATCCAATATTTTATTGTTTTCTGTTAGTGCAAAGTACACATTCAATGCGAAAATATTGTTGAATGTTCAAATTTCCCCTAAATATTCCATTACAGGTGAATGATTATCACATAATCAAGCGAACAAATCAACAATTCATATTGTATATATTCATTATTTTTGCTATTGAAAATTATACTGTATTTGTTTGAAATCAACCTGCAGTCTGCGTTATATCCATTTGGAACATAATTTAGTGTTCATTACACACAATGACTGAATAATCAATATGATGATGTATTGAATTTTGCATTTAATTCTGGTTGTATTCTATTTTTTAGGAGGAAGGCTCCATTTAATTACCTTTATTTATACCCAGTCAGGTCATTTATATTGAATTATGAATTCTATAGAGTGTTTGCTGCAGCCTAATAATTGGAACATGGAATCGAATACAATTAATAATTATATTTCAGTCGTTCAGTCCGATTTGGTCGAGATAAAAACTTCATTTCAGTGAAGCAATATATATTTTTATATCGATGGCAGCGGCACCAGCAAAATTTCAATTGAGCTAGACAACATTAATATATATTTAATGGCTATGGATTTTGAAAAGCAAAACAATCATCATAGACTGAATATTCCCCATTAAACAGTTTCCAGTTGAGCAAATTCTGTATCATAAATTCACTGGCGAGAGTTATTTCGTTCCTATACTGGTAAATAAATAAAGTGGACCTTACTATTTATTTAAAATGGATTTTTGTTCGACCATTTCTGAATTTCATGATTTCTGTGAATTTTTATAATAATTTTCCCAGTCATGATAAAAAATGAATAAATTAATTAATATATCCTCAATGAGCGAGAACACTATTTTTAACATTTGGTTCGAATTTATTTTTTCTCAATGAGTGTAAACATTCACAGTTCCTAATGATCAGATGGAGTTGAAAAATTCGCCTCTGTTGAACATGTTCTTTCCAGGAAATTGTACTAATAAGGATATGACGTCGGACCTTTAATTAATCTATTAATTAGTTGTCGGACTATATTCTTATCGACCGTCGGATATAAGGTTGTATAAATTCGAAATGTTACACTGTTAAGATTAGTTTGAAGTTCCTGCTCGGGGAAGCTATTGTATAGCGAAACACGTGTCGCAGTTTAGTAGACCCTAATATGTGAAGATCTTATAAGCAACTGTTTATTATTTGCTCAGGAATCTAGAAATAGAGTATGTTAGGGTTATTGATCTCAACAAAAGTTTTCAAATGACTACTTCCACTGATGGAGAAAGTTGTTTAATTTCAAACAGCCACATTGATATTTATGTGTAAATATGAAATATGATTTGTTATAAGTCCCAACTCGGGTACAATATTACAAAAAAACATTCTCCTTCAAGTTTTCCGATTTACCTTCGACTAAGAGAGCATTGAAACTCATCAAATCGAAAGTTTTTTTTTAAATAAATTCTCCTATGTTTCTTGTTGTTTGAATTCCAGTAGTTCTCAGATTTTCTGCAAATATAAATACGACTCTATGTAATAGAGATTCATCCTTCATTTCTTATAACAGTCCATTACATTTTTTCTAGTCACTTCAAATTGATGGTTGCTGCCGTTGTTTCCATCGCAAATTATAAATTTCAAGTTTGAGATCCGTAGGATTGTTGTTGTTGTCTAGGGATTATTAGTTAGGCCTCATATGCAACAATGAATGAACGTATATTACAATACATACGAATCAAACCTGTTATACGGCTCATAAACACATCAGCCATCGGTCAATTATTATTATAGGTTACCATTGATTATTAGCATCCAGTACTGAACAATAACTTAAAAGGAAAATATCGACCTGGCTATCTAATCGTCATTTAATTCCTCTTCGTTCAGTGAACTCTTACAGCTGACTGCCATCTGCCCTAATACCTACACCTACATTCTACATTGGCCTGAGTCGTGATCGTTGCATGAGAATCACGTCCCCCCTCTCAGGACCGACCGTCGTTCAGCAAAATAAATAGTTATTTATAGTACTAGTGTGTTATGTTGAAAATGAGTCACGCGAGAAAGATTTATATAAATTCTCAAGTGACTCAGGAAACATGACACACGAGTTTTATGAAATTTTTATCCAACAAGTGGAAGAAATCGTTTTTATTGGGATGAAAATGAGTTTTGTGATCAAACGACGCAAACCGGGACGAAACGAGCCGGGTGGTTTTTGGTTTATGCGGTGTTATAACCTTCTGGGTTGCATCCTTTTTCTACACCCAGTGGGAAATTTTTTGGTTTTTTTGAACACATTGTGGGTGATCTATTGTTTTCTTGTTCTGGTATGATAAACCAGCGAAAAAAGAGGAGAAAAAAGAAGTTTTGCGGGGTGGTTTGCCCGGGTTTGTCTCCCTCCCCGCCTTTTTTGGCTGGAGCTTGGGTTTGAGGGAAAAAATTTGTTTTGCTTTGAAGGATTTTTTTTTTTTTTCGGTTGTGGGGGGGTGGCTGGGTTTTTTTTTCCTTTTTTTTTTTGTTTTGGTTGGTTGTTTTTTCATTCATCCTTTTTGTTTTGGTTTGGGGAGGGGAGGGGGGGTGGGCTGCTTGGGTGGGGGGAAGGGGGGGGGGTTGTTGGGGGGGGGTGGGGGGGGGGGGGGGGGGGGGGGGGGGGGGGGGGGGGGGGGGGATAAAGGCTACTTGCGTCTCAGTTACCTGTAAATGTCAGAATAACTTGACAGTGACTTGTTTACAGTTTGGTCAAAGTAAGTTGTTTGTTGGTTGTAGGTTGCCACGGGCGTGATACATTGTTAGCAAATGTTTAAACAAATGCTGACGCTTGTCAGTTTTCGCTGGAAAAAAGGAATGTTTTTTTGAAGAGAAGAAACTCAAATAAATTGGTGGAAACTGATGAGAATCACGTTCCTGAGGATATCCCTACGGAAGCAGAATAAGCAGCGATGCAGATTTTGCCAGAAAAATTTCGAGATGCCTACGACAAGAATTTCAAAATGTTTGAGTATTGGATGAATTCACGGAAGATAAAAAGTATCGATGGAAATGTTCTATTAGCTTATTTCTTACATTTGCAAAGAAATCAACCCCATCGTCGCTATGGACCAAATACTCGATGCTCCTGTCGACTATTCACCTTTATAAAAAAATAGACATTTCATAATATAACGAAAATACTAACCACATTTCTGAAGAGCAAATCACAGGAATACAAACCAAAGAAGACCAAGACATCAGAACGACTTGAAATAGAGAAAGAACTTTTTGAACGAAACTTTCGACGACAAGTACTTGTTGATGAAAGTGGCTTTGATAATGAGGATTAACGGTGCTTGTAGATGCGATGAATTGGTCAATTTGAAAATAGAAAATATTCAAGATGAAGGAGAATATTTTCACGTAGTTTTGCCAGACACTCAAACCGAGAAATCGATAAGTTTCACTATACTTGAAGAAGGAATTCCTGTCAACCCGATAAATTTATGTAAAAATTAAATGTCGTTGAGACCAAAGATTACTAGTTCTAGCCGCTTTTTATTTTGTTTGAATGGAAGTGGCACCAGCCAATGTGTAGGAATGAACACGTTGTCGAAGATACCTTCGCGAATTGCAGTTTTTTAGATTGGAGAAACCAGCGCTCTACACCGGTCACTGCCTGAGAAGGTCTTCGGCGACTCTTTTGGCCAATGCAGGAGCTAACATTACTACTTTGAAGCGTCACAGGGGACACCACGACAGTAGCAGAAGAATATCTAGAAGATTCGATGCATAACAGAATACCAATTGCAGAAAAAATACACGGCTCTGATGTGTTGGCGTCTTCCAGCACAGTACAAAAATAAAAGCGTCTGGTTCCAATGAGCCAACGAAATTTACAATAACTTCGAAACCGAATAAACCGTTTGCATTTTCCCTCAATTTCAATATCAATGTGAATTCTGTTTTTATTAGTAATAAATGAAACACTACTTTAAATATTAACGTGAGTTATAATCCATAACTCACTAGTTTCGGAAAAGTCGTACTTTTCCCCCCAGAGAGAAAAAGTAAAAGTGACGATTGATACGTCATCAATGAAATAACTGACAATGACATTGACAACCTAAGCTGTATTCTATTATATGAGTATGAACTTTACCATTCATTTAAAGAACACTTTGTATTTTGCAATATGGTACAAATACAAAAATACTGTAAGTCATAATAAGTGAATATATCGAAAAAATAAAAGTTAAACGTCAAATATTATAATAGATCTACAGCAATACGCTATATTCATAATTCCTCAAAAACATTCTACACGCCTTTATTATAATAAAAATAGTCTTTATTGGAAAAGCGCAAAGTCATGATGAGTTTACCAAAAGGCCGAAATTCAAATCTGATGTGCAGATCACTACAGCTTTGTTCTTCTACTTAACCTCCAGCGCAAAGTACGGATT
This sequence comes from Zygogramma bicolorata, assembly GCA_032362365.1. Lineage (NCBI taxonomy): Eukaryota > Metazoa > Arthropoda > Insecta > Coleoptera > Chrysomelidae > Zygogramma > Zygogramma bicolorata. Next base: position 143,764 of record JAVJAQ010000626.1, read on the forward strand.
ATCAGACATTGGTCATGATAGGTACAATAGACAATGCCAAGACTTTTTTTTAATTCTTTGTTTTTCAATAAATCCTCCTAATTTTGGGAGTTCCAAAAACACTTTTATTGTACACTACTTCTCAGTTTCCGTTCTCCAACGAATTTCTTCTACTTCCCAGCCCTCATTGTCATTTATTCTAGACTTTATCTGACTTGTATTTATATTGGTGACAATTATATACCCCGCAGTCACGGTAATAATGAATCTACTCGATTATTCTGAGAAAACCGCGCTTTCGGTAAGTTGTCGTTAAATGTAATATTTCAGATATGTTCAGAACGAAACAGAGGTCTATTAATTTTCGTCGAAATATGATGGTGTAAAACAAACCGACTTTCCGTCTCGGTTAACTAGCTGATCTCACGACAGGAATGAATCACTTCCCACCTCGATGTGTAATATACTATTTCAAATGACTTCTTATTCGGCGGCTTTCCTCCCTGCTAGGAAGGAAAAGTAGCACTTTGCTCCCTTTTTATACGAATAGCTATTTTCATTCAACAATTTTTGTTATTAGTGACTCTACAAAAATTTGACGAATGCTGTTCTCATCATCTCCGCTGTTGGAAGTCGATGTGCATGAATCCTGCTATTCTAAATAAGAATATTTCCCTCATATATAAAATATCCCATAAGAGCAATGCAATTATCGAAAACTTACAGCGGTAATTGCATTGTATCAAGTCACCATAACAACACATTTGAAATCTTATCGCTAGACGTCAGTAAACAACACAAATAAATGTCAGATAGACTTCTGAAATGGAAAAACATTTCGCGCTTTGGTGAGTGCTCCATACAAACTATAGAGGAAAGTATAAATGAACAAAAAACAACATTTCCTTGAGAATTTCTTCATTCGTGAAATATTCCAATGAATTACATTCGTGCATAAAAATGACCAGATAATTTTGCATTCAAGCGTGATATCTTATACAAATTGCATTCGGTTATTTTCATTTTTTGTAAAAGAGCCTTCGTCCTTCGGACTCGGGCACTTTCGCCAAAATATGAAAATAAACTTGAAATTTTTAGATATCACGCTTTCTTGCAAAATTATCGGTAATTTTTATGCACTCATGCAATTATAACCGATAATATCATCATTCGCATCCAAGATACTTCCTTCAGAATTTGATGACTGCAACCATCGATGAACCGTTACATCCATGTCTGAATTGAACATCAAATTGCATTACCACCCGACCGAAATTCCACTTTTTTTCGTTCACTTCAGCATCTATAAACTCAATTTTCAGTGAACGTTTTCTGCGAACGTACTGAAGAATAATTGCATATTTATTTCTTTTTGTAAACTCCTTTCGGATTAAACATGCTAAAAGGCTGCAAAGGCGCTTCAGAGAAATTCAATTTTCATGCTTTAACATTTTAAACATCAAAGGTAGGAAGACCCTATCTGTACCTCTTCTCGAGAGCGCCGCGGCGTGGAGTCTAGTGTGGAGTTTTCTCGTGTTACTCCGGGATTACATTTTTGGAGAGTTATGCATTTTCGATGTTGCCAATGTCATACGCTGAAAGAAATTGAATATTTTTCTCGATTTGTTGACTCGAGAGTGAGGGCAGATTTCGAGTAGAGAGAACGGTTTTGCCATTTCTTTGTGAAGCGATGTTCATTATTCATTTGAGAGAAAAATATTGTTAGTATGTTTGTGGAGGAGGTGAAATGTTCTGGAATCCATTTTTTTGGGTTTTTTCTCCCATAGAAATGAAAAGGCAAAAGATTCGAGTTCTGATGATATCTGTTCTTTTGGCAAATTGTTACATTTGCCCCGATAAGTAACTGCAGATTTAAAAAGATACAAATTTGAATGACTATTTTGTCAGTGACGTAACGTATTTTCATTAGCAAATAATTCCCTTTGGCGACTTCTTTGAAACTAGTCTGCCTCCGTTTTCGAGCCTATTCTGGAAAATATTCGGTTATAATTGCACGAGTGCATGAAAATTACCGATAACGTTTCGGCAGAGTCTCATTTGCCATCTTCTAGGTGATGATTGAGTTCATCACCTAGAAGATGGCAAATGAGACTGTGCCGAAACGTTGTGACAATTATCCTTCAGAGGGGCGTGGGGTTGATCAAAACTACAGAACACGGAATGAAAGCCCGAAAACACAATTCATCATATATATATATATATATATATATATATATATATATATATATATATATATATATATATATATATATATATATATATATATATATATATATATATATATATATATATATATATATATCATACATATATATATAGGACGATATAAAATAGATAAATTTTTTAAAACATGGTAGGTATCCCCAATGTTTCAACGAATCATTTTTCGTTAAACATCATAAAGGAAAACGTTATTTATTTTGACGAGCTCATACATACATATATAAGACGATATAAAATATATAAATTTTTTAAAACATGGTAGGTATCCCCAATGTTTCAACGAATCATTTTTCGTTAAACAACATAAAGGAAAACGTTATTTATTTTGACGAGCTCCACCACAAACTTAGTTTTTGTAATGTTCTCAGCAACTCCACTTAGCGCCCTAGAAGCTAATATGCATCGATATAGAAAATTGTAAATTTCTCGAAAACGATCACCTCCAGCATTGTTGGGTAGGTGTACCTTTTTTATTTGCAAAAGGTGTGGGAATTCGGTTTTTTCATGAAAAGTACCAAAAGTTTACTGTCAAAAAAGTTAGGGCAGTTTGAAATAAATAATGACAGCGTACACAGCGCCCTCTAGATAATACATGAAAACTAATACGGAATTATAATTTTCCACGTCAAAAAAAAACCGGGTACCGAATTTCGTGCAAATAACTTATTTTAAGCAAGAGTTATTTTCAAAAAAATTTGAAAATAACTCTTTATACATATATATATATATATATATATATATATATATATATATATATATATATATATATATATATATATATATATATATAATCAGATACTCGGAGAGCCTATCGAGGACTCAACTGGCTACTAAGTTTCACAACAGTCGATAATAAACGGCCCCGAGTGAAAAAGTTCAGTTTCTAGCTGAGGCTTAGCAAGTTAAAAATCGGCCACAAGTGTCTGCTCGCCTAAAGCCAACAAATAGCAAACAGAAAATTAGCGGAAAAACAATGTCATATATAATTAACAATATCAATTCGGTCATCGTTGCGTTGGAGCACCAAAATCGAATGAGTACCGCTTGTTAATTCAATATGTGGAAATATTTCAGCTCACACCGTTGTTACATAAATTATGTTTTAGGTTATTGGGTCATAATTCGAATTCAATTTTATTCAACGAGTTTCAATAATGTCAGTAAATATGAAACTATTTATGAATTTCATGTCAGAGCAAAATGTAGATATTCATTCCGTTGAATAATCGATGTTACTATTCAATTTTCCAAATATAAATAAATGTTAATAAATGATGATATCGAAACCTCAGGTGTGGAAGTTGAAACTTTTTGTAGAGAATAACCCTTATACCAAACCTATATTGTTTGCACTCAACGCGGGTTTCGCTTACAAGGTTAGCATCTTCAGGAGGAGAAAATTGATAGTAAGTATCAATGATACACTAGTATCAATTGCCTTCTGGAAAAAATCACATGTTGTCCCTCTTGCCAAAATAAAAGTTCCTCAAAACCTCACAACCCATCAGCATTAGGTATACGTGCATTCTCTCAACTTATAATGTGGCTCCCCGTATTCAGTGGACCTCATTTTTAAGTGCTAGTATTACATATAGGCCAACTCGATTCAACAAATCATGTAAAACAATACAGTACGTATAAGAATCAATCTCAAAACACAATAGTTACAATTATATCGTTGTAATAATGACCTTTCGAGGAGATACTAGCATCTAGCTATCACAATACTTTGATTATGTAATATAAAATTCTTATATCAACAAGAATGTCAACACGTGTTGGGGAAAGATACAATTATGAGTCTGGTCCCTTGCTGGATCTGACTGAGAATGGATATGCAAATGTTGAAATTGAATCTCAACTTGAAATTTGAATGAACGGATTTCAACACTCGGCAGATACTTTCGGCCTGTTAGAAGAGATACTGACAAGACTTACGAAACAGGATTATGTGAACAAAATCCCAATTGATTTTTATATCCAAACGTACCAATAGAAATAACGATAATAGATAATTATCAATATGTACCAACAAATATATGCCGTTAAGAACCCTCGCAAGTTCCTGGAGCCACTGTGAGAGTGATTCAGGCAGCAGCACACACTTCATTCAATAAATCAATTGGAATTTCTTGAATAACAAAAATATGTACTACTTACCTGAGACACCCTCTGAAGATGGTCTGGACCCAGAATCATGCGAGTTGAACTGCTTTCCGAAAATTTATAATCAATTATTCATAATTCATTTTCCAGCCAACCAATGAAATTACTATAAAGCTTCAATTGCTTGAATTCAGCTGGTCAGGAATGAATTCTAAAAATCTATGGACAAACAGTCATAGTTCACAAACAATAGAAAGTTCAATTGCTAAGCAATTGAAAATTATTCTGTAAATAAATCAAAATGGTTTCCTCAACCAACTGTTGTATATATCTTATTAAAATCTACAGAATGAAACTAATAAATACAGAATTCAATTACTGATCGGTTTTCCTATGCATGTTTCAGCTCTACAAAGTAAATACCTCTCTGGTCGTTCTCAACGCACCTTGCTAAATAATAATTAATCAGATTCCTTGGAAACGCTGAATGGAGTTCCGCAAAGTTCCGTATTGAGGCCACTGCTATTTAACATCTATTCCTCTTAGTTTCCGTAGTGTCTTGGTTACATCAACATATATAGTTATACTGAAATTCACATGGAATTGGGAGAAAGTTGTCTAGATACAATCTGTCAACAAATTAACGATAACCTCAGTTTTCTAATAGAGCTTTAAAAAAAATACTGCCTTACAATTAACCCATCAATGTCAAAAGTTGTGCGTCCAGTTTCACGTGAGCATTGTGAGAAATATGTCAAAATTTATTTTAATAACACATTCTAGTTGATCAAACAAGAAACCTTGTCTTAATCATAGACCACTCTATTAGATTCACTACACATATCACACTATACACATAAAAGGCGTGGTTATTGTAACCTTAAATCTATTTACTCCAACAAACATATATTCAATGTGAAAAAATAAAAAATGTTTAAAGTAGTCGTACTTACCCATTCTAATCATGCTGATGTGGTGTACGGACCTAACTTATTACAAAATGATAAAAGAAGACTGTAAGTTCTACAAAATGCATCAGATTGATCACTGGAACGCGTCCTGGAGAACATATTTCACATCATACAAATACTGGGAGATGGCTGAATTTAGAAACAAGTATTTTTCATGCTTCTCCAATACATATTGATGAAAAAACTATCACCTGGCTGTACAAAAAGTTACCGAACTCGATCAAAGATATACCTTGGATTCGATTTATCTATTTCGAAAAAAATTCTCTTATTGAATGAAATCCCTAATCTGGCTGTAAGGTTTGGGAGCTGATTTTACTCAAATTCATTCGATTGTTGATTTATTTTTTATGTTGTATTATGAATGGGTGTATACTATACTCTTCATATGTGTATGTGCTTTGCCAATGCAGGCTTGTACACATTTTCTGGTTGGATGGAAGAGCATAACCCGACTATGGAACTTGTGGCATAGATGGAAAATTAATAAATAATGTGCGATAATAATAATATATATATATATATATATATATATATATATATATATATATATATATATATATATATATATATATATATATATATATGTGTTCGGATAGGTTTCCGCGGTCAGTTGTGTGTTGTTGTTGAGTTCGGGTTGAACCGCGTCTGGAGTTTTGTTCTCGACGTTTCGGCTCCGATTTTGGAGCCATTTTCAAGAGGTAAATGTGACTTCACGCTGAGGTCTCAATCTGCCTACTCCTCAGGTGTTGTCACAGGGGGCAAGGGTTTGTGACTTGACGCCGGGGCCTCAATCTGCCTACTCCCCAGGTCTCGTCACGAGTTCTTTCTAAGGTCTAAATCTGCCTACTCCTTAGATCGAACTGAGGTAGCGAGGGATGTTGGGTAGTATTTATAGCAGCGGGTGCTACTGAAGGACCGTCGGATGTCTTGGTGGGGACTGGGCATCTGGAAATTAGGGGTTTCCATGCAGTTGGAAGTCTCTGGCCGTCGTCACGTTTATTTAAGCAGGAAGGTCGCTTCTCGATTTCGATGGCCTCGCGAATTATACAAGCTTGTAGTGTTTTTGCTGTGGCGATGGTCTTAGTGTTCGCAAAGTCTATGTTGTGTCCTGTCTCTTGATGATGTTTGGACAGAGCTGAAGATGGGTCTGATTTTCGGACAGCAAGTTGATGTTCGTATACTCTACTTGTCACGCGTCTGTTGGTCTGGCCTATATATGTTCTATGGCAATCAGAACATGGTATTTCATATATACCCTGTGATTCGTTGACAATTTTGTCCTTGGGGGAGCGGAGGAATGTGGAGATTTTATTGCTGGCTGTAAATATCGTTTTTATGTCCTGTTTTTTGAGGATTCGGCTGATTTTGTCAGTAACACCTTTAATGTAGGGAAGAAAAGCTTTGTGGGGTACGTTGTTGTCTGTTGGGTCTCTGGGAATGGAATGAGAAGAATGATGGCGGCGGATGGATCTGTCAATTTGATGGTCTGTGAATCCATTTTGAAGAAGGGCTGATTTGAGTTGGGCTAGTTCCTGTGGTTTGTTGTGGAGGTCTGTGAGGTTGATGGATCTGTGGATGAGGGAATTCACAACGGAATTGGTTTGTGCCGGATGGTGGTGGGAGTTTGCGTTAAGGTATCGGTTTGTGTGTGTTGGTTTCCTGTAGACCGTGTGGGTGAAGGAGTCATTGGTTTTTGTGATGAGGACATTTAGGAATGGAAGGGAGTTATTGCTTTCGATTTCCATTGTGAACTTTATATTTGGGTGGAGGTCGTTAAGGTGATCAAGGAAATTATGGAGAGTTTCGGAGCCGTGAGGCCATATGACGAAAACGTCATCTACGTATCTGAACCAGCAAGAGGGTTTGTGGTCGAACGTGTCAATGGCTTAAGTTTCGAAGTCTGCAAGGACTGGTGAGAGGGGAGAACCCATGGGGGCGCCTTTCACTTGTTTGTAAAAGGTACCTTGGAATAGGAAGTATGTACTGGACATACAGTGACTGATGAGGTTGAGGGTGCCTCTGGAAATTTGGTGTTTGGTTTCGAGAATGTTCAATGTATCTGATAAAGGGATATTTGTGAATAAGGACACTACGTCGAAACTCACAAGGATGTCAGTCTGTTGGATATTGAGGTTTTTGAGGATTTCAATGAAGTGGAAAGAATTTCGTACATATGACGAGGACTGTTCTGCAAGGGGTTGAAGAGTATTTGCAAGGTGTTTAGCAAGATTTTGTGTTGGAGAACCGAAAGCACTGACAATGGGGCGAAGAGGAACATTGGGTTTTTGTATTTTTGGGAGACCATATATGCGAGGTGTGCGTGAAGATTTTTCCCGGGGGATGAGAGCTTTCTTGGTTCCGGTAGGGATATTGGAGTTGTTGATGAGGGTCCTGGTTTTCTTCTCGAGATAGGTCGTTGGGTCTCTGTCGGTGGGTTGATATTCAGGTGAATCGAGTGGTTTACTCATTTTATCAACATAGTCAGACGTGTTGAGGATGACTGTGGCGTTGCCCTTGTCTGCTGGGAGGATGATCAGGTCTGGGTTGTTATGGAGACTTTTCAGAGAATGTCTTTCTGCCGGTGTGATATTGGATTTAGGAAGTTTTGCCCTCCTGAGGGTGGTGGCGATGTCTTGTCGGGTTTCTTCAGCTATCATTTCAGGAAGGTGAGTGATAGCAGATTCGATTTGGGTGATGAGTGATTCGGTTGGAATTGAAGTGGGAGTGATAGAGAAATTGAAACCTTTGGATAAAATGTTGTGGGCATTTTCGTCCAGAGGGGTGTCGGAGAGATTGTGAACTAGGACTGGGGGATTGCCCTTGCCCCCTGTGACAACACCTGAGGAGTAGGCAGATTGAGACCTCAGCGTGAAGTCACATTTACCTCTTGAAAATGGCTCCAAAATCGGAGCCGAAACGTCGAGAACAAAACTCCAGACGCGGTTCAACCCGAACTCAACAACAACATATATATATATATATATATATATATATATATATATATATATTCATATTTTCTTTTTTTGTGCACGATACCTATCAATGAAATCTATTTTTCATTATTCTTTTCACTCGTGGTTCTCGGTAGTATAGAGGTTAGCACAATCGCGGAAGCCCGGGGTTCGATTCCCCGCCGGGCCACCGTGCTGGGTAATCGCACGTTAAAAGGTAAGGCGTCGTTGATCCATTGCTCGCACAAGTTTCGACTTCTGACAGTTGACGTTCGTCAGCTAGTTAACGGAAACGAACAATTTCTGAACTATTTTTAGAACTTCCACATTATAACATTCGTTCTTGTATCCATGTCATGGCTTGCTAATCAGAAACCTCCGTCGGACATTGACAGGGATCTTTTTTCAACAGAACAGCAGAGCTTTGAACTCCTTGCCGAAAGAGTTTTTTCCTGAGGCTTACAAACTCCAGAAACTCAAAGTAAATGTTAATTCGCATTTCCTGTCCCTTGATTCACGCGGTGTTCTTTGAACATTATAGGGCTTCCCTTCGTGTGAATCTGCATATAAAAGAAAAAACATCAAGAGTAGTCGAGAGTTTCCTAGGTGGTACCGTAGACATCATAACTAATGGACTGGCCCTGAGAGAGAGAGCAAGACAGAATACTTCAAGTATAACCTCCAAACGAATTCCTTCCTCAATTTGTAGCAGATAAAGAGAGGTTCAGAAGGATAGAGTAATTCAAGTATAGAATAATCATTCTGTCCTCCACAATATCACTTCAGTGTGCATGTACTTTCTCTCTTTAATATATTCCGCATCGTGTTATGTGGAAAACTGTCATAAAGACCAGTCCATTAGTTGTAATGTCTATGGGTAGTACGAGAAATCATTATATCAGACATCCTTTCAGTACTATACTCCATTTTTTCATGTTTAGTGTGTCTTTTCCAAATTAGAAAATAGTAATTTCTAATATAAGTGCTAAAAGTGATATTTCAATTTGTGAGAAGGGAAGTTCAAACAAAATAAAATCACTTTTAGCAGGTATACCATAAACTATTTTTTCTACGAACCCCATAAAAAGTCCAAATTAAGCAATAACTATTTTACATTGATTAATTGATGAAATAGTAGCCTCGAGATCATCAGTTTCGAACCCAATTTCATCTAATCTATTCATGAAACAAGTTGCCAAGGTAATCAAAAACAGAATTTGTTGATTTGTCTTTGTTGACAACAGGCGTCAATAAATCACGAATTATTCTTTCTCGTTTCTCCGTTCCTTGATGGAAAGTGATCCAGAAAATGAATTTTTACCGCCGGAAATTGAAGAAGCTGCCAATAAAGCTGCTTTTGAATTATTGTCTAGTAAGTCAAAGCGTCAGTACGAATTTGCATACGATCGTTTCTTGAAATGGTGTGATCAGAAAAATATCAGTGGCAAGGAGGCCAGTGAAAAAGTGCTTCTTGCATACTTTCAAGAAAAGTCCAAAATATGGAAATCGTCAACGCTTTGGTCGAATTACTCTATGGTGAAGTAGATTATGAACATAAATAATCATGGAATAAGCAGATATTGCAAGCTTGTGGCTTTTTTGACGCGAAGGATGGAGGATATCGACCGAAAAAGTCAAATAAATCACTTTTAGCACTAGTGCTAAAAATGATTCACTTTCAACACCAGTGTCATAAAATGACATTTTAGACATTGACAGCATGCGGCAAAAATTATACTTTTACTGTCGTTTTTAGAAAAAGTAATTTACAAACCCCTGCATCCACCGAATAATATATCTGTTTCATGATAACCAAAATGTACGATTCATTCATTATTATCGACAATTTTCTCGTTTCACTACCCCATCGATGTTTTTATATAACTATCTCGTCTATGTGGATGCACTCGATGGCATATTTTTTCCAATAGAAGGCCCATTCCAATAAGCGACTGCAATTGTATATTTTTCCACCGCACGCTTCAACGGGCCTTTTGAGCATTTATCAAGCTAACGGAATTTCCTTGTAAGAATTTGACTTCTGCCCTCGGCCGACACAACACAAATCGAACATTTCAGACATAACCCCTCGCCCCTCCTATGAAGAATGCAGAAATCAGCAGTCCTATGAAATGCAACCCCACCCTCGAAACCAATAACAATTGAAATACGTGATCGGAAAGTGGAAACACTCGGAAAACTGGCCTTCCACCGGTCGTAAATCATTTTTACAATTAGTAAATTGAAAGAAAAAGTGGTGGAGAAAAGTGAGAAAGTTATATTGGAAACGGAATCGGTTTATAACCACTCGTACTTCGGTACTAAATCAGTTCCGTTGGGTAATTGGTTCAGAGATTTCTTTGGAATGTTCGAGCTCATGAAGAATCGATGGAGAACTAGTAAAGATCATTGGGTCTTTGTTTCGTAGTTTTTTGAGTTTGTAACCTACCACAATCTGAAAAAATTTTAATTAATATTGGAATCTATACAAGTGTATATCGAAAGAAAACACATACCAACAGATATCTTCACTACACCTCAAACCACCACACAAGTGTCAAGAAAGGTATAGTAAAATGTCTTTATGATAGAACAAAAACAACAAACAACAAAAATTGTATGTAACTCACAAGAAAAAATCAATGATGAGATAACCTTCATAAAATCAGTATTGAAAGAAAATGGATATCCAGAAAAATTCATAGAAAAAACTTCGACAGAAATTGAAAATCCGAACATAGTCCACAATGAAGACATACAACCTACACAAAATACACAACCTGTATCAAACATTATACCTTATGTCCTTCGTTTGTCTGAAAAGGTAAAACGGATCGGCAACAGGTATAATGTTAGAACAACATTCAAAACAACAAATACTTTGAGATCAATACTCACACATACCAAATCGAATAACCCAACAGAAAACACGAAAATTGTATTTATGAAATTCCTTGTTCGTGCAGTCAAAAATATATCGGTGAAACGTCTCGACCATTGGAAGTGCGAAAGAGTGAACACAAGATGTACATTAGGAACAGACAGATAGGTGGTTCCAAATTATTAGAACATATTCTTACTGCCGATGGAGACCATACAGTAGAATGGAACGACACTAAAATTATAACGAAAGAAAGCAATGACAAGAAACGAAAATCAAAGGAATCTGCTTTCATCATGCTGTCTGGTGAAGAATGCATATCTATAAGTTCTCTTGATATGGATCACGGATGGCTGCCTCTCTTGAAGGGCAAAATGTTATGTCAAATTTGAAATAAATTGACAAATATCAACCACGAAAATTGTCCTTACCAGGTATTTGCATTTGAAAAGGAATTTGTCTAGAAGTTTTAAGAAAGGAAGCAGATTCAGTTTCTGAAACGTTAACAGATAAGTATTTTCATATATGTCAGTTCTTATTATTTTTTTGATAGGCAAAATTTGAGTTATACGAGAAGTTGATGACTAACTGGACTTGTTCTATTCAGAATTAACTGTTTTTCAGTAGACGCAGCTACTTTTCGGGGTAGACTGAAAATCTGCCCTTCTACACTTGTATAGATTCCAATATTAATTCTAATTTTTCCAGATTGTGGTAGGTTACAAACCCAAAAAAACTACGAAGCAAATATTGATCCACCACGAAAAAATGACGTTCAAACAATCATTGGGTCATATATGAAGATGCATAAAAACCCTGGTGCTTTGACCCACTCCTAACAAATCGTAAGTCCAAATTCTCGATATCTCTCATTCTTGATTTCGAACAATTTGAACTGAAGAAATCCCTTCGAGATATTGCCAATAGAGGCGAAGAACTTATATTCATGATTTCGTATAATCGTTTTGGATCTTTTTTTTCAGGCTGGAAAAAATATGGTGAGGAGGGGTATTCTGGAAAACAATAAGCACTTAATCGAACAAATTCAACTACTTAAGTAAGAGAAAGATCATTCAAAGAAAAGTTTGTTTCCAACGCAAACAGCTTCGTTGTATAAGTAACTACATGAAGAAACGCACTCAACAGTAGCAATAGTACAAAACACAGTACAACGTGAAACGAAACGAACCAAACTAATTGAAATAGAATTGATTGAGTTATTCGAATCGAAGTATGAAAAAGTCAAACTGGTCTGTAAGTGGTCAGCTTTCTATAAGGTGGCCTGTCCACACAAATTTCGTGTAGTAATGATTCTTTTGGTAAACGAAATATCCCTCCATAGTTTGACCAATGAGACCGTCGGTATCGCTTGATTAGAACTGCAGCTTTCAAAAATCGCATTTACATCATCACCTACCGTCGCAAACTGTTAGCTACAGTTAGCACGGTTAGCATTTCCAGAAAAAAAGATACAAATTTCTTCTATACTAGACTACAGAACTGACTACACAGTATAATTTGATCCAAATGGACAAAACATTCCGAATATCTACTTATTATTCTTCATTTTGTGCTTTATATGGTATTATATCAAATCGAGTTACAACATAAATATTATACACCCATGAAGATGCAGAGAAATAAAAAACGCGTAAAGAGGATAATTTACGATAAGTTTATTATGCTATAATACAATAAATTCAACTACGGTCGAGTAAAGTCCCGCCGCAGTTTATGTTCACAATATACCAAATTGTCTTTTTAGGTGAATTCACAGAATAAGTATAGGAAATATATTCCTATCTATAATATATTATATAGTCACATGAAGGACGATAAAAGTTGGCTCTTATGACGGAGTACTTCTCATACGAAAGATATTCCAATAGCCACACGTCCAAAGTAGGGTCGGGAAATTCAAAGCTCTTTATTCCAATAAACCGTTATATTATTTGCCTGCAATATATTTAAATGTGACGTGGAGAACTTCATCATACTGAAATGCATTTAGTCGTTCAATCTTTGATGTGATATTGCAATGTAAAATAATTGGTTCAGCAATACTGAATTGTTCGGAGTAATATTCTATTGATGAATTTTCAGTTTCAAAAATAAAAAACTTTGAGATTTTTCAACGCTCAATTGGCACAGTTGTATTCACGGAAAATGGGTACAAGTCTTATGACTAGATTTTGTCATATTTGCGTAAATCAGGCTTTTCTTATCGACGGCGATAGACGAAACAAAAACATATAAAATGTGATTAATGATTTTAATGTATTAGAATATTTCTACAACGCAAAGTTTTAAACACAACGTAACCAATAACAATAATAAAAACAGAAAACTATGTATAGTGTACCCATTTTCTATGAATACAACTGTACCTCATTAATGTTATTCTGAAATCATAGATATTTGAAGTGGGTCATGGGTATACAAAAACTCTCCTTGTATCAGAAACCATTTGTGAAATTTTTATGGTAAATTCAGGTTTCAGAGAGTGCTTTTGATAGTTTGTATAAGAAGTGCAGAAAAGTGCAGATGATTGGTGAGTTATGACCTTGGAATAAAATAACATATTAATTACTCTCTTCCCAACTCAAATATACCTTTCTCGTACAGCTATTTCATGAATATCGTGACTGTGAATATCCATTCAATCTTCCTGTCCATTGATAACACCCGAACTTCTGACTGGTAAGCATTATAAAACATTTTTTTCATCAACGAAAGGAAGACGTCACCTACAGAAATATGCTATTGTTTGATCCTTTGAAATCACCAAAATACCTTCAGAATAATGGGCATTAACATTATTCCTAATTATTTTGTCAAGATGCTAACGATAGCACAAAAAATATACACTTCAAAAATTTTATTTTTATGAATTCTTCAATACGTTTTTTTTTATTGCAGGTGAGTCCCAATCGTACCGTTGCTGTAGATTCAGGTATGTTCAAAGATAGTGTGAAATCAAAAACACCAATGCTCGAAATTCTCTGAGATTCATAGATAATTAGCATTCGAAAGCCAAAAAATGACCAGAAATTTTGGTATATTTCCTCGGTGTCATAGTTAACAAACTTTTCCATCTTGTATCTATTCAGTATTAATATTATTCCTTGACAAATATTCATAATGAATACAATTATAGTAAAAATTTCCGATAATATTAATTTTTTCATATCAAGCACTCTTTATCTTTATCGATCCAAATTTTGCTTGTGTTGTGATTTTTGCTAGTATAGCACAAATTTTTTCGTAATCCCTCTTTCTCAATAATCGAGACACTGGATGACAGCAAGTAGGTAAAACAATTGCTTGCTTCATGTCTAAAACTAGATACAGTACCAATACACAAACCGTTAAGCAATACATTACCTACAAATATCATTTTCAATTCAATTTTATACAGAATTTGAAACTGGGTTAGATTTTCCAATGGAGCAAAGGTTGTCCTCTAGAGAACTTCACTGTGTAGCATTGAAGAATGGTTCTGACGCCAAACTTAAAGAGGTGATTCTATTAGTGATTCTAAGATGAACAGTTTATGTAAACAAAGATCCGGTAAGGCTTCGTTTTTAAGGGTCACGAAGATGAAAAATAAAACAAAAGGTTTTTTTTAACTATCTCTATAAACCTTTGGCCGATTTTCTCAAAATTCAGCGGTGGTACAAAAGATGGAGAAGGGCTCTTTTGGCCATGGTTAAATTGGAATCATCATGTCCAGTAGTGTCCTGGAAGGTATCTGAAGTAATATTTTTGGCAAAAATGTGCGCTACTGATTTTCTGCAATTTTTGTATTTTTTTTTCGAATTGTGCAACTGAAACTACAACTGTATTATCTTCATATTTTTTTCTAAAATATTTCCTCTGTTTATGAGGAAAAATATCACTTCATTGCAAGTCCTTGCTACAACAAAATAAAACTGGGAAACCTTCAACAACGTGGTGTACTTGCATGGAAATGCAATAACGATCTTTTTATTCATGATTAAACAAATAACATAACCAAGTCCATCTTTCGAATTTTAAGGATTAACTGTTTTCGATGAAACACTGCGTCAAAATGAGAAACTTGTTTAGCTAAACAGATTGGTATGTATTCATTGAAAACTGTCACCAGATTTCAACGTCATATTATTTTTAATCTTCAAGTTCTTTAGAATTTATCATTAGAACATTCTATGAAAAACAAATGTTGTTCCAAGGAGATACAAAATAGTGATTTATTCCCTCAGAAACAGAGCGAGAGAACAGAAGATAGAGATGATAAAAGGGAGTTTTAGTAGCTCGATTCGAAAGAGAAAATAAAAATTTGCAAAAATCAGTACAGCTCACATTTTTTCAAACATGTTGTTAAGTTCTGGCACGCTACTGGACATACTAATTTCAATAACACCGCCAAATTTTTAGTAAATCGAATGAAAGATCATCGAGATATAAAAAAAAGCGTTTTTTTTTATTTGACACCCTTTATCTTACGAAGCCTTACTGGACCTATGTTTGTGTGAACTTTCAGTCTTAGAATTACACAAAAAATAACCCCTTAGGGTTTGGCCACGTACGTGAATAACACCCTGTATATTTTCAAATTCCGCAGATATTGTTTTGGTTAGATGCCTTGTTCGTGAACTTTCTTCGTGGCAAGTTGCAATGTCTGGCTCCGTCTTGCTCATTGGTGATTAATTCCGCTTCTTACATATATCCCTGTCAGAGACAAACGCGACAAGTTCTCCCCAAGTAATAGTTTCGGCTAGAATCCAGAAAAACTGAATCTGGTCTGCATCCGCACGACTGCCCTTCGGGACCACTGATGCGTCCGCTGCATGCCAGAGGCCAGGTCATCGGAATCGCTGGCGTCTCAATAACGAACAGAGATCGAGCAAGTTCTGATGGAGTCTCTCTTGGAGTGTGGAAGGTAATAATACAGACGATTGTCCTCGCAGCGTTCTTGGCACGCAACGAATCGTGGCTAATGATCGAATTTATTTTCACTTATAATTACACGAGAGCTATTAAGTAAAATTGACATTTCGATGAGAACTGGCAACTGAACGAAAACAACTGCCTCTGAAAATGTTACGAGAATTTTTCCTGGCAGTTTTTTGAGTTAATTTGCCGGAAGGCAACTGAACTTGAATCATAAATGTCAAGTTTTCTTCGACAAAAAAAGCTCGAGTGTATTTCGATACGACAATTCAATGGATACAGTTTAGTTTATTCAATTCAATGGAAAAGTACAATTGTTAAAAACACAATTCTTATATTTAATTTTCACAGATCAGATATACTCCTTTGACAATGCAAGTGAAAAATGGACAAAGACGTCAAAGATTTGTTTACAAATCTGGTTGCCATTCAAGAGTTACGTTCCGTTTTGTCGCTGAAAAACTTAGGGCAGAGTTTTTTCGCTGCCATAATGACAAAATCACGGTGGCTTTTGGGATATTATATACATGAGCTAAAATGTCACTTGAAAACACGACTGCTTCACGAAAATGAGAACTAAACTTGTAACGAAACCATTGTCCCTCCTCCTTATAAACAAATATACGATGAGATCGGATCTTTGGTGTAAAAGTTGAAACTTTTCCTAGAGATCGATTACCCTAACATCAAACTGATATTTTTGCACTCGATGCGCGTTTCACTATCAAGTTAAGCATCTTCAGAAGAAGAAAATTGATACCAAATCTGAAGACTACAGTTAGTTGTTTATATAGCTGAAGTTTTCCGGTCCGGTAAGGAGTTTGTTTATTACGACTACTTATTTTAATTAATTTCTCGACAATAAACTATACCTTTTCTATTTGTAATTCAGAAAATATCAATTGTAATTCAGATTAGTCAAATGTAATTCAGAAGATATCAGTTGTATTTCAGAACAGTCAACTGTAATTCAGAAGATATCAATTGTAATTCAGAATAGTCAATTTTAATTCAGAAGATATCAATTGTAATTCAGACTAGTCAACTGTAATTCAGATCTTGTCAATTGTAATTCAGATTGAGTTAGTTGTAATTTAAAAAATATCAAATGTAATTCAAATTATACATTCAATGGAGACAATCCATTGAAAAGGATCGATTCTAAATATAATGAAGCTATAATATACCTACCTAAGTAGGAATGATAACCGAATGAAGATATCATTATTAACAAGCTATCGATAACACTGCATGTAATATAAACATTTCTATAATATTTTGCAGCTTTTTCATGCATAAGTAATATGGTCATGTGTTACACTCAAACCATACATTATATAGTCTAAGAATCACTTTCTCTGAAATATGCAGGACTGGTGTAGGAAAATAATAAATATCAATTTTGTTTCCTATTGGTGTTTTCGAAGTAGTCTCAAAATTGTCGTGCCAGTACTAAATGCCTTTTGTGTTCTTGATCAAACGTATACGTCTGCATATCGTTCATTTTCTGAATTACAATTAATATCTTCTGGATTACAATTGACAAGATCTGAATTACAATTGATATCTTCTGAATTACAATTGACAGGATCTGAATTACAATTGACAGGATCTGAATTACAATTGATTTCTTCTGAATTACATTTGATCAATCCGAATTACAATTGATATTTTCTGAATTACAGTTGATTATTCTGAATTACAATTGATATCTTCCGAATTACGTTTGACTGATCTGAATTACAATTGATATTTTCTGAAAAACATCTTATATTATCTGAATTACAATTGGAAAAGGTGTAGTGCACTCACTACCTGCAAAGTTATTTCGTCCGTCATCTGTTATTATTGATTATTCTGATTACTAGTCTTGTGTCATGTACATGCTTGATCAGTTTAAGATTGCTTTCACCAATTTTGTGAATATTGTCTTTAGCGTGTTGGGCGAATCTAGATTGTTCTACCCCTCCTTGAAACGGATTTTAATAGTTTGTCGGCTCTGGCCGATGTATTCTTTGTTGCAATCTTGACAACTGATTTCGTGAATACCCGACTTCTCTGACTTTTATAATTTATCTTCTGGGTTACCAAGAAGCTGTTGCAATTTGTAAGAAGTTTTATATAACTTTCATATTCACTTTGTCGAATATCTGTTTGAAGTTCTCCGGTGTATTGAGTTTCATACTACCTCTATGTTGTTTTCTACTTCAAGTTTTCAAATGAGCAATTGTGATTCAATCTCGATGTCACGTTATATTTCGTGATCTCTTTGCTTTTCACAAGAATTGTGAATTCGTTGATTGCAACATATAAGTGAATGTTCCAAATGAATGTCGATAAAAGTTCGATTGATATGGTTTCTCTGAGAAGACATCTTTGACAAAGTTGAAAAAAAGGTACACCAACGGAATCGAACCTGCCAACTCTGATTAATGGCAAAAACTTGAACCATCAACCTCGAGACCAAGCTAATTGATAGTATCAAGTTCTGACACGAAACTTATCAGAGAAGAAAAAATTGAATTGAAACATTCAGTATCTTCGAACGGATATATAGTGCAGTTCTTTTTGTGAATCCATAGCTCAAATCACCCATTCCTAAATATATTTTGCTATGAAATTTCAACGACTGAGTTGACAGATCATAACTGCCACGTTTCATGCCAGGCAGATTTCCTCCCAATAGATAGTTCAAGATTCAAATAATGCCTGGTGATATCTCTGACTTTATATTATTTCATCAAGAGCTCCAGACATGATCAATCAGATTGGACAAATACTGCAAATTTCTGTGAAAAAAGCAAGAAACAAATTCAATCATCTTTTTTCTTTTGCAAGCCAATTCATTGAATTTCAAATTGACTTCAATGTACTCTCCAACAAGCTTCACAACATTTTCCGTTTGATTTCATTATTTCATTTCTCAACCATTTCGGACAACATCAAGAATCATCTATTCGTGTATGTAATTTTGATTACTAGTATGAAACAAACATTGATGTCCTCAGGCCAGCACATGTGAATCACAATCAGAAACAAAAGCCCAATTTTGTTTAATCTGAAGGTGACTTGGTCCAAAAACTAGCACGGCAACACAGGACCTTCAGAAAACTTTGTCATATCATTTATTATAATCATTCTGTTATCCGGATGCAGGTTCATATGCAAATTAGTTTTATTATCCAAAACATAAATTGAGAATATCATAATATGTGCATTGATATGCTCGAGTGTGAACAAACAACATTAAAATTTTATAATTGTTCCTCGCTGTTGTCCCTTCATGATTATACGCTATGTAGTAAGCCGTGACTCATGCTGACTAGCACACATTAGAAAGTCTCAAAAACCTGATATCAGTCAATATAAAGTGTGGAAACCAAGACAAATGACAACGATGGGGTACAAGAAAGATATTATTTCCACAGCAAAACCATCGATCTCGAAATAAGGATTCACGAGAAAACTATGATAATTGATACGTAATAAGACTTCCCAGGAGATCATCGAATGTGAATCTTTCGGAAGCGAACAAGTTAATAAATTTCTCACTGATTGGTGATTGATTTTCAGATCTTACCAATGTCAGGCACGTTCAATGAGTAAGTATGGAAAATGGAAGAAAAAACAGAAATTAACGTATATGTTTCATTGTGATTGATTTTTATATCACATTCGATCAATGAAGACGATTTCTGTTATAGTCTTCATTTCCTCTTGTGATCGATCCTATCTCAAAATTTCTCGAATGGAATACTATGTTAAATTTATTAGTAGAACTATTCGCTATAATGATTATTATTATTATTGGTCGCATTCTGAACAAACAATTGTATTCCTACAAAATGAAGGTACCGTTACCGGCTGAGTAGACATTTGAATATTTATAATGTCAAAGGCAAAGGCCCTATCAGTTGTTGCTTGGCGCCATCTGTGAAGGAATATTAACTTCTTGCAATCTCAGTAAGCTGTATAAAGATTTCGAAAAATGTATACGTGCCAGTATCCAATTTTTTTCAATAGAGCTTCTATACACCTTGGGTAGGGTGATTCCAGAAGAATTGGCTTTTGTTGTCATGACAACATGTCAAAATGCAAGCAATCAACGGTAAATTCTTCGGAAATGTTTTGTTTTTGGATTAGGAAAAGTTTAAATTCAAGAATGAATTTGGTCACTTCCAGAACATCTGTATATTATATAATATATTTCTCCATGAATCTCCTAATATGTTGTGTGATTTCTCTTTAACGAACAAAGAGTAAGTTTTAATATGAAGATTTTTTAGACAGGTTATCCAAAAGAGACGCAATATTCTATTGTAAGTTTTATATGATTTGGAAAAATCGATTCATTGCAGGAATAGTTTTTCCATATATTTCAATTCCATTTCAAAAACTTCCTCATTTTCTCAAAGATTCACTCGCTGCCCCAATGAATATTCATCAATAGAAAACATCAACTTGCTTGGTATGTCCGAACATAATATTATCCTTATCCACATTTGTGCGTGCAGACTTATAGGCAGACAAAGTTGCAATTATTCCACTGTGCACGAGTATATAACTACAACTTGCTGTATTTTTCCGAGAGTCACGCAGAAGTATTACAAATAATTACTTAGTATTTGTTTGATTTCATGTGATAAACTCAAAAAAATATTCCAACTCGCCATCACACCCAAAATAGAATTATATAGTCTTACATGCATGACTATGTATTTGTGTTCGGTTGAAAACAAAATTTTATGCTTATTGTATTTTTTTAATGGCCCAGAGAATTACCCTGCAACATAACTACGCTGTTTATGATGCTAGCACGCAGAGGAAGTTATGTGTCAGAGAAATTCAATTATTTTAGCAATATGGATTCCTCTGGGTGCGTAGTTTGTCATTGCGATTGTGACGAATTGGACATTCATAGTGATCAGACTCGAAAACATTGCTGGGATTGGGGAAGGAGCAATTAAATCAAAGCGTAGTTTTCATAAAAACACTTGACATAGTCAGTGGGCATACTTGAAGACTGGCGTTAAATCAAATCATCCTTCGAACAATCTGTTCAGGCCAGTCTCAAATCACCTACACAGTAGGTTTCGGCTGGCACCTGTCAGAAAACAACTACTCCCCTGGCTAATACCACGAAGGGCATTGAATTATATCCGACCAGGTGCCAGTGCAGGTTTCTTCACAGAAGTAAATCCTGCATTTGCTTTCGTCGATACAAATGAAGAAATTGATTTTCAATTATAGGGACGGACACACTTGCAGACCGGTTTCGGGCTATTTGGCCACTCGTCAGTGCAAGGCAGTGCCATCATCAACATAAAGTCGATGATTTCCCATAATTAAAAATCAAACTCCTACACGAGTATCAAGCCCCGGCCAAAGCTGATGCGAACAACGAAGTTATTACGCCATCTACCAATGGACGAGGTATTCCAAAAGCAAACCGAATTTGCCCATTCCTCCTGCGAGGAAAATGTAAAAACACTTGACATAGTCAGTGGGCATACTTGAAGACTGGCGTTAAATCAAATCATCCTTCGAACAATCTGTTCAGGCCAGTCTCAAATCACCTACACAGTAGGTTTCGGCTGGCACCTGTCAGAGGACAACTACTCCCCTGGCTAATACCACGAAGGGCATTGAATTATATCCGACCAGGTGCCAGTGCAGGTTTCTTCACAGAAGTAAATCCTGCATTTGCTTTCGTCGATACAAATGAAGAAATTGATTTTCAATTATGGGGACGGACACACTTGCAGACCGGTTTCGGGCTATTTGGCCACTCGTCAGTGCAAGGCAGTGCCATCATCAACATAAAGTCGATGATTTCCCATAATTAAAAATCAAACTCCTACACGAGTATCAAGCCCCGGCCAAAGCTGATGCGAACAACGAAGTTATTACGCCATCTACCAATGGACGAGGTATTCCAAAAGCAAACCGAATTTGCCCATTCCTCCTGCGAGGAAAATGTAAAAACACTTGACATAGTCAGTGGGCATACTCGAAGACTGGCGTTAAATCAAATCATCCTTCGAACAATCTGTTCAGGCCAGTCTCAAATCACCTACACAGTAGGTTTCGGTCTGCAATTGTGTCCGTCCCTATAATTGAAAATCAATTTCTTCATTTGTATCGACGAAAGCAAATGCAGGATTTACTTCTGTGAAGAAACCTGCACTGGCACCTGTTCGGATATAATTCAATGCCCTTCGTGGTATTAGCCAGGGGAGTAGTTGTTTTCTGACAGGTGCCAGCCGAAACCTACTGTGTAGGTGATTTGAGACTGGCCTGAACAGATTGTTCGAAGGATGATTCGTAGTTTTCATTATCCATCAATAAAAAAAGCTGATTATGAAAGATATAAGCGCTGCAATGATCTGAACAATGCCAATATAAATAATAAAGGTCTCCTTTTGCTAAGTATATACTGTTTTCTGTAGTTTTTAAATAAGTGACTATCCTATGAATTATTTGATGTTAGTAAATGCATGTAAAAAAAAATTTACAGAGGTTTCCTTTGCTCATCTATTTTAAGAGCTTCCTGTAGCTCGTTTGTTTTAGATGATACGGTGCCGATTCTGGGTATCTTCAATCGCCATTACTAAGATTTTTTCACATGAATACCAATTAGACTTGCTAATAACAACTCGCCAAAACTACATCCAGATCGGATGTTTTTTTTTCTGCAGATTCGCACGAAAGGGGAGCCCTCTAATGTTCAAAGAACACCTCGTGAATCAAGGGACAGAAGATACAAATTAATATTCACTTTGAATTTTTGAAGTTTGTAAGCCTCAGGAAAGACCTCTTTCGGCAAGGAGTCTCAAAACTCAGCTGTTCTATTGAAAAACGATCCCTGAGCAAGAGAGGCTCGCCAGGTCTCCAAATTCACATTGAAGGGGTGGGAATTCTGTACTCGTATAGTCATCCGTGTAGATATTGCCAAGGGTGGAACGATTGATAACAATTCAGAAGAGTGCCGATCGCGACCGTGAAAATATCTATGGAAGAGAGAGACAAGTCTCCGACCCTTCTACGATATTCCAATGAAGTGAGCGAGTCTATGAGTGAAGAATCACCAACTTTTACGGATTGCGTTTCCCTGAATAGAATCAAGAAGCTTCAATGGATGTTTTGGTGCCGAACTCCACACATGGAACCTATATTCCAAGACAGGTCGTATCTGAGCCTTGTAGATCAATAGAAGCTGACGAGAAGTGAAGTATTCATTCGCACGAAATATAAATCCAAGTTTCTGGGAAGCACCTTTAGCGATCGATCTCAGATGGTTTTCCTATGAGAGATTACTACTAATCGTAATTTCTAGCATCAAGATACTTGACTTTGTAGGAATAGTTACTTCAGACATCTGAATACTAGATGATAATAGATCGGCTTCCTTTGAGAAGAGACATGCCTGGGTTTTTCTAGAATTAAATTCCTCCAAGTTCATGTTACCTCATTCTCATATTTTTGACAAGTAATCGTTGATTCTATTGACGATAATGTTCCTTTGAATATATATACAGATTATCACTAGTATTATTGTTATCACAATTATCATTCCTTATTGATGTATTCATACCAAATCTTTACCACACATGTAGACAATGCAGACGTTTCAGGATACAGGGTATTGATTCGTTGATATGAGACAGAGTAATATGAAGTGGTTTCCATTTTTTCTGAAAAACAACCTGAGATACGAAAAAAAAATCATTGGATGAAGCAATTTTATTTTCAAATATTTTATCCATCAGTTGAACAAATGTAACGTCACTGAAAATAATGTTGCCAAATCATCGAAATCTTTCAAAGGTGAAAAAGGATGTTTTTAGACAAGTTTAACAATATGTATTATAAAAAAAATGCATTTTAGTTCCTAGGATTATATGAACCCTTCTTCATGAATTCAGTTCCTAACAACCTGACTTTTTACCGAAATGAGAAAGTAATATGTAGATATATTATTATTGGTTACTAACGTTTCCATGACCTTCGAGATATTGCTACATCGCAAGTTTCTCTGGTTTGAGTGCTGTGTCCTGGAATTTCGAGTTCCGGAGCATTCGGTTGCATCTGCGGCGGCCATCTTCGGCGGCGTGGTCTCAGTTGAACTCCTTACTCCTTCCTGTGAGTCTACTATGACTGATGATAGATATTGTTTTTCCTTCTTGAAATATTACATTTTCAGTTCTTCGGAAGATTGAGGGAAATTCCCTCAAATCATAATAATCACAACCAACCGACAGGTTGACCGTGGAGGGTCAAACACTCACTGCTTTGTTATTTTTGAAAAGTATGGATTCATTATCCCGAAGATGCTAACTCAGCTAATGCGACTGATAACAGTTCGTTGTGGAAAAATTGATATCTGTAAAAATTTTCACTTCCACACGGAAGTTTTCAGTCCCATCGATCAAATCCTTTTCACAGTCTACTGTTGTAGTATAGGAATTTAAATACCAAACCTTCAATATGTGTGGGGCTATAACTAGATCATCTTTCACAGATTGGTGTAACTGTTTTTTCTTATGATAATTTTATGTGATTCTTTGACAAAAGTACCACACAAAGATTTTATCATCCTGGTCCTGGTCCCTTTCAGTCCTTGAATATCACGTTGTGGGGAGCGACGACAAAACAGATATTCGAGCTATTGGATAATTCTAAAGAAAAAAGTGACTTGTTATAGAAAGCTGATGAACTAGCTTATTCTTCTGAAACAGTGAATTTTTGTTGTTTCGTCCTCTTGCAGTTTGATAAAATTCGATCAGAGACTCGGCAAACAATTTTCCGTAACGATGGCCTAAGTGAAGCAAATGAATGAATATTCAGAGGTATCAGATTTTTCCTTCGATGGGAGCACAAACATGAAAAACTTCATTTAAAAAAAATAAGGTAATATAGTAGCTTTCATCATAAAACGAACACTATAACTGAAATATATGATTTCAGAAGCCATCATACGACTGTGCCCACAAGAAAGGTGCTATTCAAGACACATCATAACAAGCAGAAAGCTGAATAACAAAAAGATATTACAGTTTCCTGTCTGATTTTCACTTACAATGGGTGTACAAAACCGCGACACGTGTTTCGCTATTACAATAGCTTCTTCAAGCAAGATAAAAATAATTTATCTTGCTTGAAGAAGCTATTGTAATAGCGAAACACGTGTCGCGGCTCTGTAAACCCATTGTAAGTGAAAATCATACAGGAAAATGTAATATATTTTTGTTAATATGGATTTTCATCAAGTATCGGCCAGTTCAATTCAAGAAAGCTGAATAATTCTTTAATGCTCCCAGAATTAGAACGGCCAGAGTTACACATGCGGATGCAATTCAGAAAAAAGACATCTCAGCAGTACTCTGGCAAAAACATTCAATTAAAATCGCATGAACCTGCACATAAAACACTGCATTTCCGGATGCAGTATTCGGAAATTTATAACAAACACATTAGGAATTATTACTCGATTCTCGAACTGTAATCCTGCCAAAAGTGTATTTTGTAGAATGAGCGATGCCAAGTTCCAACTTTTATTCATGCAAATGCCTGCAGCATTATTTATTACTTCACGATTCTATTCACTTCCAACTCGACGCAATGTATTTACGAGAAAACTCTTTTTGAATCTCATTTTCATGTATGTCTTGTTGTAGGTGAGAAATAAGATAATGGGGAAATATTCGAAGTGAGAAATAATAGAATAATCTATCCACCTTAGGGGTTTAGCAAGGAAATTCGCAAATACGGGCGAGGAAAATGGACGGGAAAGGGTCGAATGAATAGACTATTACTATTTATTGCTTTCAACGCAAGATCTATCAATTCCTATTCAGGGTTGCTTAAAATGGGACAAATTCGAATCAAAATTCGACAGTCATTTCTCTCATGTCTACACAGATGGTTATAATAAATAAGCACACATACCACAGATAACCAGTACCTTTCTGGAAAATAGCACGGAAGACTTTGGATTTCATCTGGTAAATTTTCATAACTCCTACAATCACTTGTGAGGTGTGGCCAAGCGATCTAACGCGCGGTCCTATTATTGAATTTCACCATTCCACTGCTGGTTCGAACCTCGGTTGGGGCAGAATTTTTCTGACCGGATCGGTTTAGGATTGAATACAACAACAGGTCCGGTAGTACTGTGGGTTTTTCAGGCTTTCACCACAGTTGAAGTAGCAAATACGTTACCGCGAAAACAGTAAGACGCCCCAGAGCGCTTCGGTGTTCAAGTTGATCAGCCGAACCTTGCTCGACAAGGCTCTGTCTTATGTACGCAGTCGTAAGAGTGTTAGGCCTCCTGTCAGTTCAAGATAAATATCAAACAGTTGAAACCAACATAAATCAGAGCAGTACTATATCCCTCATGTTCGTACTTTAAATGTATCTTCCCATAATTTGAGGTTGTTTATTCTATGATCAATTCTTGACGATCAGTAACTTATTACATTTTTTCAGTGGTAGTAAGTATCAGCAAAAAAAATCGGAAAATATGAAGGTTGCAACGCAAAATCAAATACTGAAACCTGTTTAAAGATAATGGTTCAGACTTCCACTGTCTATATTATTAACTCTATCGAATGTTGCTAAGGATAAAAGGATAAGAGTACAAATCAAGTGAGAAAATCATAATCAAATTTTGGGTCAATAATGAAATTGATGATTGATTGATCAAAGAAATAATGTTGTTACAAAAAAATCGAGATTTCGAATATGAAATATAAGTAAAAAAAATTATATAAAGAAATGATTGAAATAATATTGTGACAAGAAAAATTTTCATATTTCATTTATTTCTTAACATTTTTTGACTAGTTATTTCACATTCAATACCTTATATTCCTTTTTTACTTCTCATCTATTATATATATATATATATATATATATATATATATATATATATATATATATATATATATATATATATATATATATATATATATATATATATATATATATATATATCACTCTGTTTGAAGAAAAATTTTCATATTTCATTTATTTCTCAACATTTTTTGACTAGTTATTTCACATTCAATACTTTATATTTCTTTTTCTTCTTCTCATCTATTATATAAATACATTGAAATATATCTGTTTGTATGCGGTTTTTGGTGGGGTATCATCTGATATTCTGCCAATAAATGCAGGTGTTCCACAGGGATCAGTTCAGGCGCCCAATTTTTTCTGCTTCATATCAACGACCATATTAGTTTCTTTTCCAGAGTTCCAATACCAGCTCGAGAAAAAAAATTCGAAGAAACATTAACGATGACTTCCCAGGAACTTGGATTTCTATTCCGTGCGAAGAAATACTTCACTTCTCGTCAGCTTCTAATGATCAACAAGGTTCAGATATGACCTGCCTTGGAATATAATTCTCATGTATGGAGTTCAGCACCAAAACATTTATTGAAGCTTCTCGATTCTATTCAGAGAAAGGCTTGTTGGTGATTCTTCACTCACAGATTCGCCAACTTCATCGGAGCATCGTAGAAGGGTTGGAGACTTGTCTTTCTTCTATAGATATTTCCACGGAAGGGTGCTCATCTGAGTTGTTATCAATCGTTCCATCCGTGGCAATATCTACACAGATGACTCGACGATTGCAGAATTCCCACCCCTTTGTTGTGAACTTGCAGATCTATCGAACCTTTTTTGCTCAGGTATCTTTTTTCAATAAAACAGCTGAATTTTCGAACTCTCTGCCGAGAGAGGTTTTTCCTGAGGCTCAAAAACTCCAAAAATGCAAAGTGAATGTTAATTCATATCTCCTGTCCCTTGATTTACGCGGTGTTCTTTAAACATTAGAGAACTTTCCTCTCGTCTGAATCTGCGTATAAAAAAAATAAAGAAAATAAGCCATTTTATTCGAATATCGATTTTTTTTTCAAAATTGGTATTTTCAAAAAAAAATAGGATAAAAAGGAAATAAAAAAAATTTCGTTTATATCACTGAGTCAATTATGAATGAGGCCTGTCCTGTACATCTCTCGTGTGAATCTGAACGGCTTCTGGAATCGTTCTTCTGTCGACGTTTCGGATCCCACTTTGGAGCCATTCTCAAGATTTTTTTGCGACTTAGTGGCGGGGCCTGAGGAATGTGATTTTGTGGAATGAGGGATGGTATTTATGGTTATCTGGGAATCCGACGTTGTTGAAACTGTCGGACCCCATATAGGTCTGGTTTGAAAAGGATTTATTGGGAAATTCGTTTGATGGGATAGTAATGTGTTTTAGGAATTGGGAAGCATTTGTGAGTCGTCTCGTTTGTTGAGGTATTGAGGGCATTTTTCAATTTATATTTTTTCGTGAATTATTCTGGAGTGGAGTATTTCTGCTGTGGCAATGTTCTTCGTGTTGTTGAAGTCAATTTTGTGGCCGGTTTCGTGGTGGTGTTTGAAGAGAGTCGAGGTCAGTTCCGAGTTACGTACTGCTAGTTCGTGCTCGTATGACCTGTTTGATACTTGGCGGTTCGTCTGTCCTATGTATGTTCTCCGGCAGTCGTAACAAGAAATTTTACAGATTCCTTTTCATTCTTTGGGTATTATATCTTTAGGAGAGCGCAGGAAAGAGATATTTGATTGTTTGCTGTGAAAACTGTCTTGATGTCGTGTTTTGTTGGAACCTGCTCACTCATCCATCATCCAGCCCAGGTGAACTCCGTACAGAACTCTCTTATCAATAGATCCATCAAACTCACAGATGATCACAATAGATCCAGTGAGCTGAAGTGATTCCACTGTACAGAACGGTAATCTATTGAAGAGGATCCTTTGAAAGATATTGTGACTCGAACCGAATTGAATTCCTGGCGAGAATCTAAACGTAATAATTTGGAACACTATTCCACGCCATTAACCGATGGCGTCGCTACAAATGCGAAGATAATTGTCGACATCAACTCCTAAAATATTCATCCGCGCCACGGCCGAAGAATGAATAATTTCACGGCGTAAGACAAACAAAACGCGACCCGGTAAATCACCGATATCCAGCGCGGAGATGAAGATGCCTCGCAAAAATTAATTCCCGGCGTGGAACTGCGGACGACAGAGAACGTAGCGTCTAGAAAAGCGGAATAATTTCAATCTCTGCTCGCGGTCCGTAAACTGAAGCGCCCCTTTTCTACAGCTGAATTACTTACGGCCCGATCAAAGACGCCTGTGCTCTGTCACACTTTCCCGTTCAGTTCATAACCTTTTCGGGCACCTTCCTGTCAGAGGCGGAACAACGGGTGTCATGGAAGGAGTACCCTGTGAGCAATTTTACATCCGAGGGCTTCAAGACTGACAACAGTAATACAGACTTTTTTTTTATAAGCAGATCCGCAAGAAAAGGAAGCCCTGTAAAGTTCAAAGAACACCGCATGTATCAAGGGACAGATACAAATCACTTCGAATTTTTGAAGTTTGTCAGCCTCAGGAAAAACCTCTCTTGGCAAGGAGTTTCAAAACTAAATCTGTATTGAAAAAAGATCCCTGAGCAAGAGAGGTTCGACAGTTCTCTAAATTCACAACAAAGGCATTGGAATTCGGTACTCGTCGAGTCATCCGTGTAGATATTGCCAAGGGTAGAACGAATGATAACAATTCGGAAGTGCATCGACCGTGAAACTATCTATAGAAGAGAGACAATTCTCCGACCCTTCTACGATGTTCCAAAGAAGTGAGCGAGTCTGTGAGCGAAGAATCACCAAAAAGACGAATTGCCTTTCTCTGAATTGAATCGAGAAGCCTTAATGAATCTTTTGGTGCCGAACTCCTAACATGATAACTATATTCCAAGACAGATCGTATCTGGACCTTGTAGATCATTTGAAGCCGACAAGAAATGAAGTGCTTCGCACGAAATAGAAATCCAAGTTTCTGGGAAGCACCTTCAGCGATCGATATCACATGATTTTCCCACGTGAGATTATCACTGATCGTAATTCCTAGCATCGATACTTGACTTTGTAAAAATAGTTACTCCTGACATCTGTTCACTAGACGATGATAGATCGGCTTGCCACAAGAAGAGACATGCCTGGGTTTTCCTAGCATTGAATTCCACCAAGTACAGCTTGTCCAATCCATCTTGGCACAAACTCAGATACTTTCCCAGTTGCACACTGGTAGTGTGGACCAGGACAGAGGAAAAAACACCTTCTAGGGGTAAATTTCAACACAGTGAACACATATAATAGGTGTTTTTTCATTTCAGCACACTTCACAGAGATTGTAGGGCATATACGTTATTAGTTCTGTGCCAAGATGGATTCGATGAGCTGTACCTACATGTTAACCCGTTCTATAATTTTTACCAAGTCATCGTTAACCTTCCGCAAATAACGCGAATAAAATTATAATTTTTGATAACGTCGGTCTATGAAACCGACGTTTTCGAAAATATAAAATTAAATGAATATTATTTGTTGATGATAAATTTGTATGATATTATGAAAGTTTACCGTATACCCTATGCGAATATATCAAATTCATAATATTTTTTTGTTTGAACTATAAAAAGGAGAGGTAATAAAAAGGTGTCGATTTT
Source organism: Zygogramma bicolorata (assembly GCA_032362365.1). NCBI lineage: Eukaryota > Metazoa > Arthropoda > Insecta > Coleoptera > Chrysomelidae > Zygogramma > Zygogramma bicolorata. Next base: position 174,402 of record JAVJAQ010000626.1, read on the forward strand.
ATGAACAGGCTTTTAATCGAGTCAAAATAACCATACAAAAAACAATACCTGGATTCGATAAAACACACAAATAGTCACTTGCATATTGAAAAATGAAGGAAATCAACTTCGACTCTCGAAATCCATAGGGACGACTGAAACTATTACTCCAAATATTCAGCTTCATAATTTTCATGACAATCTCTGCATAATCCAGTAAGGTGCTCTAGACACAAATATTCCTAACATTTTGTGCAATAATATTTTCTTGTTCTTCAGGAACAAGCGAGTTCTGTTCATAATCAAACTCCTCTTCCGATTCTTCATCTTCATTCTTGATCCCTTTCGTAATTCATTATAAATGTATTTATCTTAAAATATAATTTAATCAGTATTGTTAAAAAAAATCAGTCAAAACATACGTACCTCAAAATATAACAGCAATGATAAACGTCGGTTTGTGGAACCGAATCGTAAGAAATATTCCAAGTTTTGATTCAATGATGCTCACTACCCGCTTCCCAACTTACGACTAAATAGACAACCGCGTTCTCGAAAGGTACTAGGAAGCTCAGATTAATATAAAATTCAAAACGGCTTGCACCGCGAAATTTTGAATCGGTCGGTCCGAGAGACATAACGTTATCAGCCGAAGGTTAATTTTATTGACGTGAATAATTCTTTGAATTTTTGTTTCCCGAGCTGTTATAGTGACTCTGGAAGAGAAGCTAGTATGAAATAAGAATTGATATTGGATTCTTTACCAGTGTAGAAGGGCAGATTTTTAATCTACCCCGAAAAGTTGCTGTGTTAATCAAAAAACAGTACCTTCTGAGTACAACGCGTTCTGTTAGTCAACAACTTCTCATATAACTCAAATTTGACTATAAAAAAATACACGAACCAATAATTATCGAGTACTTATCGTTGTTAATATTTCGGAATCAATTTTTTTTATATGCAGAATCACACGAAAGGGAAGCCTTGTAATGTTCAAAGAACACCGCGTGAATCAAGGGACAGGAAATACGAATTAACATTTACTTTGAATTTCTGAAGTTTGTAAGCCTCAGGAAAAACCTCTTTCGGCAAGGAGTTCCAAAGCTCAGCTGTTCTCAGATCCCTGAGCAAGAGTTTCGACAGGTTTCCGAATTCACAACAAAGGGGTGGGAATTCTGTACTCGTCGAGTCACCCGTGTAGATATTGCTTCCGTTCTCACTACTTCTTCACAAATTTTTCTCTTTTCTTTAGTTTCTGTAAATCTGTCGAAAATTTCATACTCATTTTGATATTTGAACCATGCGATAAACTAAATATGTATGAAACGTTCGTTGACTATATTTTCTTATCACCCATATCACAACCAGGATGAAAATGGCCCGCTACTGTTGATTGAAAACATAAGGATCTCGTCTGTGTGGACTGGAAGTTGCTCCGAAGTCCCAACTTTAGTTTTCCCTTCAATAGGATCTTTCTTAATCAAATGTAAGGTCGCAAATCAAGCGAAAATCTCCAGCGAATCATAAAATTATATAGCCCTGTAAAAGTCCCGATGATTGAAAATGTTTGAGGAAAACATATTCAGTCAGAAAATGTATGTGCTGATGGAACTACATCATCTTCGTGTAAATCTGTATATCATTCGTTACTTCTACATTTGAGAAAAGTTCTTTTTCGTAATGAGTAACAATGAAATATTGTTCCCAAGAAAGTCGGGATAGATTTGAATGACTTCACGAATTATTTATTTCGTTTTTCTTTTCTAAAATCTTATTATTCATAAGCTAGTATCATATCTCTTATCTCATCATCTCTTTCATGGGAAAACCATGTGAGATCGATCGCTACAAATGCTTCCCAGAAACTTGGATTTCTATTTCGTGTAAAGAAAAACTTCACTTCTCGTCAGCTTCTAATGATCTACAAGGCTCAGATAGTACCTGTCTTGGAATATAGTTCTCATGTATGGAGTTCGGCACCAAAATATTCATTGAAGCTTTTCGATTCTATTCAAAAGAAAGGCAATCCGTCTTGTTTGTGATTTTTCGCTCACAGTCTCGCTCACTTGATTGGAACATCGTAGAAGGGTCGGAGACTTATCTCTCTTCTATAGATATTTTCATGATCGGTGCTCTTCTGAATTGTTATCAATCGTTCCACCCTTGACAATATCTACACGGATATCTCGACGAGTACAGAATTCCTACCCTTTTCTTGTGAACTTGGACACCTGTCGAACCTCTCTTGCTCAGGGATCCTTTTTCAACAGAACAGCTGAGCCTTGGAACTCCTTGCCGAGAGAGGTTTTCCTGAGGCTTACAAACTTCAAAAATTCAAAGTGAATGTTAATTCTTATCTCCTGTCCCTTGATTCACGCGGTGTTCTTTGAACATTACAGGGTTGTGAATCTGCATATAAAAAAACACAATCAAAACTAATTTTTCCTTTTTCCTAGTGGGGGAATAAAAACCAAAAAAAGTTCCTGAAATCATCTCGTAGTTGAACAACCTTTGCTTTTGTTGTCATGTGAACGAAAATTCAATTTCAAAATAATATAAGAGTATATGAAAGGATATGGAATACATACATTATGACCCTGAGCAACTGAGGAAAAGTGAAAAGAGAATTAATGGATCCTTCGGAATTCCAAGGGAGGAAAAAGGGCGAAAGGGCAAATAGTGCGTCCGTCAACAATGTGTCACTCAGAGGCACACCGGATGTTGGCAAGATCGTACCCCATTACTTCCGTTTCTGCTGGCTAACACGAGTCGACAGTCGCCAATATTTGTGTAGTCCGGTTGTTGTGTTTTGAGGTGGGATAAAACGGTGTTTTTGTTGGAAATGCTCCAAACGTTCAAAAGTATCACATGAATGCTGTACTCGCAGAACATAGTAACTTTTTTGCGGATCTTGAAAAATCAATCAATCATAGAGAAAACAGATATTGACTTTTTCTATAATATTCTCCATTTTATTCGTGAAACATCAGTATTTCGATTGGAACGAAGATGAAGGGGAGGGCAGAATTGTTAATGTTATGGAAACCATTTTTTTGGTTTTCTCTCCCTTAGAGATGAATGGAAAAAGCTTGGAGTTCTTATAATATCTATTTTTTCAACAATGTATTATATTTGCCCCAATACCTAACAGCAATATTAGGAAGATGCAAAATTGTGTTATAATTTTGTCAAGTACGTATCGTAATTTCATGAATTTGGAGATTTAACGAACAAATTCATTGATAAAATGCATATACTTCCCTTTGGCGAAGTTTCGAGAGCTAGTCTGCCTCCTTTTCCAAACTTATTTTGGAAAAATTTCAATGAATTATTAATTTATGGTAAGTAGTGTCAAAATGTGACAATGGTATAACTTATTCATCCATAACTTTAACTGGGATTGATTTTGGCACAACCTACTTCGAATTGAATTTTCCCAGTTCAACTCAATTTCCGTTTAACAGAATGCAAGTAGCGTCTTCAAGTTTCCCTTTTGTTCCGTTCTGTTCTGTGATAGGTAAATCGATGTTGTCCCATTCGACCATGTTCATACCATTTGTTGATAATTAGATTAGATTAGATTATCGGGGATCTGGCCCATGGCCTGATGCACTGCGACCTTTTCAGATCCATTGTGATGCTCCTTGGCTGTCAGAGCTTGTTGTCTAGCTTGATCTCTTTGATGAGACTCCATAGCCTTGACACTGACTCCTTCATATAGCTAGCACCCTCTGGTTTCTCCTCCCCGCACCTTGCGTGTCTCAGCCTTGCTATCGCTTCGCATTCACAGAGCACATGCAGTGTGGTTTCTTCCTCTTCTTGACAGAAACTGCATTGGGTTTCTTCTGTCAGACCAATATTGCTCATATGTTTTCTGAGCCGGCTATGCCCCGTTAGTAGACCTACCCTTACAACCTTACGGTTGTGGTTCAGCAGGTCTTCCGTGAATCTTTCGATTCGTTTTGCATCCATAAATTTATGGATGTCTTCATGCTTGCTTTCGCTACCCCGCAGAAAGGTTCTGGGCCGATCATAGCCTTAGATGCGCCTTCACAGTCTAAATCATCGGCCTCCTCGTTGCCCTTGTGACCCTCATGTCCGGGTACCCATGGTAGAAAAACCCCATTTTGGGTACTCAGCTCCTTGAGTGCGCTCAGACAGCTTCCCACCAATCTTGAGTAGGTTTGAAATGAGCTGAGCGCCTTCTGCCTGGTTATTACCCCTATACAGTGTTCGATGGCCGCTACTTCTGCCTTTGTTGATAATACGTGTTCATCTTAATTAGACACATTCATTTCTCGTCTTCTCAAGTTGTTTTTATGTTCAGCTGTTCTTATTCTTGATGGCCTTTATATTTCACCAGTATAAACACTGTCACACACACTAGGGATACTATAAACACAATGTTTGGAATTATTTTCCGTATTCAGAGGTTTTCAGAGGTATTCTCTGTTTTGGATATTGTTCTTACATTGAATTTATTACGTACACGTTTGATTTTTTCCAATAAACCTTGATTATGAGGAATCATCATTTTAATCTGAGGAAATGGTTGAATATTAGTGTTTGCTCTATACAAACCTCTCTGAAAATTTTGGATGGTTTCATTAACAAAATTCATTATGGTAAGCATTTTCTCTCAGTACATTGTTTATGACACGATTTGTGCTCTATCATTTAAACATTAAAGACATTTAAACCTTCTTTCACACTGATTTGGTGGTATGAGTTCTAATGTGAGTGACGATTTGTGTGGGTGTTTTTTCTAAAAACACTTGTTTCGAAATTATTGAATGTTTCTTCAACTAGAACTCCGAGTTGATTATTCTTCTCAATTCCCACGGTAAACTTTACTGTGTGTTCTCTTTGATTAATATGCTGAAATAATGGTTCAACTCATATGCGCCATGTTGCCAGATCACATATATATCATCAACGTATCTCCAAAAACTTGAAAAGAGGAAAAATGAATGAATCGAAATCAGCTGAACACATATTACCAACAAATGGTTCACACATGGTCAAGTGGAATAACAACAATTCACTTATGAGAGTACAGAATGGAATGAAAAGAAAACTTTAAGAGGCTTCTTGCATTTTGTAAAACGGCAATGAAGAGAAATTTTGCCAAATATTTGAACAACAAATTGATAGTCCAAACAAGCATTGTTGGTGATTATTTTTGGAAATCAATGTATCACAAAGGTAAGAGCAAAAACCCAATGTACCCAAATTGACTTTTTTTTCTTGTATTATTGTATATTTTTTGACAGTTCTTCGATCATTCAACAATAATTCAACCTTACCGAAATGAAATTCAATTCGTTTCACCTGAATTCATATTGATAGTAACCACGATCTTAGTTTTCTTCCCTCGAAGATGTCAACCTCTTTAGAGAAATGCTCGTCGTTCGCAAAACAATATTTGTTTGATATTAGGGTTATTCATAATCAACTCATCTTCAGTGGAAGTTCAGATGAAAACTGGCTCAAATCCATTGAAATAAGTGTTGCAGATGTTCTCCTCTCACTTCTTCTCCTTTCTGCAATAAAGAGAAATCTCTACGCGAACAATAATCATTTTAATTTATTTCGCTCCCAATAGGCTACCGATCCTTCTCGTTACGTAATATAACATTAGAAATAATTTGCATGAATACTTTTTATTGGAGAAGTAATAGCTAAACGGTATGAGCGTCGATATAGATTAATTTGAGTAACTTCCGAAATATAACTACTAGGCCAGTAGATATAGACATGACTTTTATTTAACAATAATCACAAAAGTTCTGAAATTTCGGTAGAATGAAAAGTACGTTCAAATGATATTGAGTCTGATTTTGCAACCCTTTTCTCTGAACGGAACATGTTGAAAATCAGGATTTTGTGAATATTCGCATTATTTGTATGGAAATATTTGCAAAAGTTCTGCAAACTTTCGAAGCATTGCGAAATAACAGTTTACATCTGCTGGTGAATTCGCAACGGAAACGTTTCGTTTTATAAAAAAATAGTAATAATCCTAATTTTCCAAAAAAAATTCCAAAAGTTCTGCAAACTTGCATAAATGACCGAAGTAATGTTATTGAGGAGTACTTCATTTTGCAACCTCTTGCTTTAAACGGAAAATATATTTTTGCAATGAGTTGTTCAATGTCGTCAAAACAAGTTTCGAAATTTAAAAAAGTTTTAAATACGGGTTGCAAATGAAGAAGTCCTCACATACAACGTTTCCATTGATTTGCAACCACGTCTGCAATACGGAAATGAGGGTAATATCAAAATGAAAAATATTATGGTATTTGGTCTCTACCAAAAGAGCGAAAGTTCTGCAAATCTGTAAAATGTGGAGAAATAGCTGTTTCCATCTTCTGATAAATCTGCAACCATTCAAAAAGAACGGAACTGTTGGTTTGAAAAAAAAAATTATCAATCCTAATTTTTCGAAAAAAAATCCAAAAGTTCTGCAAAACTTGAAAAAATAACCCAAATCTATATGTTGGGAAGAACTTCAATCTGCAGCCTCTTGCGTCAAACGGAAAATATATTTGCGCAATAAATTGTTCGTTTTGATTGAAACAAGTGCCGAAATTTTTACAAAAGTTGAAAATTGAGAAGTCCTCCCGTCGAACGTTTTCGTTGATTTGCAATCACGTCCGTAACACGGAAATGAGGGTAAAAACAAAAGAAAGATAATTATGTATTTGTACTCTTTCAAGAAAAAGTGAAAGTTCTGCAAACTAGTGAAGTGTTGAAAGCTGGTAGTTAATAAAGTATACCACACACAACTAAACAATATCAAACACCGGTACCTACTAACAGAGAAATTCAGATTCAATAAACCAGTACAATATGTAATGGGCATAACCCGAATAATAATCAAGTATTCAGCTGGATAAATGTGATGTAAGTCCCTTCCTGGGGTTGTAAAAATGCGATTAGTATTTCTTGAATAATTAAGGTTCCGTTTTAAGTTCGAGGTTGCAAAGTTTCACATCCACTGAGACCGATTTTATCTTCATTTGCAACCACGTATAAAAACTTCTGTAATTATCTCAATACTTGTGTGTACTGGACATGGCGGCGTTGAGGAAACAAGTTTAATAAATACATATTCCTTCTCAGAAATAGTTGGAAATGTAAGTAACTATGTGGAACATTTTTTTCATTCACTTACGAATTTTGTAGAACTTTTGTAATTTTTTCAAACAAATTACAATGGAAAACTACAACCAATAAGACAAACATAAGGTTCCTTAACTGTAACAAGGTTGCAAGCTTAATGCATGTTGTAAAACAATAATATCACTAGCGGTATTCCTAGTTTGCAGAACTTTTGCAATTTTCTGTGCAAAAATAAAGCATTAAAACGTTTTTGCCATTTGAACAATGTTCCGTTCATCGCAGGCTTATGCAAAATTTTATACTTTGTTTCTACTCACGCACTAGCAGACCGGTAAAGTTTGAAAACTTTTGGAATTATTGTGAATTGATTTTCTATATCTACTGGCCTATACCTACCACAGAAACTATGATAGGCATCCATATTTAATTTGATCGTCAAAAGTGAGCCAGGGTTGGATATAAAATTAAAATACTTTTCATGATATGTCATCAACCATTTTATCATATTGACATTGGAAGAGAACAAATGACACAGGGATGATTTATGATTGTAACGTTTTTTCCGATAATCAGATTTGAAGTATTTGGCAATCTGTTCACAAACCTCATTTCAAAACATTCATTACATTATATAGACATGTGGTTTGATATCGGAAATCTAATTTAATTTAAAACTCATTGATTTACATAATGGAACATTTATTTTTTTAGATTGAGGAGAAAATGATGTGTTTTCTGTGTTTCAAATTCCTGAATTTTGTACATTAGCGAGTGTTCTCTCGAAGAAACGCGAAATAAAAAGATCGAGCTTCCATTTGGAAATCACTTAGGACTTTTCTCCCAACGTTCCAACACACTACTGACATACATTCTGCATTTTCTCACTCAACAGTAATTGCGTTGTCAGATGGAATTAGGCTCTACGATTCCAACGAGCATCAACGGCGATTATAAGAACTTCAACAATGCCCAGTAAAGGAATAAAGGTCAGCGTGAAGCTAAGTGGAAGTAACACAGCATCAGCTTATGAGAAATGTTGCAAGGGGATTTCATGAGCTAAACGAGGTAGGAACATTTGATCGGCATGAAAGAAACTCTAGGGAATGTATTACTTCCAAAACACCTATAAACACGCTAAAGAAAGTATGGTGAACAGATAAATAGAAATTCCGAGGAAATCTATTCAGTATGAATCATCGACTGATATTGGCAATGATGACTGATATTTTGGGGTCAAATAGTCGAGCTCTGTGAGTTCTAACAGTTCTGTGGACCAAAGTCAACAAACCGAAACAAAATGTTCATGATAAAAACCTTCCCATCATTTCGTTGGATTTGAAAGAAAAATAATGCAGAAAGATGCTGGCTGAATAGCCAAAGCTTCAATAGATACAAAGTTGATCCCGTCATCGTTATCAAATGATTGAAAAAAAAACCAAATAACGGCTGACATAACCTCAATCCTATCCAGCGCAATCTACTTCGAGATTCCCAGAACACATCCAATGCATTGAGCCTTTTTCAAATATGTAACAGTGTTCAGAATACCAATACTCATGTGGGAGTGCATATATGTGAATATGACAAATATGATTATAGTAGATAACCAATCTTAAAATAACCATAATGGAAGGTGATTGAGTATTTATAGAGATAATCTGTACATTTAGTACACAGTGGTCCCTAGTAAAACAAGTCAACTAATTGAAGTCACTTTTCAGGTCATTTTTTTCTTAATGATTAGTGATGAGCCATTTAATAGTTCTGTTCTGAATATTTCCGTAGTCAATTTTTCCAGATAAAGAGGCACTTCGAGTTGGAGATTTGGTGCAGTGTAACTTTTTGATCCGATTATGACGATTATTTCTTGAACTCTTTGAATGATTCCATTTTTTCCTATGTCTTAGGTAAGGAGTGGTGTTGTGTGAATACGTTGTTGTTGTTGGTAGTTTGTTGAAGTTTCGCAGTGAAGCTTTGTTATGGTTAATATTTCGGGTTCCTTGTATAGATAGATCTTTATGGAACTACGTTATGTTATGGAAATTTGTAGCAAGTCCGGTAGCAAGTAGATACAGAAGATAATGCACAAATTAAAAAACTGAATAAAATAACAATACAAGTCAAATATGTGTGTACACATAGAATGTATTTACCATATACCATAAAAATAATAGTGCTAATGATTATAGAAGCATATATGAAATGGAAACGAAAGCTTGTCAAATGATAATTGAATAATGTTGATACAGAATGAATACGCGATAATACACGAATTCTATTGAAAAATTATTTATGGGTAAGATAACATTGTGTTTGAGTTGAAAATTTTCTAGTGGTTCTAGTTGGCCATATACTCAGAGATATTGTAGTAGCACTTTTCCTGCAATATTACTTTGATAGAATTCTTGAATGTAGATAGGTTTTCATTTGTGAGTACGTTATTTCATAAGCCTAAGTTTCTTTTACATAATTTTTATCTTTTGTGAGGTTGCGTAATGATTTGTTTTTATACGCAGATTCACACTGCAATGTTCAAAGAACACCGCGTGAATCAAGGGACAAGAGATACGAATTAACATTCACTTTGAATTTTTGAAGTTTGTAAGACCTCTGTCGGCAAGGAGTTCCAAAACTCAGCTGTTCTATTGAAAAAAGATTCCTGAGCAAGAGATGTTCGACAGTCTCCAAATTCACAACAGAGGGGTGGGAATTTTATTATTAATAGTCACCGCTTCATGCTATTTATTATATCAAAATTAATATTCGTTTGGATAGAAGCACAATACACAGAAGAAATTTGAGCTTTGATTCTTTGATTTTTCCGTTTTTCCTCGATTTTTCGGAATGCAACACACCTTTATATTATTCAATGTTTGAAGAAAATTTCCTCTAGGAGTACTTTTCGAAAATGTATGTTTATATGAATCCTTCATTTAGTCATAGACTAATAATCATGTACAATCAACAATGAATACATAAAAAACATTAAAACATAGAAGACTCGTATAAAAATGTATATGAGTACAAACAAACATATATTACCAAAAGAAAGAAATAAAAAATTATGAAAATAATAATACTGAATAATAAACAAACGTGTTAAATGAGTTTATACCAAACGTCTCGTTTGTGGACCGAGAGACAAAGCTGAACTTTATTTTTTTGCACATCTGAAACGCATCTATATGTTATTTCATAACTGTACCTATACATTCATACCTATTTTGCGAGTAGTATACTCTACTTCATTTAAGACTAATTTATTTATCATAATATTCAATTGGAGAAATTTTATAATAGGACTTTAAGAGGGAATGAAGACTATTAATCACTCGTCATTATTCCCCAAGGGAATAATATCTGGCAAAATAATGCAGAAACCATGAGTATTAGTATCGTGTATTAGTCGTAAAAAAAATATTAGTCTCATGCATTTCAAACAGTAGGTATGTGCTGAATGTTTCACAGATCACTAGAATCACATGCATGAAGTTATGAAAGCCCTGTATATGCTGAATTTATTGTAAAAACTCGTAAGCTGTGGTTCAGACAGTAACTTGAGTAAATGCGCACTCACACTATTTTACGCTTGGTTATTTTCATTAAAAAGACGAAATCATAGAACCGAAAGCTCGAATTACTGTTAGTGGAATTTCAATAACGAGACTACATCTGAAGGACGAATATGGCAATGACCAATGGTTGTCTCCCACCAGGATACAACCTATGGAACGCAACGTTTACAGTTCAGACAGAAGTGAACCTACAGTTCTTGTCTTTCTACCTCCCGAGCGAACGCGAACGCGGCCGACGTCCCACGATTCGGCCCGCCATTTACTGAAACGGAAAACGAAATATTCAGTTTGAACCGGCGTGTACGTAGGGTTGCATGCCAGTCTGAAAAGCCCGAACTCACGTAAACAATGCGCTACGAATGCATTGAAGTTTTTTCAACGAAGCTTCGTTTCTGGAAGAAGTAATACATTCAAACCTTATGTAAAGATAACTGTCAACCAGGATTTTATCATTTCCTTCGTTTTGTGTTTTGATTATTGAGTTGTGCGTTCCGTGACCGGCTATTCTTAGTATCCGCGTGTGTATCAACAATCCGCCAAAACCAAAGAGGACGACTGACGTCTACAACAATTAGACAGAGGTTTAATTGACCAATCAGTAATCCGATCACTTTTCGTGTACGAGTGACCACGTGCAAGATGGAGCGTGTTTTGTTTGGCATCGCCAAATTTCTGTTGATGGTGACAATGCTGGCGGGAATACATTTGTTTGATGTTGTTTGTGCCGATTTTGAGAACAGTTGGACGATGTACATGGAACAGCCGTGTTGCTCCGGCATCGGAACGCATCACGTCAGACATCATCGAGGTAGGTTTTTGAAATTCTTCACTACCTGGCCGTGTAGCTGGTATTATCTCCGCATGACTTATCCCTGCCGAAGCAAAGACCGGTTTGTTCTTTGTGTACCTGATTTTATCGGGTGGGATTCCTTCCATTGTTGTAGAATGACTCTGATTTATTTACTGGAATAATTGAGTATCAGGATGACGAATGTGGAAAAATTAGATGAGGTTTTCTTAAGGTAATTGTCTTCTTACAATGTCCACACTTCGAAAAAAAATATCTCACAAAATGTGGCAGACAATTTACTCTCGGTTGAGGTGGATGTTTCTTAAACGTGTAAGACAAAAAATAACACCGGATTTATCCAGCAGTTTCAAGAAATAAGTAACACCCTCTTTCGACGATGCAATTTGTCGCGGCGAGAAACGTCATCTATCTGTCAGTTTGTATTACCAATATTAAAACGAATCCCGCTTGAAGACGTTTATTTTTTCGAATTCTAATCTAATTGTCTGAATATGCCACTTTCATTTCATTAATTTATTAATTATACAGACACTATCCTGGCTTGAAATCATCAGGTTGGTATCTATACCTGATACCTGCTGAAGTCAACAATACATCGACGACGCATTGTTTGAGAAGTACGTTTGGTACTAAGGCCAGTTGATAATGAATGAGTATCCTTTCCTTTCCAACACCTCCGTCAGTCGAAAACCGCCGAAGATTTACTATTAAATAATAATAACTAACACTAAAATTTGAGAGAAATGCCTTCCGAATATACGATGGAAATCCCAGGGTCTTCGATAGGTCAGTGGTAGAGCATCCGCCTAGAGAACGGAACATTGTGGGTTCGAATCCCGCTCGATAAAGTTTATTTTTCTCAAATTCTTATGTTGTCTGAATGCAGCTATCATTCCACTAATTTGTTAATTTTACGAATTAATTTGCTTGATATGAATATCTTTCCTGTGAATTTCAACCAAAATCAGTTGTTCTATTTTAACGTGATTTGTTACTCATTTCTCGAATATCCAGCTTTCCATTCCCCATTACCTTAAACTGTGTCTTTGTGTAGGTTCTTGGCGCCCAACGTGGGGCTTTCCGTTCAGTGTTACCTACTAGAAATATCAAAAGGGCTAGCTAGCCAAATGACAATTACTCTATGAATTTTATCTTGATCCAAAATAAACACATTCTCATTTCAAATCTTTCGTACAAGTCTAGAGGAGATGTTTTCTTGGCATTTTCTTTCTTGAGAGAGTGTTATAGTATATAGCGATACTATATTTTTACTTCTCGAAAATTCCCGTTATATATATCGTCAAATGTTCGTCAACCAAACGGATGACTGGACACCCCATCAAGAGTTCCCAGATGTAATTCTTCTGAATAACTAAAATAGGTATGGTGAATTCCTAGAAGTTTCCAGGCATCTGAGATGTGGTCCGAGGGTTTTTGGGCCTGACGTTTCATCTGCATCTGCGGCAGACATTCTCAAAGGCCTTGCGGCAATGGTCGAAGTATGCTTCTCTGCTGCGAGGCTGTGATTTAATGTGGTTCAGATGACGTGTCATTATTTATCGGACCTAGAATCAGACTGTCAATTGACTCTAATTGATTTTCCGAAATCGGAGTCAAACTCAACATGCAAGAGCCTCTGAAAAAGCTAGCTAGCCACTCGCGCCAGCGAAACGCCAGGAAAAATTCCAAAAAACGACGGCCCTCAAACCCGAAAAAAAGTAGTGATACGTTCCTCAGTTGTTTCGATTTCGTTCACATAATAGGCATTCTCCATTTGTCTATCTGTTATCTTCCGTTCCATCTTGGAAACTTCTGCCGAGTATCATCAATGAATGGGTGAAGCGCCAGTAAAAAATATATGACTAGATTTGGAGTTACTTACTTTTGGATAAGATCAGCTTGGGAGTTGGGAGAACATGTATTCTATGACCCCGTTTTTAACTTATAAATTTATTTTTTCCAAACTTACTCAGCGAACTTGCAATAATTCAATTGATATAGTTGCCCATTACATTCGTTCATCGAGCCTCCTTCGTCAGTATAATTTTATTGGCAAACTGAGGGACACACACCATCCGTACAATTGTGACAAAATTTCAAACTCAGTTCACACCCCTCTGTCCGTATTGTCAATTGTTAATGCAGCCAAATCACGTGATATATACAAAGGACGAGGTACTAAACCGTGAACAATTCGCAAATTTGATTATAGGGTTAATCTCAATCCTGGGGAAGGAAAAAATCAATATTATTCCAGCCACATAAGATTTGGGTGTGCATATGTTCTGGTTTGCATTTCCCCTTGCTGTTACCGATGCTATTACAAAACTCCGCGCGTAGAAATATAGTTCTACCCTGGAATATACAGGGCCAATCAAATGAATTCTATGACATGAGGGAGGAATACAGCTGTGAATACCTATTCTGGTTATAAGGCATTCATATGATTTGATTTTAAACACTGTAACATTTTCGTTGAAGTTCATAGGGTATATATAGTTTCGTATAGAGTAAATAAATCAAATGATTCAACTCAAAGGTTCCAGTATTCCATCAAGGATAAATAACATGTTAGATTCCACCAACTGCAATCTTCCGAAGAATGATTGGAGAACTCTGACAGGACACTGATGATTTGGATTCTTTGTGGGGACTCTGAAGAAGAGATCATTTTATATATGACTCTGCATTCTCGTCAAGGGGGGTATTCTTGTTAAGATATTCTCTTATTTGTTGTTCAAAAATAGGGAAACCCTGAAAACATATTGGCTGTCCTAATCAGGATAGCAAAGGCATCCCAAATTACAAACCAATGAACTAGAACAAACGCATAGTAATCAGTTTGAGGTTGTCCGTTCATAGTAATACACTCCACAGCATCAGTGAGACGTATATAGGAGCGTATTCATTATCAAAAAGGCATTAACAAGAGTGGTAACGTTTGCAAAATAAATATAAAAACATTTCACAGATACACTTCAGTTACGTAGTTTATTTCAACCCCAACACCCTGCACCTATATGTCTCTCTGTCCAACTCATTAGGATCAAGTGCTATTTTGAGGAAGTTGATGCAAGATGGAAACGAAACTTTCATTAAAGAAGTAACATCATGTTCCAAAGATTAGGTTCTTTCTGTCATCATTTCCTAGTCAAGTCTTACAGTCGCTTGAAGCATGGCATCCAGATCCATTTGTTCACTACAATATTAATTCCTGACTGGGATTTGGAGAAGAAGAGAATCAAGATCAGAATACGGTACTGACCTCTACACTGTCATTCAAACCTCACATCTACACAACGGATTTCATCTGGTAGCTAAGAAATACAGCTTTTTCCAACGCAGTACAGCAATCTATTTAGAATAAGAATTTTCCAAGAGAAAGTGTCCCAGTCAATATTGATTCCTGACTGGGATTTGAACAAGAAGAGAATCAAGATCAGAATACGGTACTGACCTCTAAACTGTCATTCAAACCTCACCTCTAAACAACAGATTTTATCTTGTCCTTAAGAAATACACCTTTTTCCAACGCAGTACAGCAATCTATTTAGAATAAGAGTTTTTCAAGAGAAAGTGTCTCAGTCGGAACTTTCTAATGACTGTCCCGCCGATATTGACAGTGCAGAAACGTTCACGAAGTACGAGACAAATTCCACGAAAACTTTCTGGGTAGAAAAAACTCGGGTGTCGTCTCTCTCGAAATGAATTTTCTTGAAATGTAACTTTCAGAATCCGCAGAAGGTAACTTCTCTTTGTTCCCGCCTTCATCCCAGCATGTTGATACATGTCTGAATTTCTCCGCAATTTTGTTACGGCCTCATGTCGTGATTAATGAATTTCATTTTAAAGATTTCACTAGTCACCCCTCTTATTAAAATACCAAAGTGATCACCAGCAAAGGGTAATTATCATTTGATTAATGATTCGTCGTGTTCGTAGTTACATTTGGAAATTGTGACTCGCAATGATCATTATTTGGCCCCGAATTCGGTGTATCGATTTATTCTGAGTGTCAAATTAGTTTGATGAATTATCGGCGAGGTTTAATTTGTATTCTTTCGAGTATCGAGCACGACATATTGACGTTTCGAAATCCATCACAATGGATGTATCAGGAGTATTATCGAAAGTGTTGGTAATTCAGCTCTCGCACTATACAAAGTACTGGCAATATTTCCTAACCAAAAAAGATTCTGAAACACATTTGCCGGTTCACACTGATAACTGAACCCAATTGCAGCTTTGAAGGTAGTTTGTGTGAATATTTCCCTCATATATAAAATGTCCCATAAGAGCAATGCAATTATCGAAAACTTAGAGCGGTAATTGCATTGTATCAAGTCACCATAACAACACATATGAAACCGTATCGCTAGACGTCAGTAAACAATACGAATGAATGTCGGATAGACTTTAAAAATAGGAAAACATTTCGCGTTTAGGTGAGTACTCCATACAATCTATAGAGGAAAGTATAAATGAACAAAAAATAACATTCCCTTGAGAATTTCTTTATTCGTGAAATATTCCAATGAATTACATTCGTGCATAGAAATTACCAGATGAATTTGCATTCAAGCGTGATATCTTATAGAAATTGCATTCGGTTATTCTCATATTTTTCGCCAAAATATGAAAATAAACTTGCAATTTTTAGATATCACGCTTTCTTGCAAAATGATCGGCAATTTTTATGCACTCGTGCAATTATAACCGATAATCATTCACAAAAGCATTCCCATGAATTATTTGATCAATATTGAAAGATCACAATATTGTTTTCAAGATATATGAACCTACAGCTTATTTCTTCAGGAGAGTATGACAGATTTCAAAGTTTTAAATTACACCAACTTTATGACGTATAGAATTTTCTGAAAAATCGATAATGGAAAAAGCTTTCTATATGGTGAAAATTCTTAAATCTCACAGTATATAGTCTGGACCATACTTTGATAAGCAAGCGATTATAGGCGTATTCGTCTATTTATGAAACCCTATAAAAAGTATGTTTCATCCGGCAAACAGATGGGTGTAGGTGGACCTCTTTTCCGTCTCTTGGACTATCTAGAAAATGTGCGCTTGAAGCTACGACATCCGTAAAAAATATACAGGGTCTTTCATCTCAGACGAGCCACCCCGTATATTTCGTATCCCATAGTGAGTGGAGAAATTTCCCGGAGCACGTCGAATGATTTTGTTTGGGGGACATCTTTTGACGTATATTATAGGCTTGAATGAGCAATCCCCATAGGGTAGAGGGGTTTTAGTGATAGTTCATTTAAGAGGTCTTGGGAGCCTCTTCACAACGGTCTATGAATAACGTAAATTTGATGAACCGTTTTGCCAAAAATCAATTTTGCAGCTCGAATGAGCCACCTTAAATAATTTGGTTATTTTTACATGTACAAGCCCATTTTTATTAAGCTCTTTTTACAAACTTCAATAATCTCCAAAAAATCACATTCTTGAGAAAATTTTTGATTCACCGGGGCAACTTTCAAGTGGAATCATTCATCTCAAAATGTATCCAGAAGTAGATATAAGAAGTTTGAGGACGAACATACCTACTTGATTTTTCAAAAAATATTTGAAATTGATACTTTTTGTTTCATTATGGACGGAACATCTTCCTTTCAACTTAGGAAAAACTTTTTCAATTGAACGTTAGCCTATTTGATATTGTGTGTCTCACATAAGTGATTTGTCTAAGAAAAGTTCCACGAAAGAAAAATATTCTTTGTCTGAGAAAAGCTATTTGATACGAGATACGAGAATAAGAAGTCAGTTTGAATTTCGCCTTAATTGATATACAAGACAGTCATTTATTCCACGCTATATATATATATATATTTCGGCAAATGAGACTTTGCCGAAACGTTGTGACAATTATCCTTCAGAGGATCAAAACCACAGAACACGGAATGAAACCCGAAAACACAATTCATCATATATATATATATATATATATAATAAATGAACTCATATTTGAACTAGTGAATATAAATATCAGTACAGGTCGTTGAAATCTAAGAATTACTATCAGACGATACGTTCGGCAAATATTTACTGGAAATATGGCCTATCTACTTGAATAAATATGTAGTCATAATAATCTCGAACAACACCTAGAGAGAAGGCACACTATGTGAGTAGTGAGCATAGAAATAACTCGAGTGATGCGTCATTGTTGATTAGAGATACTTCGCTAACATTGTTGTATATCTCGTTGTATATTTTTCAGAATGATTGAAAACATTCCCCACAATCGAATGGATAACATTTTTTTTATTAAACTACGGCAGATACTTTATTTTAAAGGTTATACGATACTTCGTTCCATGTTACCTTGATTTTGATTCATAATTCGTTCTAGTCGTTTTAGCTAGTGATGGTAAGTATATATACATTAAAATCTAAATAAAATAATTCTAGTAACTTTTTCTTTTTTTTTTGTTTCAAGCTTTTCAGATTTTCATTTGAAATTGATTATTCGAAACATTGAATAAAGTTTGGTGAAATTCTGAAATCTTTTTACCAATTTTATCTATTCCTTCCGCATTATGTTGCATTTTATTAGAAATTGTTGATGTGAATGTTGTAAACTTCCTTCATAACTCTTCAATGGTGGTATTGGTGGGATTGGGATCAATTTAATTAAAGAAAAACTATTGTTTCCTTGCCAACGTTTCGAATTTTAATAAATTCATCATCAGGGCTCAAAATTCGAAACTTTGGCAAGGAAACAATAGTTTTTCTTTAATTAAATTGATCCCAATCCCACCAATACCACCATTGAAGAATTTAACTCTGGATCACCAAACCTACCAAAACTGTAAGAAGATATTCCTTCATAACCTCACTTTTCGTAAGAACTCCGTAATTGTTTCAATATACAACTGATGGTAGTAGTCAATTTATACATACCACTGTTCCTGGTGGAGAGTTAATAAAAATCTCGAAAACTTGAACTGAAAAAAGAGTTAGGTATTAGAATTAAATCATCTTTCGAACAATCTGTTCAGGCCAGTTTCAAATTACCTACACAGCAGGTTTTGGCTGGCACATGTCAGGAAACAACTACTCTCCTGGCTGATAGCACGAAGGGTATTGAATTATATCCGACCGGTGCCAGTGCAAGATTCTTCACAGGAGAAAAACCTTCATTTGCATTTGGCGATACAAATGAAGGAATTGATTTTCAATTATAGGGGCGGACACGCTTGCAGCCCGGTTTCAGGCTATTTGGCCAATCGTCAGTGCAAGGCAGTGCCATCATCAACATAAAGTAGATGACCTCCCATAATCAAAAATCCAAATCCTTCATAGTATCAAGCCCCGATCAGAGCTGATGCGAACAACATGAAGTTATTGCGCCATCTACTCATGGACGAGGTGATCCAAAATCGATGCCCTCCGTGGTATTAGCCAGGGCAGTAGTTATATATATATATATATATATATATATATATATATATACAGTGTGTCCCTAGACCAGTGGGACAGTTGAATATCTCTTGAACCAATAGGAATTTTCAAAATATTATAAGTTCATATTATATCGCATTATGAGAGCTAACTTCAGGAATTACTATTTTTTATACGAGGGGCGCAAGAAAGGCTCACAAAATCGAACATCAATTTTTTCAAATGGAACACCCCATATATTTCAATATATCTGAACTCTTATTCCTTTGGGCAAATTATTGGTTTTTTATTTTTGAAAATCCGACAAGGCGTTGCCAAGTTATACCAGTGGTTCATGAAATGCAGACATTTTTTTAGACAAACCCATTTTTCATCATACGAAGAATTTCTGGAATCATTCAAGACTGTTGGTAGTCGCTAGCATATTCTACAATATGGAATACTCATCTCCTTCGAGAGTTATACAGGGTGGTCAGAAATATTATATGATTTTCACGAAATTTAAACTTTCTTCACTTCAATTTTTCAAATAGTGCACCCAACAATATGAATTATTTTATAGCCCATTATGAATTTCATCATCGGAAAATGCAAAAAAAATCATCAAACTACGTATTGTAGTGTAATTAACTACATAAGATTTCCTACAAGAAACTACCTTCTTTACGAATATCTAGGCACGATAATCTCCACTAGATGTCTAAAACCGCCCCTATAAGCAATCAAATCACCAATGGGCTATAAAATAATTCATATTGTAGGGTGCATTATTTGAAAAATTGATGTGAAGAAAGTTTGAATTTCGTGAAAATCATATAATATTTCTGACCACCCTGTATAACTCTCGAAGGAGATGAGTATTCCATATTATAGAATATTCTACCGACTACCAACAGTCTTGAATGATTCCAGAAATTCTTCGTAGGATGAAAAATGGGTTTGTCTAAAAAAATGTCTGCATTTCATGAACCACTGGTATAACTTGGCAACGCCTTGTCGGATTTTCAAAAATAAAAAACCAAAAATTTGCCCAAAGGAATTAGAGTTCAGATATGTTGAAATATATGGGGTGTTCCATTTGAAAAAATTGATGTTCGATTTTGTGAGCCTTTCTTGCGCCCCTCGTATAAAAAATAGTAATTCCTGAATTTACCTCTCACAAGAGATATTCAACTGTCCCACTGGTCTAGGGACACACTGTATATCCTTATGTTTGATCGTATCGGTACTATTTCTATCTTTGTTATCTGGAGAAAAGTAGTAAATTATCAATCATCAAGTGGGGCAACTTTTGTTTGTACCAACAAGGGGTTTATCAGAGCTCCCCTGAGAGAAAGGACTGGTGAATGGGTAACGTCAGCACAATCATCAACATGCTGCAGGAATAATGCTAGTTCTAAAAGTTGCTCGAGTGAATAGGCGTACATTGGGCCTGTATTCATCAGATAAATCCATATACGGCTTCGTGTGGGTCCTCGTGTGCGTCGCAGTTGAACACATTTAGTTTATATCGCTCTACGTTATGCTATTCGAATGACAATTTTTTGCTCAAGTACGAATCCAATGAAATCAGTTGATTTGAAGTCATCTGATCGAACACAACCAATCAGAAAAACATTTTGATGACAATTGAACTCATTTATAAAATATCCCACGAGCCGCCGTGATTTTGTCATTATGACAGCAAAAAAACTTTGCCCTGAGTTTTTCAGCGACAAAACGGAATCTAACTCCTGAAAGCATGGCAACAAGAATTGTAAACACATCTATGACGGCGTGTTGTCAATTTTTCACTTGCGTTGTCAAAAGAGTATATCTGATCTGTGAAAATGAAATATAAAAATTGTGTTTTCAACAATTGTACTTTTCCGTTGAATTGAATAAACTAAACTGTATTCATAAAATTGTCGAACCGAATTACATTCGAGCTTTTTTTTGTCGAAGAAAACTTTATATTTATGATTCGAGTTTAGTTGCCTTCCGGCAAATTAACTCAAAAATCTGCCAGAAAAAATTAGAGGTGGTTTTTTTCGTAAGGTTGCTAGTCAACAAAATTCTCGTCGAAATTTTAAGTTGACATCGACAAAAAATAGCTCTCGTGTAATCATAAGTGAAAAAATCCCATGGGCTGTTTTAACTTAATCATGTTGCCATGGATTCATATGAATTGATTTAGTTCGATTTCGACGTTACAAGTATTTGATATTTCAAAATGTCACCATTTGGTTGTAATACTACCTAGAATATTGAAGGAATTATGGAATCAATTATAACAAAAATAATCGTTCACACTGAAGAATGTGTATGGAAAACATTTATGGATTTTAGCAATGATAGCATGTATCATTAATGCGGGCCATACACGATGCAATATATCGTAGAACAAGTTGCACGACAAATTGCAGAGACAATTGGAACGACAAGTTGGTAACAGTTCTGTCCACACACGTGTAGATTAGTTGATGATCTGTAGTACAACACATTGGTGTTCAGTTCAGTTTTCGTGATGGCGCCTATGATATCAAAAAAAGAAGATAGCAGCTTCACTTGTTATTCTACTGGATGAAAAAAAAAAAAAACAAATGTTGCAAGGATTGGTTAATGAAACGATACTTGTTTTCACATATGAAATTAATAAAACACTTACGGGTTCATAACCTGCAGACTTCCGATATTACTTAAGAATGGACGACAATACGTTTAAATTAATTACTTCTGAATGCTGTTCTCATTTTATTAATTTTTTTTTAAACTTCCACAGTTGCGTTTGTGTTGATTTGTTTACATTTTTCCAAAAGGATCCCGTAAGCAGCATTTCGTTTATGTTTGTTAGCATAATCTTTTGATTTCACTTCCCACAAACAAGGATGTTCATGGTATATGTCAATAAATTCTTCCCAAAATCTTTCGTTGTTTTCCTTGATCGCAATCTTCAAACTGAAATCGAACATTCAATTAATGAATGCACCTACACGTTCAAACTTGTCGTACGCAGCACTCAGTTGTACAACAATTTTTGTGCATGTCAAACTTCCGTACGATTCGACGCGGTCGTACTGCAGGTTGGACTACAACGCCACTAACGTTGCAATTATCGTTTAAACGGTCTCATCAACTAAAATTGTACAACTGGTTGTACGATAGATTGTATCGTGTATGGGCCGTCTAAGATAGAAATCGGGTAGCAGTAGAATTGGCGTCAATTTTAAGGAATTGGATTGTGAACATGAGAACAAAAGATGATTCAGAGTTTAAATGAGCTACGGTCAAAACCGTAACAGGATAAATTGGTTTTGCTGTGTATTTTCTTCAATGATCACTAAAAACAATTTCTATCCGAATAACCCTGGAACATTGATAAATGTTCAAAAATTGTATAACAACATTCCCAAGCTTGTTGCTCATAGGAAACAGACCGACGCCGTAGGTAGCAAGCTTTCCAAATATGATATTAATTTTTTTCGAACAATTATCAATGTCCTTGGGTTATTACTATTGAAAACGAATCCTCATGGCTCAAGAATTAGGCCCCTGGAATGCGCAGTACGTACAAGACAAATATGGGATTTTTACCAGTCAAAAGTCAGCCTTTCAAGAGGATGGCCCTAGATGCTGCTTGATATAGAAGATTGGTACATTCGTACCACGAGTGTTTGTATTGGGACATATCATTGCTTCGAATATGTTGGGCTAGTTTCAATTTGTTTTGAAAGGTGAATTGTCGACCTTGTCACAGTCAAACCTCTTCATCCATATCTTGGAATCATTGATTAATCTGTTATACCAATGCATTCCCATCCACTACATCCACAAAATTGTGTCTCTCTGGCATGATATCTGTGCTTGTTGTCATTAATTGTAGTGAAAAATACTATTTACGATATCTTTGTGTTCCAACGAAACGTGGTTCAATGTGAGGCACCTCAAAAATTATGTAGAAAATAATGTAGTATTATCCATGCATTGAAAAATTGGGGGAGTTCATTTTCATATATTTTTCGTAAGTTATATGAGGAAGTGGATGCGTAGTGTAATCCATTTTTGGGGGTTTCTCTCTAACTATTTTGTCAGTTGAGTAATCGTATCATTTGTGAATTGAGAGATAGAATCGAAGAGAAATTCAAAATCTTTTTTGTATATCCATTCGGCTTGAAAAAGGAAGCGGTCGATGTTTCTTCTACTATTACACGAGGTGGGAGGTCGATATATTCAGGCAATTATTGACCGTTCCGCCATTTTGTAGTAGGTGAAGATATTGACTAAATATTTAGGGTTGTACAGTGTTCATCAGAAGCTTCAAAAAAAAGGATGTGTAACAAGACCCTCCTTTCCATTTAATTTTTTTTCCAGATGACGCACAGTCGACATCTCGAAATTTTCATGTGTAAATATCACTCCAATTCATACATCAATTTTATTATCCCCTTCTCTGAATTTCTTGAGTTGATCCGTTCAAAAAATGAAAGGGGAGAGGGCATTAAGCATTTTTTTATTGTAATAGACCGCGGGCATATCTGCCAGACGACAGTAAATCTGACAGTTGTGAATCCAGCCTGCTGGACAAACAAACCGATCTAAAGAAGCTTTTTGTGCATTTGTGTCATATTTCAAAATATTTTCTCTCGGTAATAACTTAATTTTGAGTGATTGTGAAGTTTCAATCCATCGATTCCTTTCTATTTTCGGCAATAGAGAGAATATTAATCCTCTTGCTGTTAAGAGACGTGAATTGTGGATTCAAGCAACTAGAAGAGCAGATTGAAGAACTGCTGAATTGAAATATGCAACGGTATATTCATGCATTTTGTATCTCAGAATTGAAATTATAATCTCATCAAATTACCATTGTTATTTATGGAAATACGATTTGTTTGTCCAGCAGGCTGATGCGTGTGACGTCACATGCCCGCAGTCTATTCGTTAATTTTTTTCGAAATAAAAATGAATTAACACTCAACCTACTATGCAAATATAATCTGATACGAATAAATCTTTGCTTCGAGCATTTTTTAAATTGTAAAACATTTTTGTAATCGAGAGCGCATATTCTCTGTTTTTTAACTTCGGCCCTCCACAACACTTTCTCAAAATATAGGCCTCAACTAAATAATCACGCAAAACTGAGTCTGGCTTTTAAGAGTATATGTTCACTAACATGAACGCCGTGAAACACCTGATAAATAATCCAGTACGCCTTGAAATCAGACCACCACGGTTTCAGGAAGCCAATCATCCAGAAGTGAGTTCGTAAACCAACCGCGTATACGAAAACTTCCACAGAACTGATATCCACTCCGTCCGAAACATGACAGACAAATCCTCGTCTTCATAATTACACTCGATCCGGCAATTCCCGTACAAATCCAGTGTGCGCTCTCGTCTTTCTATTGTTCGGATCGAGCGCTGTCTCGATCTCGAGAGAAGTAAATC
Source organism: Zygogramma bicolorata (assembly GCA_032362365.1). NCBI lineage: Eukaryota > Metazoa > Arthropoda > Insecta > Coleoptera > Chrysomelidae > Zygogramma > Zygogramma bicolorata. The sequence goes on from JAVJAQ010000626.1 coordinate 198,753, forward strand.
ATCAATCATTGAGTGGCAAGTTTTGTATAAATTTCGGTTGCCGACAATGAGTTTATCCCCTGAGGAAACGGACTGGTGAACGGGTTACGTTAGCACAATCATACACACGCTGCAGGAATTGCGCGAGTTATCGAAGAGAAAAGGAATAATTGCTCGAGTTGATACCCCTTCTCTCGATAGCATTGTACCGTGACGCGAACCTGCTGACTAAGGGCTGCTTTGTTTTGGCGGGGGAGAATGTTTCAGTTGTTTGTTCATTCGGTAACGATTTGAACAGAAGAAAATTAATCCCAACTGTAATCATTTCAATGTAATTTTTTATCGAGTTTTCGGAACTTGGGCAACAGACTCTATATATTTATAAATGCAGATGTTCCACAGGGTTCAGTTCTGGTGCCCACTTTTTTCTACTTCATATCAATGATTTGCTCGAGAGAACATCTTGTTCAATACATAGTTTTGCGGACGACAGTACTCCTCATACTAGTTTCTCTTCCAGAGTCCCCATACCAGCTCGAGAAACAAAAATTGAGAGATACATTCAGGTCAATGAAATTAACGATGACTTGGTAAAAATAAAAGAATGGGGTAACATCATGATACTACAAACGAATTAGATATGCTCACGCGCATCTTCCCTCGACGCCCCTCCTATCGATGACGTCAGTAAGTGACAAGAGTAGTGATCAGCTGTATGTTGTCTTATGGGTAACGTGTGTTTTCAAAGTGTTTTTGCCTCATTTTTAACGAAAATGGTTATGTGCGCCGTTGTAAATTGTAATAATAATAACAATTTAAAGGTCAAAACCAAGTGCAGCTATTTTTCGTTTCCTAAAAATACGACTTTATGCGGAATATGGGTGCAAAGGTGTGGTCAGCGATTTAAATTCAATGTCACCAATGCCAGAATTTGCTCGGAGCATTTTCTAAAAGAGGACTATAGTTAAAGTATAATCTTATAACACTTGTTCTAATATTTCGACAAAGTTTATTGTCATCATCAGGGAATTAGTGTCTGTGCAGTTGTGTGCATAGATATTATAAAATATAAGTTAACAATTGTAATGTACATATTAAAACAATTAATAAGATTCTTTAAAGGTTGCCATCACCATTAATTAAACTTTTATAGTCGGAAACAACAATAATGAAATTCAAAAAACGTACAACATAGCTACCTGTATTTAAAGCTTAAAATACAACCTCAGGGACACTCTTTCCCAGATGATGACGATAAACTTTGTCCAAATATTGGAACAAGTGTTATAAGAGCAGTATGCTTCCTGCATGCTGCGTACCGAACAAGTTTTCCTAGCTTTCTCTTAACTTGTCAGCAGAATTCACATTCGTAATGAACATTTACTTTGAGATTCCTGTGGGAAGTTCTTTTATCACAAAGTCTGCATTGTTGAACACATCTTCATACTTAATATAGTTGGAGGGTTTCTATGCATCTAGACTTGGAGATTTCATCTTCTGTGACATGGATACATCACTAATAAATGCTGCGCAGATAAGTCCATACTTTCCTTTCAACACCAAAATTATCCGCTGGGTCATTGTCTCCGACGGTGGCTTTTACTGATTACCATTATCAGTCTCAGATGAATTATACAGAGCATCTGATCCAACAAATCAATATTCAGTGTTTGTTTCACCCACAAATTTTGAATATCACTCAACCAAACTTCAATTACTCCTTTCAAAGTCTAAATATCAGCTGTAAAGGGGGCAGGTATATATATTGTACACATAAATGGAACATTTTGTCTATTCATAGTACTCAGTAAATGAGAAAACGGATTTACTTGCACAAAACTAAAAAAAGCTAATGTAATCAGACGGTGCAATAAGGACCAAATTCGCATATTTGTCACTGAGTGACGTCATGCGCGGCCGTGTCTCAATTGCGTTCTTCTAGTGAGCATATCTCTATATTTTATAGTATCATGGGGTAACATAAACTTAGTGGAATTTAATGCTACGGAAACCCAGACAAAATCAAGTATCTCGATGCTACGAATTAGTGATAATCTCTCATGGGAAAACCATGTGAGATCGAAGGCTAACATTGCTTCCCAGAAACTTGGATTTCTATTTCGTGCGAAGAAATACTTCACCTCTCGTCGCGTCAGCTAGTAATGATCTACAAGGCCCAGATACGACCTGTCTTGGAATATAGTTCTCATGTGTGGAGTTCGGCACCAAAACATTCATTGAGGCTTCTCGATTCTATTCAGAGAAAGGCAATCCGTCTTGTTTGTGATTCTTGGCTCACAGACTCTCTCACTTCACTGAAACATCGTAGAAGGGTCGGAGACTTGTCTCTCTTCTATAAATATTTCAACGGTCGGTGCTATTCTGAATTGTTATCAATCGTTCCACCCTTGGCAATATCTACACGGATACGACGAGTACAGAATTCCCTTCCCTTTCTTTTGAACTTGGAGACATGTCGAACCTCTCTTGCTCAGGCATCTTTTTTCAATAGAACAGCTGAACTTCGGAAATCCTTGCCTAGAGAGGTTCTTCCTGAGGCTTACAAACTTGAATGTTAATTCGTATCTCCTGTCCGTTGATTAACGTGGTCTTCTTTGAACATTACAGGGATTTCCTTTTGTGTGCATCTGTGAATAAAAAAATCCCGACTGTCATCATTTCAGTGTCATTTTTTTATCGAGTTTTTCGGAACTTGGGCAACAGACCTGATATTAACAGGATTTTTTATGACAATAACACTCGTACTGGCAGAAGAAATTGAAAACCGGCCAAGTCACTTTTTGTTACATTCAATCTGGAGGCATTCTCAAGGTTATATTCGCTTTTGTGAAGACACGTGCTAATAGATCGATGAACTATCAAGGTATGTTGACTTATCAACGATAGGGCAGTTTCATTTTCGTGAAATTTGTACACCAAATCAGAATTTCTAGTGGATTCCAGGATTTCTTCAAGGATTTCAGGTGGGATTTCCGGATCTCAAAAAGATTTCTAGTGGATTTTCTGCACCGGATTTCCGAAGTGTGCTCTTAATAATAAAACTGGTTAGTAAAACCCTTACTTACCTTTTTTTTTCTCCAAAATATTTCTCGCATCTCTGGTCAAATTCGTTTCTAGGCTGATTATCACGTGAGTTATTCCAAGAATAATATCACCACATGTCTTTTTAAAGAGTATATTCAAGCTGAATGTTCAATAAATATAAGTGGATTCATTTTATAGCTCAACGGTGTGGAATACCTCCGAAATAGTCTTGCGCTTTTCCATTATTGTATGAATTTGAGGTGCTCAAACTGAGGAATCCATCACATCACTGAACTGTTTTTATTACAACTTTTTATCACAACACAGTACAATACAATCACTCAAATTGTTCAGCTAAACTATTCAAAACTCTGTGCTAAAACACTCTGATGAACTCTCCCTACACATAGCAATACCAAAGTTCTTCCTACTAGAAACTCTGAAAAAATATCTACTTCGACTTCTGCACTTAACAATAACAAAGCTCTCTCCACTAGAAACTCTATATAACTCCCTTCCGCGATGAAGCGTCTCCCTTTTATACTTGTGTACGCCTATGGAGAATCTTCCAGAAAGGTCTCGATGATGAGTTCCTGGAAAAATGATGTTCTCCCATCAACCCCTCAAATTATTTTGCGTTTACGAGCAACAGGGCCGGCGCTAGGAGGTTTCGTAACATTATCTTTGCACGAAAGGGTCTCAACATTACCAGTTCGGTATTGTTCCATTGTAGTAACTTTCATTTTTTAGTAATAGATGGGCCAAATTGTATGATGAATTGACATGTGGCGTGTGTTATTATCGTTTTGTGATAAAAAAAGCGTATTACCAGCGAAAAAAAATCATATTGCGCAGTGCAGTTAGCAGCCATTCGAAAAATAAATACAAGCAGTTTCATTAGGAATTTTGAAATGGATAGAAGTTTACCGCCAAGTTGAATTGGATGATCTCGATGATGCATTTTGCGATGACAAATATTTAAAATTCAAATCGTCATTCTAATCACACCACTTTCAGCGAACCATACTGGAAACGACAAAACACAACAGTATTCAAATCCAATTCGGCAATAACGCAGAGAGACAAACTCCTACTGTTGAAACAAGCAGGTCGGTAACACAGTCGCCGAGTTTGTATGAAATATTCGCAGGAACAAGGCAAATCCTTTCTAATACCTCTGCACTTCCTTTGCAATAAAGCTTAGGCTAACCACCGTGATATACAAACTTCGCATCACTATTGAATCGCGCTCTGCTCGAGTTTGAAACTTTGATGTCGGTTATTGCATCATCAAAGATTCATTTCTGCCAATCTGTCGGATAAATCAAGAACGGGCAAACTCTATATCGGACCATTCGCATGAATTGAATAGGCGGATCAGGTAGTTCAAAGAGAATATCGAAGTCGTGGGTGCTTTCTTTGGTTCACTGAGTGCACCAGTAAAATTGTTTTATACTCTGATGGTGCTGCAACAGTTTTATTTTGTTGATATTTTATAATTACTGCAAAAATTCCAATTGATTATATTAGACGTGCCGTTAACACATTACTGTTGTGGGCAATGAAAGTGTTTTATTAATTTTTCATAGAAACGTTTATGAAATAAAATTAAAAAACCTTTATAATATAGTCACGAAATTATCACAGAAACGTGATGAAGTTGAACAACCAACTTATAAAATATATTTCCAATCAAAAGTAAATTGTTTCGTAGCAGTTTGATAGCACTTTTCTGTAAGGGTTTTATTAGGTATATAAAACTATTTCAGGTTATTTCATAACTACTGCTTCCTATAGATTCTATGAAATTATTTCACTGGAATGCTTTCAGACCCATTTTTGTATTCATCACCATATTGTTCCTCTTAATGATAATTTCCCAACTTTTTTTGTAGTAAGTATGATATATTTACTATAATTCGTTAACAACAGAATTGAAATAATATATTTGCTGTCTCCAAAAATAAAATGCAGTATTTAAGAGGAACCAGATGACATTGATCTTTAGAGGTCGTGTAATGGTATAATTTGTCAGTTTTATTTGACTAGCGTTCCTATACCCAATAATATCGTATAATATCGGTCTTCGGAAAAAATAAAACACTTCGAACTCTCCCACGTGACCTAGTACTTCCAGTTTTCCTTGATAAAGACAGGAAAATATATACCATCGAACCACTAGTTGAGAACTTTTTCCAACTCCACCCTTTCAAAAAAGTTTCTTAGTCAAAATATCCCATGTAGTGTTTTTTAACACCCTTATTTATAGAGGTATTATAGTAGCTGGAATACGTTAAAATGATATCGATACCAATAGTATATTATGCAACGATCGTGTAATGATGGTTATTAATACATGAGCATAAACCGGGATACGAAACGAGCCGAAGGTGAGTTTCATATGGTTTATGCGAGTGTGTTAATAACCATTACATAAAACTTGCATACGCTATTTTATCTACACCCAATGAATAATGAAGAACTAAAAATATTCTTATCAGGTATTTATATTGAACACAATAATAGTAGGTTATCAATCGTATTTCTTCGAAAAATTCTACAAAATTATAATTAATGGTATAACCACGGAAAATACAACGATGAGAGATGGAAAGAAAAAAAATGAAAAAAAAAATCTCTGCCGAGGTCAGGAATTGAACCCGGACGTGTCTGTTCACTGCCGGCGCCATTGCCCACTCGGCCATGAGAGCTCATTTGATTTGGTAGAAAATGAAACATATGTGTTGCATTTGTCGAATGAAAATATAATCCTTTCGATTGTATTTTTTTCTTGTCTGAGAAATCTGTGGAGGAGTCGCTGGTAATTCTTCTATATCACTGCTATAAGACATTTCATACGATTATCGAAAATTGACTAAATTCTTCAAAAATTCAATACCTACCGATTTTGACTCGACAAACGTCGAAAATGCAAAGCTTGCACATCATGCTTGATTGAAAAATAATGGGTTTCTATTAGTTGAAAATCTGTATCGTAATGAAAATCTGTATCGTAATGGATTTCTTTATGAAACGGGTTGTGGGCATATAAGTGTATTATTAGAGTACGGATGTAGATGAATCATTTTATAAATCAACGCCAATTTGAAATGATAGCAATCTGGAATACTGACATTAGATCAATTGAAAATATTAAATATCGCACCTAAATTTACATAGATAGCTATTATAAGATAATATTATTTAGAGCAAACTGAGTTAAAGTTTGAGACTATAAAATTAATAAGTCAACACAGTGAATTCTTCCAAAAACATTAATGAATGAGTGGCGTGCTTAAATTTTGCAATTAATATGCTATATATTTGTCAAATAAATTTCATTCGCAGTAAAAATATAAATCTTTGAAGCACAAGTAATAATGTCTTCAACAGTTTCATTAGTACAAAAGTAAAATTATGAAAATGGCTAACCTTCCTATTCGTTAGATTTTAAAGATAGTTGGTGACATAGCTATTATATTTTCCTAATGTCAACAGTTTTAATACTCTTATGCTCGCTTTTATGTATTTTTGGGTTATTTTATCTGACAACACTAAACTGTTTTCATTAAATTCACTATATAATACAACTCATAATTCGCTCACGAAACACTAGGCTTCTCAACTGACTAAAACATCCAAAACTCGACTCTCTACCAGCCTTCTAAAAAATTGTTGCTCTAAAATTATTCGTTTCTTAACCAGCTTACGAACGTCAACCCTCAGAAGTCGAAGCTTGTGCAGGCAATGGATTAACGAGGCCTTACCTTTTAACGTGCGATTACCCAGCATGGTGGACTGGCGGGGATTTGAACCGCGGTCTTCCGCTTTAAAGGCGGAGATAGTTTCAAATCACTATAATCGAGACCTAACTATTTGATCTTTCATTGCTTTGGTTTTACGGGAAAAAAATTGAGACAAAAAATTGAACTATGTAATAATTCTTTCAGAGCTCATAATCTTATTCTCAGCACTTTCGAGTTTCTATTTTTGAGTATTGACGTTCTTATGGGACGACGTCTGGTTAGGCTAAAAACAAACATATATATCCACAAAAATCATTTTTGTGTACATCAAGGTGTACATCTCAACAAAGGAAATCTAATCTGTTGTATCCTGAAGATTACCAAATAAGAGGTCGAAACGTCGACATGAGCAGAATTCGATCGAGAACAATCGACAACCAGTCACTGGTCTATTTTCTTCGTTGAATGATGATAACGCGATATTATTTCAGGAAGCATATAGGGACTCTAGTTCTGGGTGAACAGTTTATACCTTTTGATTTCATTTAGGTTTTTTCTTGAAACAGTAGAATGATATTTTATTGGACTACTTATGCATGTTTTGCTAAACAAACCCGTTGTTAGCGAGAAAACTGTATTTTATTTTTTGTTCGACACTAATAGTAAGCTTTCAGGATTAGGGATTTAATATATTTCATCAAAATTCAAGAGTATATGTAGGTATACCATGAAATGTCTATCTTTTGCCTTGGAGATCGCTTACTAATAAATATTTTTTGGATTCAATGTATATTCTGACATAATGTTCTGAAATACGAAACAAAGGTCATGAAGTGTATTCCACTCTAGAGACCGTGATCGAGAATATAACAAAGCGATTAAACTCCACCATAAATCTCAATTACAAGCAAATTAAGGACGACCTAATGAAACTAATTGCCAAGTGTAGAGTGTAATTGAAAGCATTTTTCGAGAACCTATAGGTCAGGTTGAAATTGATATTTAATTTCATGAAAAGCCGATTGAAAAGCTTTCGAAAATAGGGGGAATTCATTCCAGTATATGAATGTGTAAGTAATTATTGATGAACTCACAGCCAACGCTCATCTTTAAAATCAGAGCTTGTCTTTCGATTGAAGATTTTGGAGTGTGATTTTTTTTTATTGTTATGAATAGAATATAATTTTTTCGAAGCACGTTTTGAATTTGACAAGGAAACTCAATTTCAGGAATGTATTTCACCACCATCAATATGAATAATTTCAAATATTCTCATTTTTTTTTATTCAAAGCTGCGACGCATAACTCATATCTCTTTTCGAATAAATGTTTAACTGATAGTTACCATAAGTGGTTCCTGAGTGCATTCGAGGAGTATGAACCCCGATAAACAGCATTCTTTCCATTGATGGGAAACATATTATCTTCAAGGACGGCAAGTGTAAGTATCGAAAAAGTCGTGTTGCCCCTTCAGAGCTGTGAGTATTCGAGATACCACTCTATTCTAGTCTTATTCAGGTTGAAATGGAAAAGTTTCGTATGAGAATAAATATGTCACGCTACAAAATTTCTATAACGCCTCTACGCGTCTTTTTCAGTTTATTTGAATTTTTTCTCCACATACCATTGAAAAGTTTCGGTTTAGGGGGAAACATCTATTTCATACCCCACTATCAAAATTGATTTTTCTTTTTTGAGTCATTGAATCCCCCGTACCTATTTTGTTTAGATGTTTCCCTTTCGGTTTTAGTTGAACCGTTCACTTCTATTACAGATAAAACATTTTTTATTTTTTTATTTAATCCGTCCACTACAATAATAATTATATTTTTTTCCTGATTCTCTACAGATTGGCCATTGAATGAGTAATCATATTTGTATAATATATGAGTTCGCTATACTTCTCCATCCATCTGAAAAATGGAGATGAGAGTCTTTCTAAGTTTGATAGATGATATTTTTTAAATTCTATACATCACTAAATATTCCTAATAGGTACTACTTCAGCACCCTTCCAGTGTTTTCTGCTATAATACAAAAAGTGAGAGATTGTAGAAAACAACGTGTGGTCCATTTTATACCCGGAGAGTCCCTAACTGTTCTTGATTAGCATATGGGGACTGTTTGGGAAGATGAATTTATCAAGGGAAGAACTTGAAAAACTCGAATAAAAGGTTCGAAAGGAGGTTTCCCGTTGAGAAGCTGAGGTTCCCCACCAAAGATGTCTTACCTTTCATCGTATGATTCATAGCAAAATAATTTTTGTGACATTTTGGAAATTGTAGGCATATGTCTAGGATGCAAGTTAATGGTAGAAAAGCTGATATAACACTTCTTATGAAGTAACTAATCGAAATAGAAAAGAAAGACCATACATTTTATCTGCATCAATTCTGAAAAGTGTTACTTTATACTTCAATATTAGGAGACAATTTTTCGGGAGTAGTTGCAGAAGTGCTTCAAAATTACCGATAATGTTCCATGGAAGTATGTTGTCTAAAAACTGCATGAGTTTATTTTCATATTTTGTCGAAAGAGCCCGACTCCGAAGGAGCAGGACTCTTTTAGCAAAATATGAAAATAACCGAATGCGGTTTTTTTACTGACAACATGCTTGAATGGAAAATTGTAAGGTTTATTTTGATGCACGAGTGTAATTCGGTAGAATATTTCCGGAGTTAAAACAACGACGTTTAAAATTTAGTATTTATGCCTGTCAAGATGACAAATGTACATTTTAACAATCGTTATTATAGATACACGGACCGAGCGGGTATTTTTCGACACCTACCGGGTATTTACCAGCCCGAAAATGTCCCGCCGGGAATTTATCGCTATAATTGATCGAAAATGTCCCGCTTCATATGGGATTTTTAACATACGATGGAAATATTCGTAATTATTTTCTTGAATTTTTCTCTGTACTTGGTGTGTATAATTGTTTTGATCCACAGTGTGATTTGTATTGATTTTATTATTAAAATTTCCTGTTCCTACGAGATTTATTCAGTTTTTCACTGATTTACGGTAATTAGTCTGCACATATGTTATTTATGAGATTCGGGTTGTCATTGTCAGATATTCTCTTGCCATGCCTTGTTTTGCGCATCTGAATTACCTACTTCAGACTAGGATATTTCTGTGAATTCCGCAGGGTGTAACAGAATAAGTGTAAAACATTTAAAGAGGTTTTTCCTCATCGAAAAAAAGATAGGATTTTTCATATAAAGAAACTTCATTGGATCATCCCTTGTGAAGATACAGCCCCTGAAAGGGGGTACATAAAATTTGTATAACAATTTTTTTCTGTATTAGTTCAATTTCGAAAATTCACAAACTGACAGCGTGATACCAATTTAATTGTCACTATCGCTAATAGCGACCTACTAGATGGAATAGTATCGTATTTTTGCATTAATGATGATGTATATCTGTAGTTGTTCGTAAAATAATTTTTTAACCTGTGGTAGAAGTCCATTGTATCTCAAAGTGAAGTGTAGTAGATTTAAGATGCAGAAAAACTCAAAGTCGTCTCCACAATTTAATATCCGAAAGATGTCAGTACGGTGATTCAGTACATGTTTCGAACCTACATAGGTTCATCATCAGCTGAATTTACATTAAATTCTACAATAAAGGAAGAGTAATATAATATTAGTTGATAAATGAAGTATAAAATTTACTTACATGGAGAAGAAAAAATAGCAAAATCACATGGTGAAGTTCAGGACATAAAAAATTATTGTAATGACAATTAGGATTGAATTGATATTAGGGGGAATTTAAGACATCCCTAACACCATAAAAAACATTAAAGATTGGGGGGCTTAGAGCCCTTATGCCCAATATACAATATTTGAAAAATCCACATTAAAAGATACTTAGAAAAACTCTACCGTTCACAGATTGACCGAGTAGGAAATGGAGGAGAGTCAGCTGACAGAACTGTCAACTGTCGAAATTTTTCAATGTCGAGATGACATGGAAATGCGGCACAAGGATCTGGCACACACGGAACGAGAATCAAAGAGCTGTCATTTCGACTCATGTCCCGGGCGGACAGATCCAACACCCCACCTACAGGCCTTCTCGTTACAAGTCAAAGTGAAATATTATATAAATAAATTATATTAATAAATTAATCTTCTATAATATTTCACATCGACTTGTAACGAGAAGGCCTGTAGGTGGGGTGTTGGATCTGTCCGCCCGGGACATGAGTCGAAATGACAGCTCTTTGATTCTCGTTCCGTGTGTGCCAGATCCTTGTGCCGCATTTCCATGTCATCTCGACATTGAAAAATTTCGACAGATGACAGTTCTGTCAGCTGACTCTCCTCCATTTCCTACTCGGTCAATCTGTGAACGGTAGAGTTTTTCTAAGTATCTTTTAATGTGGATTTTTCAAATATTGTATATTGGGCATAAGGGCTCTAAGCCCCCCAATCTTTAATGTTTTTTATGGTGTTAGGGATGTCTTAAATTCCCCCTAATATCAATTCAATCCTAATTGTCATTACAATAATTTTTTATGTCCTGAACTTCACCATGTGATTTTGCTATTTTTTCTTCTCCATGTGAGTAAATTTTATACTTCATTTATCAACTAATATTATATTACTCTTCCTTTATTGTAGAATTTAATGTAAATTCAGCTGATGATGAACCTATGTAGGTTCGAAACATGTACTGAATCACCGTACTGACATCTTTCGGATATTAAATTGTGGAGACGACTTTGAGTTTTTCTGCATCTTAAAAATAATTTTTTGCTGCAAACTGGTTTATTTTGGGCAACAAACCCAAGAGACATTTTTTGTTTAGAATGAAACAGGCTATCGGAAATGAATTTTTGAATGGTAAACAAATAATAAGAAAAAAGTTACATTGAAAATGAATTTGTAGGGGTTGCGTTTTCCACCCCTTACAACCATGGGGTAATAAATTACTGGCTAAGTGTTTTTTTGGTAGTACAAAACGTCAGGTTAATTTTCAATATTGAAACTTTTTCAGTGCTTGCGAAAAAAATTGTTATACAAGTTTTATGTACCTCCTGTCATTGGCTGTATCTTAACAAGGGTTGCTCCAATGAAGTTTCTTTATATGAAAGATCCTATCTTTTTCTCGACGAGGATCACCTCCTTAAATGTTTTCACTTATTCAGTTACACCCTGTATACTATTCGAGACATCTATTAGCATCATTTGTTATCGTGGTCCCCCTCTTTGGAGCAGCTCCAATGAAGCCGAAAATTTAATAAAAATCGGTTTTACGAACACATAATGCCGTATGTGTAGATTTATACTTGAGTTCGACGTTGGATTTCAATTTATCGGAAAAGGTGAATTCGCATCGAATACAGAGAAAGACGTATTGATTTGGTGCCGAACAGAATGGGTTTCAATCATAAAATGTGTCACTTCGGGACAATGGAAAGAATGAAGTATATTTCCACTTTGTCTCTTCGAGTCGGAATGGAATACGATATCGGTTATATTAACATAAGTATTCTTTGATGGAAAGGTGTCCTTATTGAATCGTGATTGTCTACGTGTTGATTGTAGATCGATTTTTACAATATCGAGGGTGGTCATGAACATAGATCATGTCATTTTTTATTATTCCAATATTGATTGGACAAAAAGATTATTCAAAATGGTTGAGTAGGTATTCAATTATTCACAAAAATATTTTCTTGTTTGTTTTTAAAGCATCAGTTGAATGTGTAGATAGCTCTGATTGAACCTTCCACCCAAATTCAATGTCACTTTCTGAGAGGCACTTTTGGTAGAAATCTACTTTTTTAGTAGATTTCTGACGAAAATTGAAAAATTTTGGTATGAAAGAAATCTTCAGTAGATTTTGGTAAAAATCTACAAGTGCGACCTCTTCTAACGAACTCCTAAACTCGTCAGATTTTTTAATCAAATCTATAGTGACTCCATCTTTGCGAATGAATTTTCAATTGAGAATGCGAATTAATCTTGTTACTACAGTACACTGTATTTCACTAGATATAATTTTACGTCAACTGTCGAATGAAAACGAATTTTTGCCATTTTAAGATATACAAATGAAACTAAATAAAGCGATTTCTTACTGTTTCATTGTGTTATTGAGCATTGAATCTTCTGATTATGTAAAATATGTATATCATTTGTGGCCATCCATATTGAAATTGTTTATTAATATCTTGAAACCAAAGGCCAACCAACATATTAATTATTTAAATTTGTAGAACAAAAAAATTCCGCCCTCTAGGGTGTTTTCTATTATATGTGAACATCTCCACCTAGTAGTCAGATGCTAAAAAACGATATGTATCAGCCAACAGATATTGTAGCAGTTTTCCGTAAATGGTTGATGGTTTAGTAGTTTTTAGTAGATTGGAACTCATGATATAGTAGATTCGAACAGAAAAAAGTGTTCACACTGCCAGTGCCTGTCGTCGCGATTTAGGCAAGACAGTAGCTGTTTTAGATGTACTTTTTCTTTTTTTTTGTGAAAGAATCAAACGTCTTTGAATGATATACTTACACGTACCTATCAATAGAGAGTTTGTGATTTTTTTCTGATTTTACGACTTTCATCGAAGTTTTAATTTTTATTTTTCATTCGAAGAAGAAAATAGTCAAGAAATAATTCATCAAATCTTTTTTAACCTGTGGGGAGAATATATCAATGACAATTACTTCAATGTTTTCATCTTCAGAAAACTTATTCTATGAGGAACTTCAACGCTTGGCCATATTCTATCAAAAAGAACCTCTGAGAGAGAACAATCAGATCTTCAGATCATTAATAACAAAAAGACGGGAAGATTGCACTCAACAGCCCAACTGTGATATAACTAGCAGAAACGGAATTTTTATCAATATTTTGGAAGTGCTACTTCCTTGGAAATATATTCAGTGAATTGGAAATATATTTACTGTGATGATGGGGCTGGTCCACAACAACGTGAATAGTACCTACTACAAGTTGAACCTAGGACTTTTCATGATAATCAATTGGGCACCTATGGCATGCCATAACAATCGAATGCTGAATTTCTGCAGTTTTGTTATAGTGCGGGATCCGAATATAAATTGACCTCCACCCATCTATTTATCGAATGGAACTTTACTTTTTTATAAAATTTCATACATATACGTCGCATATGCATTGCCTATCAAAATATGTTCTTTAAACATTTTTTCTAAAATTGTTCATTTTCGTTAACAAGCTGACGAACATCAACCTTCCGAAGTCGAAACTTGTGCGTTTACTCAGCACGGTGGCCCGGTGGGGAATCGAACCCCGGCCTTCCACTTGAAAGACGAATGTGCTAACCTCTACACTGCCTATCCTTGATTCAAAAATATATTAATATTTTTTTTTAGCAAGTTTCACCCAATCGAACGTTATTGAAATAAAAAGTTTTAAACTTTAAAAAATAGATTATTTAATAACGAACGCGATGATAAAATATTTCCTGCAATGAACCGTTCATGAAATACTATTGCCAGACTTCAAATTTCAAAAATCGGAGCAACTGAAATTGCGCAAAAGATAAATCCGAGCATCTTATTAAGGGTATCAAGGAATATTATAAAAACAGTTTTGAAACATTTATGGGTAATGAAGATATTTAATTGATTTTATTTCTTATTGATTGAAAAATTATTGAAATTATGAATATTATTCTACATCTACATCACAAGTTGTATCAAGATCTTCGGAATCAAATATTTTTTTTCACTTCCAGAAGGTCTTGAAACTCGTCTTGCAAGGTTTGATCACCAATTCAATTGTCTACGTATAAGGCTTTTTTTTATTTATTTACGATATTTTTTATTATATATAGTTCATGCTTTTAATTAATTGAGGATCATTACATTCGGATAGAATGAATGATCGAATGAATAGAAATTTGTATACTCTTCAATATATTTGCTTTTCAAAACACTAACCTCACTGTAGCACGCTGAGTGATACAAAATCGAGTTATTCTGATGCAAGAGTTTTTTCAATCAAGGATAGCTATGAACATATTTTGATAGGCAATACATGAAACGTACTTGTCTATATACTTGTCTAGATCAGAAATTTAATTGAAAAAATGTTTAGTTCGGTAAACAGATGAGTGAAGGTCAGTCTTAATCCGGTTCTTAGAGTATTTATTATATGACTTGCTAGAATGGAATACACTTCGAAAACAATAGGAGTATATTCTTCACGTGGGCGTCTAGTACCGCATTGTTCATTGTATTTCATGAAAAGGAAGGATGATAATGAGCCATAGACAGAGCTGTATAAGAATGCATTTCAATGGAACTGAACCATTCTTGTATCATCTTCTGGGAGGAAATTGATGAAAAATCATTGTTATCTCTTTATCCGTTCTTATATATTATGTAATATTGCACCATCAGTTCTCAGAATCACTTGAAAATAAAGAATAACACACAGTGGAATAGAATTTTTTTCAAAATTGTATGAAACTCACAAGAAAACATCAATGAAGAGGTGAACTTCATAAAATCAGTTTTGAAAGAAAATGGATATGGAAATTCATTGAAAAAACTTTGACAGAAATTGAAAATCCGAACACAATCCACAATAAAGACATACAACCTACACAAAATACACAACCTGTATCAAACATTATACTTTATGTCCCTCGTTTGTCTGAAAAGATAAAACGGATCGGCAACAGGTATAATGTTAGAACAACATTCATAACAACAAATACTTTACGGTCAATACTGACACATATCAAACCAAATAACACAACGGCAAACACAAAAAATTGTATTTATCAAATTTGTTGTTCGTGTGATCAAAAATATATCGGTGAAAAGTCTCGACCATTGGAAGTGCGAAAGAGTGAACACAAGATGTACATCAGGAACAGACAGATAGGTGGTTCTAAATTATCAGAACACATTCTTACTGCCGATGGAGATCACACAGTAGAATGGAACAACACTAAAATTATTACAAAAGAGAGCAATGGCAGGAAACGAAAATTAAAGGAATCTGCTTTCATTATGATGTCTGGTGAAGAATGCATATCTATGAGTTCGCTTGATATGGATCGCGTATGGCTGCCCCTTTTGAAATACAAAATGTTATGTCAGATTTGAAAATTTTAACAAATGTCGATTACGAAGATTGTCAACAAGAGATATTTTTGCATTTGAACAGGAATTTGCGTATAAGTTTTGAGAACGGTAGTGGATTTAGTTTCCGAAACTTTAACAATAAGTATTCTCATATATTTATTAGTAATTATTTTTTTTGATAGGCAAATTTGATTTTATACGAGAAGTTTCTGATTAATTGGACTTGTTGTATCCAGAAGGAATAGTTTTTCAATAGACGCAGCTACTTTTCGGGGTATATAAAAGTCTGCCCTTCTACACTTGTATGGATTCTAATATCAATTCTTATTTTTTCAGATTGTGGTAGGTTAGAAACCCATAAAACTACGGAACAGATATTGATCCACCACAAAATAATGACGTTCAAACAGTACTTAGGTTCAATACATACTAACAAACAATATGTTTGAACTCGCCCTATTTCTTCGGACGAAATATCAAAGTTTTCATCAGGCGCGTATACAAGTGGGGAGGGGTAAAGGGGGTTATTACCCCCCTCCATGATCAGTCAATCACATAACATATTAAGTACAATATATTGTAAAAAATATAGGGAGATATCAAAAAATATAATAAATGAATGAAAAATCAATCACAATTTTCTTTCATCTTTACTCACTTTAACCCTGTAAGATCGCAGAATCCAGTAATCAAATTCAAAATTATTATCAAAATTATAGATTATCTCAGAAGATTATATAGTCTCTGGTATTTCGGGAGAAATTGATAAACCTAAATTCATATTTATTATCAAATTTTTCTGTTGCATTATCTTGTGTTCAATAAGTATATACTTTTTATTCTACTCATATTGATATGTAGCATGATAAATAATGAACGAATTTCATTATAACGGTTTATTTTTACTTACGTTGACAAAAAAAAATTTAGTTATCTCTTAAGTCTGAAGTTTATTTCCATCGAAAATAATTGTTTTCTCTACTTTCCAATTTTATTTATAAAAAAAAAGATTAAGTAAATTTGACGTTTTTATTCCACAGTGTCCTAATGATTCAAGTCATTTTGAAAGGTAAGTTTGTAAAAAGGCCAATATGCCCTATAAACTTGAGCTGTATACGCGCCTGGTTTTCATTCCAATACTGACATAACTACTCAAATGAAAGATTTATATAATATTTCATGAGTTTGAGTACTTTCATGCTAGGACATATTTCAGGGTATAACGACTTAAACAAAACTAATTAAAATGTGATGGCGTCTCAGTGCTTCCTGACCTTCTTATTAACCCACGGAATGCAAGAATTTGCTTTAAGAATTCATACAATTACGAATTGTCATGATATCTATGGAAATGTGCAGTCTCGAAAATATTCAGGTTAATATGGTGAATGCAGCGGATGCCACACTGGCAGACATTAGTTCATTGAAATGTTCTGGAGTGATTAATTTCAATGAATGTGATGACTGCATTCCTTCCCCTTTGCGGTTTGTTGAAATGTTCTTCTGGAATTCAAGACCAATTCAAATTTCGATGAACGAGACGAAGAGTAAATTTAAGTTCTTTGGTTATACAGATAGGAAATAATGTGAATAATGAATGAGTTCATTTTATTCATCGACACGTTCAGAAAAATATGGAGAAAAGGATTAGGATATTATTTATTTATTTATTCATTTATTCATATCCAAACAGACCTCGAAGGTTTCGTTACATGGATGAAATGTACAAAAATTATTTACATTGAGACTTTCAGACAATAATAACATTCTGAAGAAACTGAGTTCTATCACATACTTAGAATCTATGATATATCGACATATAATATTATGAAATTTGTTCATCGAGAGGGACCAATCCAAATCGAAGAATGTATTGTAGTTATTGGCTAGTCGAAACATGGTTACAAGAAGGGATCGAGATAATGATTTTAGTATCCTGGACAGACTATTTTTAATTATTTTTCAAAAAATGATTTTTAATAAAATTTTGCAACAAGATAATAAGAAATTTTTTTTCCTGACATAAAGTATAGAACGTATAGAATGTGCAGCTGTTGGGTTGTCTATTATTTACCTGGTCGAACTACTGGGTTGTCAGGTATAAACAGGTATGTCGATGCCAGTTACTTTCACTTGATTTGATGATAGAAAAAATTGTATATCACCATAAGCGCTGTTTTATTGTGAACACGTTGATATAAGGTTGTCTGCAAAAATATCGGTCCTCCTAGGGGTTTGCGAATTTTACAGATTTCAATTTGAACGCGCTCGAAAATGTATGACAGAGAGATCCGAGGTAAGTATACCGTATAATAATGAAGGACCCAACATCGCAGTCGCTCGGGATGGGACCCTGAATATTAGGAAGTGCGCATGCTCAGTAAGTGAACTATGGAGGATAGAGGTACCTCTGCCACCCTCCATGACATTTGAGTTGCAAAAAAAAATTAATTAATCACATAACAACCAAATATATTTGATATAAAACTAAAATATAAAACAATATTACATCAAATAAATGAATAAATAATATATATATATATATATATATATATTTATATGTATATATACTGTGACTCATAACTGTAATGAAATATATCTATAATAGACAAGTTTTTACAATTCAAAATTTGGTAACGTAAATAATTCGAATATCAATTACTTACTTCGAAATATTTTTGTTCTTTCAAACGCTGCTGCCGCCATGTCGTCCACTGTTTGGAAAAGGCAGCACTGCTTTTTCATATAATCCTACCCCTCCCCTGTCTGGGGAAACAATCACAATACTCATCATTACAGAAACCTAAAAACAATTTTTTTCGTTAATTTTTTTTATGGCGTTGACCGGTCCTAGGCATGGCAGCGGGACCATTTTGTGCTCTTCTATGAATGAAATATCGAATTATAATTTGTATGACTTATGGGAGCCCTATCACTCTAGGTTTAGTGACTTGGCCTCTGAGGCTAATACGGTTTTCGGATTGGGATAGATCCTCGATAGGATTTCATATTGCTGGATTTGAAATAATCCCATGATACTTGTTCCAACTTGTTGCGATGTTCACGTAGTATCCATCAAAGTATCTCTACTGAGCCAAAATATCTTTATACTGAAGGCTGATGTCCATTCTTGCTTATTAAAATAAGGGTCAATGTGGGACATTGGCCACCATTATTACATTGGATGTGAAAAGAAATTCCTGTGAGTAGGGACAA
The DNA here is from genome assembly GCA_032362365.1 of Zygogramma bicolorata. Lineage (NCBI taxonomy): Eukaryota > Metazoa > Arthropoda > Insecta > Coleoptera > Chrysomelidae > Zygogramma > Zygogramma bicolorata. The sequence goes on from JAVJAQ010000626.1 coordinate 217,846, forward strand.
AGGCGCCATTAGCCATTCGTTATCCAACTATTGCCAAGCTACGGGACATCTATCTAACCTTATTCTTTCCAGTTGATGGCGTTTGAATATTTCGAAAGTTTGCGAACAGGCCACAGAAAATGATCAGGTAATATAGGGAGAACCCCTTCCTTGAGAGTCGTATAAATGTCACAAATGAGATTTTTGGAATTTTAGTAGTTTGCCAAGTCGACCACTTGTTCACCGCTGAAGATGGCTGCCACAGATGAAGCCGAAATCTCCGGAACTCGAAATTCCAGAACACGGCCCTCAAGCCCGAAAAATATGCGATGTAAAACGTTTCATTGTTTGAAAGCGACGAAATCAATAAATAAATACAATAAAAACATAGTACCCATCAAAATTTTAAAGTTACATGATGTGACAATTAACTTGACACTACACAAAAAAAAACTGAAAAATGGGAACATAACGCCCCCTACCGAAAAAATAGGGGAAATCTCCAAAAGCGACGATGTTTTTCTCGGGGGTTATATCCCGAGTGCACCAAGTTTAATCGGTTAAAATGTGTGCTGCACTTCCATGATTCTCGAAATTTTGCTTAGCAAATGACTTGAGTGTATGATAATTTGATATTGATTGATTTTGAATTATTATACACGAAAGCATTTGCTTGAAAGCAAAATTTTGAAAATCATGGAAATGCACGCATTTTGGTCGATTGAACTTGGTGAAGGAGGGATATATGTTTAGATTATTTCCAGAAAACATGTAAACTCAGGAAACATCAAAATCGAACACAGGAACAATATAGTACCAGAGATAGTAGGTACCTGAAAAGTGATCCAAACGCCCGGTTTATTTCGAACATTTTAATCGGTTAAAAGGTCTAGTGCATTTAATCGCTGTAAAACTCTGTAAAAGCAGTCTAGCCTTCAACTGTTTCATCGTTTATTCGCATTGAAGGAAATAATCGCCAAAAAAATCTTAATGAAATCTAATCAGTGGAATCATCATCAGTAGAGATGGAAAGAACTGGGTTTTAAGGCCCAATTATATATCCACCGAATATATATTTCCAAGTTGTCTGAATTGTCTTTTTTCAGTAGGCTACCTTTTCCTTTCGCTTACGTGCCCGCCATAATTTCAATCCGTAGCATATCAATTTTCGACCCCACTAAAGTCGATCGTTCCGACCCCTCTAATGCGCCACTGACGTGACTTTCCAGGCAGTTCGTTTTTATGGGGATAAAAACTGTTCGAAAGCAAAGCTTTATGGTTTCAGATCAACCGATCGAAAATTGGAACCACACAACGATGAGGAATGTGGATAAAATGAAATTCTTTATTGTTATTGCTTTGCTCAATGTTTTATGTTCGGCGATTGAAGTCGAGCGCTATTGGTTCATTAACTTGCGCAGACTTTCAATTAAATCCCGATTGAGACGTTATTCTTTTCGGAAGCATTCGAGTTCGATTTTGAGGCGGGTTATAACGCCATTATACGAGAACGACCTGTCTTGAGTACCTAGCCATCTCGTTGATAATAACCGGAGGATATTTCAATTTTTTCCCATTATTTCAAACCGGTCATTACGACGTTAGGTAATGGCTTATTTAGAATGCACGTGTAGTCGATATATATATGTATATATATATATATATATATATATATATATATATGGATAATGACTGTTCAGGTAATAATGGTCGGTCTGGTGTGTGGTGACCTGCATCCAACGAAGGACCATTTCCTGAACTGTATATCTTTTTGTTGATGAGGGCCCTCCAGACATTTGGTATATTTTGAGAATCGTCTCTTTTGTTTATTTCTCCATGTTTTTTTTTATCTCGATGGCTTCCCTAATTTGGCGTGTTCTGAAATGGTTCACCTGCGCTATTTGCTTTGCTGCCTCGAAATTTATTTTGTGACCAGTCTGGTGGTGGTGTTAAAAGAGGGCGGAAGATGTCTGTTTTGTCCTCATGCTATTTTTGTGTTCCTGCACTCTAGCTGACATTCTCCTATTCGTCTGGCCAATATATTGCTTATCACAGTCCCCGCATGTGATGCTATATACTCCTTGGTTTTCGAAAGGAATCTTGTCATTTGGTCTCGGTAAGCAAGACGAAATGGTCCTTTGAGGTTTGAAGGTCCGACAACCATAATAGATCCGACGGCTGAGGGAACGAATCATATCGGCTACAATTTACGACCGAGAAACTATTTAAAAACTGTTGCTAGCACCAAGTAGGAGCAGTAACATTCTTGAAAATGCCAGCTGGGGTGTTGGCGAACCGTCGAAAGTCAATAACGACAAACCAACGGATAAACTCCCAGAATACCAGTTATTCATTGCAGTTATTTATATCAGTCTTATTGAAACGACGAGATGATATCAAATGACACACCTGGGTTTCCAACCAATTTTTTTTCATTTTTTACACGACCTCAATCCTTCAATATTATTCAGCCCTGAACTCCAAGAAAAATACTGAAATGCGAATATTAACAGAAGCGGAAAGAGGTAGAAAAAATATTATACCAAATTTTGTTTCTTATCACGAGATCCAACAGTTTCCTTCAAAAATCAATGATAAAAAGTTGCTGGCTAGACTTGATTGATGAGGGAAAATAAAGGATTTTTTTTGCAACTCTTGAAACACTTTTTTCAAGGCAACCACTGAGAATATAACAACGTTACTTATTATTATAATCATATCACCCGTGATACCTTGGTTTCTGTAATTTGTGATAAGAATTCGACTACCTAATGTTCTAGAGTGACAAGAAAGGAACCACCAGGTAATTATACTCCTGCATAAATAAACAGGCCCTGAATATTCAATTTTAGGTATGGATGCACTGATTGGGTGCAATCCCTTCAGTACTACGCTGAACAGATGGAGTGATCACTTGACCTTTACGTGGTTAGGAAGTTTATCCTCAGATTCACACAATACCACAGAATTATTGAACTACCATACAGAAGCGAATCCAATGACGTATTCGGTAAAAGCCACGCCTTCCAAAAGTACACCAATGAGAGCGTAGGTACTAAAATATTCTTACGTCCCAGATGGGGAATCGCGTCGCAGCTAACGTCATTTTCCAGGAACCCGGGGATCCGCCTGGAGAATTCGAGACGCGTCATCGGGGCTTCTCTCGACGATTCTCGATTGGCACGCAGATATATATACGAGACAGGCTTCGCCGCGAGGAGAGAATTTGTATTACAGGGAGTGTTTTTATTCGGAGAGTTAGTTATTCGGAAGTTTGTATTCAGAGCTAAGTGGAGCGAGTTTAGTAGAGCTAAGTGGCGAGAGTTATTAAGATCTAAGTGGAAAGAGCTTTGTTATTGCTAAGTGCAAGGAGTTGAAGTATAGAATTGTTAGTACAGAGAGTTTTAGTAGCGAGCGAGCATTGGAAAGTTATCGGAGCGATTTAAGTTATTGTGTTGTATTGTATTCTGGTAGAGAGTTATAATAAAAGTAGTTTAGTGTTGTTTGGTGTTCTAATTGACGAACCCAAGGATATATCGTAACAGTGGTGTAGGAATTGAGATTTTCCGAGGGATAAATCGTAACAATATTCTGTTGCTTTTACTTCAGTGAGTCAGATGAAGACAGCTAATCAATTTGACGCATGTCGCTTGAATTTTCTCAGTGTAGTTTCCTATTGTTGGTATATGTTGTCAGATTTCTCAAAGTACCAAGTTTGATCAAGGTCAAATTTTTTTGGGTCAATTGTGTTAGAATACCCATTCGCTTCTGTATGGTAGTTTCATTATTCTGTGACACTACCATCAATACCCCGAAGCGGAGAAGTTTTGGTGGGAAAACAAACACAATATTTTTTTTGTGCGAAGACATTTGAGGGCTAAAGTCTGTAGGTAGACCAATAAAAACCAGTGAAATACCCCCCGAGACCGAGGGGTATTTCACTGATTATAAATTTGTTCAGCCAATTTCCAAATTTGGGATTTTACTCAGGATTCCAATTCGATTTCAGGATTTCATCGAGGATTCCAGGTAGGATTTTTGTATTTCAACATGGATTTGCAAGATCTCTATTAAATACTGTACACCAAATCTCCTAACTGAAACACCCGAGGAAACACCCTTTATTGGATAAAGACTTGAAAAACCACTTACAGACACGCTCTTTTACAACTATTCTGGTGAACCAGTGAACAAACCAGTCCTACTTTATATTATTTTCCGCAGACTCCTTTTAGTAACACTTATCTATAGGTGAGGTACAAATAGCAAGTATTTCAGTACACAATTTTGTTCCATCATTGTTTTCACTTGCTAAATATTTGTGTCTTATCAGGTCGTTCATATTTTCCCGACCATTAGTATCCTAGCTGCGAGAACGATTTTAATACATTACGGTAATGATACCTCACTGCCTACGATTATTTATCTATTATCGTACATCGAATATTCCGTCCATTTTACTTTCAAATATATGGCGATGTACTCAGTTATTGATATACGATTGAAATAATGTTTCTGATATGAAACAAAAAACTGGCTTTCAGAGTTGATGAGTTATATTTATATCCAGAGACAGCATTGATATTGATATGATATTAATTTTCTGTGAAATATTCACGTTACTTCCATGTTTTGAACTTGTTTCAGTAGTAGTAATACAGGTAATAGAGAATTTTGCTTTGCAAAATTAGGCAGGAGTTATTTTATTGCATGGATAGTTGCAGTCTGACGTACTTAACCTAAAAACACAAAATACTTACAAAAATGGCGAACGGAAGTGCCGCCATTTTGTGAAAAACCGTTTGGGCCTGTATCTCCGTAACCGTGCACTTTAGGCCCACAACTATCGGGACCTTTTTTATAGATAATTAAATTTCCTATCTTTTTTATCCAATAATTTTTTTTGTAGCACCCACCGTTCACGACTTATATTATTATTACTTTTTGTGTATTCACTATTTTACCGATATCTCTTTAAATAATTGTTTAAACAATAAATTGTTCAAAATAAAACTTTTAAATCGATTGATTTTCCACAAGTTTTATTCAAAACTTTTTTCTCTGAAGTTAATATTTTTGAAGTTACAACACGTTCAATGTCGTTCTACAGAGTACAAGGTTATTAAGAACGAAGTATGCATAGCGTAATGATGTAGCGAATCCGATACATAATACAATAAAATTGATTTTAGAATTTTTTTGATTCAATAAATAAATAATAATTCAAGTTCTTACCTGCAAGAAATAGCGAATACCCATTAAAATTTTTTCTTTGTATTTTCTTTTATACAATTTAATATTACTATAATTAATTTAGAAACTACTACCATAATTACACACGCAAATGAAAAAATGGAATATTTGTTGAAGAATATATGTGAAATTTATGTTTACGAATGTACACCAAAATGAATCATATGTCTTCTCTGACTCTTTGGCGTTTCGAGGGTGGTGAATTTTAGATGTTGGTTACATTCTCCTCTTCCTCTTCGTTATCTTCGCCAGTGGCATATAACGATTGTAACGCCTCTATTAATTTGTCGTTAGAATCATCACCAATATCTTCATCGATGTCGCACAATTCTGTGTTGTTGACGATTACTTTCAGCTGATTAGTGCACGTTTCCTCTGTGCAGTTCTCACAAATTACCGTACAGTCCAATCCTGTTTTCCGGCACCCACAGGCTCTGCCACATCCAGTTCTGCATTTGCATGAAATGCACTCTAGTTGATCTCCCACATACAAGACGATTGAAATTAACGCGTTGTAACTTCGAAAATATTAACTTTAGAGAAAAAAGTTCTGAATAAAAGTTGTAGAAAATTCATCGATTCAAAAGTTTTATCATAAACAATTTATTGTTTGAACATTTATTTAAAGAGATATCGGTAAAAAAGTGAATAAACAAAAAGTAATAATAAAATAAGTCGTGAACGGTAAGTGCTACAAAAAAAATTATTCGATAAAAAAGATAGGAAATTTAATTATCTATAAAAAAGGTCCCGATAGTTGTGGGCCTAAAGTGCACGGTTACGGAGATACAGGCCCAAACGGTTTTTCACAAAATGGCGGCACTTCCGTTCGTCATTTTTGTAAGTATTTTGTGTTTTCAGGTTAAGTACGTCAGACTGCAACTATCCATGCAATAAAATAAGTCCTGCCTAATTATGCATTATGGACACGAGTAGCTGGCTCCCTATTTCCTGTACTATAGTAGTAAACGTGGCTTATGGTATTATATGCCATCGACTTCTTTCGAAGTCCTTCACCAAAGAGGCTTGGTACTAACTCCCTACGCCATACCTCAAGAGCACCATGGACCTGTCAACCATGAGAAGTGGCAGGAGTCATTCGCCAACACGACAGAGAGAAATTCTCAAATAAAAATCTGTCCCGATGGAGATTCGAACTCATGACCCTCGGATCGTGAGTCGGATGCGGAACCATAGCACCAACTCCCTCGCCAACTCTTTCTCTTTTATGTGCCCATCTTGGGAATTAGGTTGGGAAACTCAAAGGTTCAAAGATCTTTATGCGCGCACTATTGATATTGAAAATTTCACTATCTCCACTTTTACTATAGAAGATAAAAATCTCATTTTCAGTTGAGTGCGAAGCAAGAATTTCACAGAAGATTTCAAATACCTATCAGGGTTTGAGAATAGAAAAACTTACTGCAATTTGTTTTTGGGTAACCACCCGCCAAATCTAGCAGTGTGATGACACAGCAGAAAATGGAGATTCATTTCACGAATTCGCTTTGAATTCATTCAACAATAATGCAAACTTCATTCTGGATACGCGTGTTTTTCAGTCGAAAGCTTTGTTGAATTCATATTCTTCATGATAGTGAACATATATCCAAAAGAGTAGATTTTCGCATTGGCGTTTAAATAATGAGGGAAGTCTATAGTATCACTCCTTTGAAACGCCACTGACTGAAGTCACATTATAATCCAGATTTTTTATTTTCTAGTCGGGACAACACATTTGACATTTAATTCGGAAATTCCATGAGTTTTTGGAAAAGAACAAGGGCACTTATATCTCCTGCTCATTTTCATTCATTAATCATCTTCAATCTATACCATTCGTGAGAGAAATGAGTGTATAGTAGTTTTCACAATAAATGGTATTGAATGAAGGATTATAATAAAACCAATTAGACCCTTAAGTTGTAAAATCCGAGATGCACATCATAAATGTAAAAGGACCGGATTCAGGTAATTTTGGTTCGCAGAGAGGGATTGCAGAGGATTACAGCTTACACTTCTTGTTCATTTTAGTCTTTGTATTTCATTGGAAGTGTTCACTTGTGTTACGGCGTGCAATAATTTTATAACATTTATTTGTTATTACAGACATTAATAGCAAAGATTTTATACCACAACGTACAGAATAGGCAGTATGTGACGTCCGTGGATAAAAAGTAATAGTGCTTCTTCCAGCGGTTCGTTAAAGAAAAATCACTTATCTTGTGACGCGAAAATCATTATAAAAAATGTGTATAGTTCCTTACTTCAGCAAGGATATAACGCGGGTGCTGCAGCAAAAGTAACCAGTAATTTGACGAAGGTGCCTCTTACTTCAGTTAGACGAATTGTTGAAAATTCCATGGAATCAAGAAAAAAGCGTAAAGATTCCGGTGTCACAAAAAGTCTAGACGACTGGGAAAAAGATTTGATAAGGCGAAAAATCTACACTATGTACGATGAGCCGCGTGTCCCTACAATCAAAAGTCTGAAACAGCGGCTCATCAATGACGAAACTCACATCAACTGTGGCCTCACTACTCTTTGGCGAGCTCTGTCTGCAATGGGCTTTAAATATCGCAAAATTGACAAGAGATAAGTAATAATGGAATCCACACGTTTAATAAACTGGCGTTCTGAATATATAACGTCAATAAGAAAATACCGGTCTGAAAATCGGCCAACACTCTACCTCGACGAGACGTGGTTTGACACGCATGACACGCCTTCCAAAGGATGGTCTGATTCCTCTGATAAATGTAAAACAAAATCACCATCAGAAAATGGTTGGATCCCAAATGCTTTCTGCCAAAAATATTAAGGACTCTTGTGTTGATTATCACGAAGATAAGACAGCAGAGCTTTTTGAAGATTGGTTTGAAAATTGTCTGAGACCCAACATTCCGCCAATCAGTGTTATAGTAATGGATAACGCAAGCTATCATAGTCGACAATTGCAAAAAATTCCTGGCTCAAAGAATACGAAATTGGAGATTCAAAACTTCATGGCTGCAAATGAAATATATTTTGAGGAAAATTATACAAAAAGAACTTTTACAAGTGCTGCAGTCATTTTCTTTAAAAAAAAAACGTATGTTTGAGATACAATTGCAGAAGAAGAGTTGGAAAAGTTCTGTTAGTCATGTTATAAATGTTAAAAACTCGTACCTTTCTGTAAAATCAATTGCGCCAATTATAATTAATTTAGATGAGGATAGCGATAGCGACACTGAACTAAATATAGAATAGAATTGTAACATTTAAATAAATTACTTGTATATCTCCCACATTATGCAAAATTCAAATTTCTTAAGTTCGACCATGTAGCACATTTGCATCTTTCACCAGATGATTTTCTACACAATGGGATTAAATCGGGTAGTTTATTGCAGTCAATAAGCCAATATCATTTACTGTGAAAAATACTTTATAAACTCCCTTGTCGAAATAGAAAAAAAATCGCTAGAAATCTTGTTGAAATCCATAAAATCCACTTTGAAATCCAGAAATCCCACCTGAAAACCTTGAAGAAGTCCTGAAAAACCCTTGAAATCCTGATTTGTTGTACAAATTTCACGGAAGTGAAACACCCGTTGTTTTGAATCCAAACAAGTTTGACTCAAACCTGTCAACAGTATTGTATGAAATATTTGTTGGAATAAAATAATACTGTTTCTAAAGATATGTAAGTAATATAACAAAATTTTCCAACAGAAAAACTTCATCAAATTTGTTACCTAGGCGTGGATAAACTATAGTATTCTACTTTCGTATAATGGCTATTATTTTATCGGTTATACTTTATCTCGTGAATAATAGCCATCATTATATGCTCGTTTAATAATATGCTATTGTTTTCAAATATATCGATCCACATCTATAGTGGTATATGTTCGAATGCATCAATTGTAAACAAACAGTGGCTTTGTTAAACTGAAATCTGCTCGGATATTTTGTGAATGCTTTGTTTGGTATCATGTGCATCGTTTGGAGATATCGAATTAACAAGTTATTCGGTTGATCAATATCTTTCATTTTCCACACCAATTAACATAAATGTATTCACATGTTTGGTTTGCTCATTTTCCACAAGTGAGTAATTACTTTGGCAACCGGAGAGATATATTATTTATTTGACAGGATTTGATGCTCATAACCGCTGTGCTAAACCGGGAATGAAGAGGTCAAAGGCAGCCAATACTTTGAAATTACTACGAACATAAATTGCTGCGGACGTTATGGCTTTCATGGTTTTCGGTGCCTGAAGTTTCTGTTCGTTCCCCCAAAGGGTAAATGTTTTGTTCGTCCCTTGAAATGATTGGGTGAAAAAAGAAACAAAGAACATGAATTCACAAGGAACTGGTTTCAGATGGTTTTCTAGGCATTTGAACATTATTGAAATGATGTGTACAAGGTTAACTTAACTTTTAGAAGGATGAATTACCCGATGAAAAGTCCCCTTAAATATTGATCTTAGGTTTCCGCAAAAAATTGTAATGAAATCAACCTAGTTAACATTAACGCTAAACTAAGGACCAATTCATACATCTCTGTTTTAATCTTGGTCCTTATTTCATTTGAAAACAAAATTGATTTTTGACAATGTAGGAGCATTTGGGAAACTAGGTCTGTTTCAGTCTTCCCTTCAATTTAAAAAAAATTACTCAGGCAGCATGAGATAAATGACCACCTGATTTTGTAAAATAGAGTGTGGAACTAACTGTCATTTGTCATTCCAGGATTTCCCCTTAGTACATAGTACACGGTATGGTCCTTGGTATGTAAAACTGGTATTCTCTTTCTCATTGCAGTCTGTACGAGTTTATTACACGTACGAATGTTTGGTAGTAGTGAAGATTGTGAATAACGGTATTTTATACAAAACGTCATAGATTCTGACTGAAGTTCTTCAGATTAGACCTTTTCACCAACTCCCTACGTCAGCAATATGGTTATTCGTGGAATCGTCAACCTTGAATAGCTCTAGCCAGTGAAGGCGCATCCAATGCTATGATCGGACCAGAACCCTTCTGTTGGGTAACGAAAACATGTATAAAGACATCCACAAATTCATTGATGCAAGCCGACTCGAAAGATTGGTGGAATAAGCTCCCAGGAATGAGGCAGGCGAAAGAGTTCATGAAGAAACCATCACCAAGATACACAGAAGACCTGCTAAACCAGAATCGTGAAGTTATAGGGGTGGTGGTGGGTCTACTAACGGGGCATAGCCGGCTCAGGAAACTCATGAGCAACATGAGTCTGGCGGAAGAAACCAAATGGCAATCCAAGTCTTTCAGAACCCCCTTGAGTTATAAACTCCACAAGATATGAGTAGGACAAAGTTCACTGGAAAAGTCATCACTTTCAGTATTTTTTGACGGAAGCAGCATGTGTGTGACGTCAGAATCATCCATGGATCATCGCCTTCATTCAATAAAGGGAAAGGAACTTGATACACAGAATTGGAAAGGTCTTTGAACTCATATCATCCAATGGTGCTTTATTTTCGAGAATACAATAAGCTCTTCCTGAGTGATGAGCTATTGTGTTTGAAGGATCAAATAATATATACGAAGTAAAACTACTATCAATTCAGTGATGGTAATTCGATTATAAAAAAATAATCAGTATTGGATTGTTTATCAACTATTCCAACAATGTGTCACAAAACCTCCTCTCTTATTTGAAAAATGAGTGTTATGAATTGTGTTGCATAAAAGTCGTGAGGTCTTTTTACGATAACATTGTATGAAAATCGCAAAAAATATCCAACCATGGAGAAAATAGTGAGAAGACAAGACCCATAACTTGATGTTTGCTCGAAAGTGGTTGACAATGTTTCTTGCTGAATGGTAATGGTTCGGACTTCCATTGTCTATATTTTTTCTTTTAACTCTATTGAAACCTGTTGCTAAGAACGAAAGGATAGAAATACAAATCAAATAAGTTAATCAAATCCAAATATAAGGTTGAAATGGATATTTTGGTCCAAAATAAAATTAAAGGTTTAAAGGTGGTCTCGGTAGTGTAGTGATTAGCATATCTGCCTATCAAGCGGAAGGCCGGGGTTCGAATCCTCGCCGGGCCACCGTGCTGGGTAATCGCACGTTAAAAGGTGAGGCCTCGTTGATCCATTGCTCGCACAAGTTTCGACTTCTGAGGGTTGACGTTCGTCAGCTGGTTAACGAAAACGAACAATTGAACAAAGAAAATAATGTTGTGGCAGAAAAATTGAGATATCGAATGTGAAATATTGGTCAAAAAGTTCAAATAAAGAAATGAATGAAATAGTTTGAATGAATGTTTTTTTTCAAATATTCTAAAAATGAACAATTTGTTCAGGCCAGCCTCAACTCACCTACACTGTAGGTTGACGGACTAACACCTATTAGAAAACAACTACTGCCCTGGCCAATACCACGAATGGCATTGGATAACATCCAACAGGTTTTTTTTACTAATATTTCATACTCGATATCTCAATTTTTCTGTTACATCATTATTATCTTTGATCAATCAAACCTTCAATTTTATTCAACCTTTTCTTTGGATTTGTACGACGGCGTAACAGTGCCATTGCAAAAATAAAAAATCTCGCAATTGTGACTTTTAATCTGTCAATTGACACGTTTTTTCAAAGTGAATTGAAGCCAATTGAATCACTTAATCAATTTCAAATCAATTGAATTCACAATTCTGTCGACCTCTGGTTCCAAAAAATCCAAATTTTTCATTTCTGGAAAATTATTGGTTGAACAATCCTTTTACCAATACTGTAATACTATACCATTTACTATTAAAATCGAGTTCATTTCCTGTCAGGTGAATGAAAAGCGATGAAAAGCATGTCCCATTTTTCGACTCCTTGTCCTGAATTCTTCAAAGCCCGAAAAGCCCTTTTTGACTATATCCAATAATTTTCTGAGTTGCGAAGCAGACTTTCTCATTATTAGGAAAAAATCGAAAAATGAATCAATGTGACTCATGGAAATGAGCCTTCTGTTTTCATTAGGTTTTTTGGGTGAAGTACAAACCTCAATGTAATTTTTTTCTGATTCTTCAAATGAGCCTATGACTTCGGTTGCAGTACCATGAATGGAAGTTTCAAAAAAATGATCAAGTCGGAAAGCTTCGAATAAGTATGAATTACATTATTGATTAGGTAATAAAATTCCAACCACTGCTGAAAATTTGGAATTTACATCGTAGGTGACTTGACGTTATTGCTCGTATGATGATAATGTGATATTGTTTCCGGAACAATCTAAACCCTAATCAAGATCTTTCATAAAAGTCGCAATTGCCATATTAAATCTGTCATTTGACAGATTAAAAGTCGTAATTGACAGATTGAATCTGTCAATTGATAGAATAAAAGTCGTAGATTTGATCACCTTACTTGATTTGTATTTTTATCCTTTCGTTGTTAGCAATAGGTTCCAATAGAGTTACTTAATTAATAATGTAGACAATGGAAGTCCGAACCATCACCATTCACCTATAACTTGAAATAAAACCTTCATCACCATTGCCGACCCATTCAGGGAAACCAATCTATCGACTATAAATACCTACCTAACACATAATTTATCCTTGTACCTACGCGTGATCACGAGTGGCTGAAATAATGAGATTCTTCAAGCCGAAGTTGGGAGGGGCCTGCTGAGATATCTTCATCGTCTTGTCGCCGAAAGCCTTTTTAATGGGGGTCCAAGATGGATGCTTCATTCTTCTCGACTGGCCGGGGTCATTATACTATCTCTGCGAGAAATAGTAGGAGAGCTGGTGAACAATTTCGAGTAGGTTCTTGACGCACTACGAAAATGTGTGTAATTGTCACGAGAGACCCCCAAAAGGAATAGTCGAGGTATGGCTGGAGGGTAGCAAACCCCTAGCAACCCATGATTTTTTCTATTAGTTGAATTTTTTTACTGAAACATGTATTTTGCCTGCTAGACGATCAAGAATGGTGCGAGAGAGGGTCTATATCGTCGGTACCTCTCGCTCAAGGTCTCTGCGAAGCGAATGGCTCTCATGAGACCACGTGACCTACAGCCTCCCTGCGGCCCCAACTAACATTTTTAGTTATAATTGCGTTAATCTTACCTTCGATCAGGTCGGCGACCTTTCTGAAAGAAGACTAGATTAGGTAATTTTCACCTTACAACCCAAAAAAAAAAAAAAAATAAAAAAAAAAAAAAAAAAAAAAAAAAAAAAAAAAAAAAAAAAAAAAAGTAATTACCAATGTGGAGAAAAAATTCGAAGTAATTTGGACGTCGAAAATAGGAATATTTGGACATTTAGTTTACTAGGTTGAGGGTAAAAATAAGTAATTTTGACATGAAATTGGTCAGAAATAAATGAATATCAAGCTTAAATCAACTTTTCTGTCACCAATTATTCCCTTGGACGAATGAGTAAACAAAGAGAGGTTTCTTTATAGGAATAGCATACATATATACATATAATCTCTATTTCAAATTCTCATAATTTGGTTGCCACAATGAATCAGCTACATAAAATGCTGACAATAAGTATGGGAATATGAAAATTATTGTCATACGGTAGCTACATGCTCTCTCCTCAACAATATTCTCCTTGCGGCGCGAAATTTTCTGTAAAATGATGGTTCTTACCTTCATAAAATTCACGGGCCTCTTTAAATATGACATTTAATGCAAAAATAATTTAGATTGATTCCAAAAAACACTCTTTTAGTTTAGCAAAGTTATGATTTAAAAATGTCATATGCAGCCATTATTTAGAAATAAATCGTCAGATTAAACTATAATTCGATATATTATCGATATCTATTGATGGGTAAAAGAGATATTCTAATTAAATATGGCGTAATTTCTGAAATGTACCTATGAGTCAATATTCTTCTTCTTATGGTATGAAATCAAGTTAATAATTGAACTATTATAGTCGGGCTGTTCAAAAGATAGAATTCAAGGACGCGTGATCAGTGAATGCCTGCATCTAAATATAGCCTGCCCGGCGTAGCCACGCCTTCTAAACTGAAATAAATGAAGAACGGTTTACACTGTACTGTACTCATTTGTGCTATGTATTTACGTGTGTTACGTTTTTATGTGTGTGTTTTTGTTGAGTGGTGTAAATCGGACTTGTAACATTGGGGAGAGGAACATTCAAAGAGTGCGTGCCGTTCACGTGATCATTCTATCTTTTGAACAGCCCGACTCTAGACCTTTATATTCCCTTACCGTAACGGCTTATATCTAGTCACATTTAGGTAAATATTCACCAAGAGAGAATACCAAAACATTCATTGGGTTATGACGACATTTGCTTCATAAATTAAACCCTAAATAATACCAGAATTCAAACCGCCCTTGCGACGGTTGGGTCATTTTTGAAGAAGAAAAAAATTAAATGCAATCAAATATGTGCGAAATATTGAAAAAATATTGTAAAATAACAAATGAGATGGAACTAGTGAACAAAAATGGAAAGATTAAAAAGAAAAATCCCTAGAATCGAAAAATTCAAAAAGAATCCTTCGAAATTAATCGAAGCCAAGAGATCAGCTTGAAAGAAAAGCATAATTTCGAAATAACAGAGCGGTGACAAAACGAAATGAAGGAACTTGAAATTGTATTAATAATTAATTGAATTGAAGATCTGAAAGGAGTAACGGATATATTGATGATACAGCTGATGAAATTGAATGGTTGTAAAGAAATGCAATTGATGAAATAAGAATATGAAAAATTTCATGCGATCCAAAAAATTTCTCGATACTTCCATAAAAATTTAGTATAATCTTGATGTTACTTATTATGTCCGTAATCGTCTTCTGGTAACAATTTTTCTCACACAGTTTCTTTCATAATTTTCAATGTCAAATTAGTAAGATTGGTGAGTTTACCTACTTGAAACACTGGAGATCCACGATTTTTCATTTACAATGTATCTCTAATTGGAAATTATTGATACATAATTATGTTATTTGAACCACTTTTCTATTCTATCTTCTATAGCAGGTAGTAGTAATCAAGAAGACTATTTCTTTATTAGTGTCGTACAACTGCAAAAAGATCAGAAATTCACCTACATGTACTCGTATTATGATCTTCTCAAATGAACAAAATATGGACAAGTGATAGAACACAGCTAAGTGTCGCAGTAATGAAAGCTATGATCAAGAAGATAAATATAAATAATCATATATTGAGTTCCACAATTATCTAAAAACAATACCCGATATTTCGAAACAAATATGTTTATCCACAAATACTAAAATACCGCTTAGAAGTCACGCCACTACTGGGGCCTACGCAAATATATTGTGTTGAGTGCTTTCATTATTTTGTGTTACTCTACATCCTACATTGAAAACTTGTAAAACAGGAAAACTTTTTTTACATAAATCCACAGACACAATCAAAAATAAATGATCACGTTACCCATGACCCAATTCTTACAGATTTTTCAATCGATAAATGAATTCTCCCATGACCCAATTCTTGACAATGTTTCAATCTTCTTCGTGATACAATCTGACTTTTCGAATCTTCATTACCAGGCATCTCTTTCTCGTTAACTTGGCATTAAATCTGGGATACATTTCTTATATTCCCCGATACAATCGTCTTCATCATATTTCCCGAGAGACTGATGACATATATGCCGAGGAAAATAAAAAGCACCAAGGCAAGAAATTTCAAATACACATTTCTGGCTTCACATAACAGCAGAAAGTCGAAACAAAACCCCAAAGTACACTGTGAGAGCATGGAAATATGAAAGGCCGACGCAATACAAAGTAAAACGAGATTTTCCGAATTTTCTTAGCTTCCTCGAAATCTTATGACGGAATTAAATTAAGGAAAATAATTTCATTTAATTAAGTTTCGTTAATCCCCTAATGAAAACAATTTAAGTTTCTCTCATTGTTAAGTTTGAAACTATCTGTTAGTTGTTAGGAAACTTTACACAACCAATTAAAACGACAAGAAACTTTTCCAAACAAATTATTGCAACAATTTCCTCCGAAAAAATATCAAATCTATATCAACACTAACTAGGTTAAGTGTTCGGTAATGAGTTCGCGAGTTTCTGCACAGTTACCAGCGAATAAAACGGTGCGGCAATTTATCTTAATTTCTATCGGAAGATGCGCCATAATGGACTTCCAGACACTTGAATTTATTATCAGGGCACGGAATTATTCAAAGCCTAATGATTTATTGATGATCACTTTCCATATATCGGATTAAACACCATCGATGTTGAGAGGCTTGATGTTTCATCGAAGCGAAGCGGTTTTATTAAACTCACTAGCATTGCCTCACGAAATTCAAATCATTTTTCTTCCCCAGTGTTTCACCAAAGTATTGTCATTCGTCATATTTGTAGTATGAACAAAAATGTCGAAATTGTTCTAAAAAAAATGGTCAACCCCCAGATGTCTAAACTTGTGCGAGCCATGGATTAACGAGGTCTAACCTTTTAATGTGCGATAACCCACCACGGTGGCCCGGTAGGGACTCAAACCCCGGTCTACCGGAAACCACAAATGGAAGGAAGGTTTCAGTTGAATCCAGAAAAAACACTACTTTGTGCGCCCAATTTCCTTACTGTTGCAAGAAAAACATGTAAATATTTCCTTTCAAGTGTAGGTACTCATTCGATTGTTTTAACGAACTGTATTGAAACCGAGATTCTAACCATACTTTTTGCTAAGATGCCTAGAAGTCCTGGTGACTCAACTGATTCGATTTTGTTTAGATTTTTGTGGCGAAAAAAACAATCGACGCTTTTGAAGGTTTCCCCTATTTTTTCGGTAGAGGGCGTTGTTCCCATTTTTCAAATTTGATGACAAGTGTCAAGTTAATTGTCATATTGTCATGTCAGTTTGAAATTTTGATGTTTACGATGTTTTTATCGTGTTTATTTGTTGATTTCATTGCTTTTAAATATCGAAACGTTGTTACTGGTATCTCATTGTCCACCCATTATCCTTTAGGTTGCGATCTCTTTTCGCCAGCCAATCAAATAAAAGTGGAGAAATCCGACTGCACATTTTCACTTAGTGCAAATGTAGCTTCAGACAAGGCTGACAAGAGCGTGTTGGCGACATCTGTACATATTGTACGGAAACCTTCAAAAGCTCAATTATCCACCAAAAATCAAGCAATCCAGATTTCGCCACTTTTATCCCAAACTTCTACAGGTATAAGTAAACACACCAGGGTTTCCAGGCATCTTACTTTTCGCATATCAGTTTCTGTAGGGATAGCACTCTGGAGTTGAAATATTTCCTCAAGTGTTGCCTTGGTGAAAATCTTCCGTAAGTATATTTCACTATGTTACTCTACTAAAAACGCCAGTAGAGAACTGGGACCTGTGCTCAACAGCATTAATCCTAGGACTTACTTTAATTTTCTTATGTAATATTATATAGGTTCCTGCTGAACACATAATCTAAACTGGAAAGAGCCATTAGAATACTAGAGCTAACCTGTATCTCAAATGAAATGTCTCCATCTATCGATGGAAAGCCGAACTATGCTGAGTCGTGCATTGTCAGTACCTAGACACAATAAACTAAGCAGGTTGCAGTAGAGGGTAGATTAGAAACTTTCACTTTGCACTTACCTATTTAGTACTCAATTCACGCGAATAAACGAATGGGCAGGTAGGAAAAGAAACATGGACATCACAAATTTCATTCAATCTGATGATTAATGAAATTAACGAACTGTTGAATATAGGTAATAATGAGATAAGTAGCTATACGAATTGCAAGTATCACACGAAAGTAAGGGGCAATTTATACATCTCTGTTGTGATCCTCAATCCTAGAATGGCAGTTACTTCCATACTCTATTTCAAGAAAATAGGTGGTTACTGATTATATACTGCTTGAGTAACATTTCTGAGATTGAGGGGATAACAAAAACAGACGTTTTTCCGCAAAATTCTTCTGAATAGAAGTACGAAATCAGATTGGTTTTGAAATGAGGACTAAGATTAAAACATAGATGTGTAAATTCACCCTAAGAGGTGAATTGAACTGTAAAATTTCGCGAAGACAAATAGAATCATTTGAAGTTCTATGTAGTAATGGCTACTCGGATGGGGTATACTCAAGCAAGAATCTAGCACAGGTCTTGTCAGTTAAAACAACGACGTTGGATGCTATTCCAGTACAAATGAATCACTAGTGCAGTAACCACTACAGTAAACTCTATTTTTGGGGATCCATCACATTTGGAGCATGCATACTAGAGATAGCAGCAGTTTCGAAAGAAGTCGTAGAGGATAACGTTTTCGGACTCGCCGGAGGCAAGCTATATAAAAAGTTTTGGGTGTGTATCAACACATACCTGAATGGGTTTTATACTGGGGACTAGAAATTTCCAATTTTTTCAAACTGTACCAAACACTCACTTCTTGAATACCTAATTGAGGATAATCACTCAGCTGTCTCCTCCCTATCACTTAATACTGTTGTGAATCATTACTCATTTGCTTGATTAGGTACTTACCCATTGCATTAATCTCTATTTGTCAAACCACAGCATAAATCCGTCTATTCTATAATATATATTCCGGAAGTCTTAACCCATGTTTCGCTTTCATCGAGGATTTCATATACCTCAAACCTCTACATAGTCGATTCGTTATTGGTCTCCCGTCTTCATACAGATTGCCAAGACTATTTCTGCTAATATATCTGATCATGTTTATATTTACCGCATAATCCTCCCAATTGCTTTTATTGATCTGATATCACCTCAAAATGAGACGATGGAACTAATACCGTTGCCGGAGGATAACGGAGTATTGATTCAAATTGAGGTTTCATAGGTACATGCTTCATGATAGTCCCTTTTTTGACTGTTGGGGCTTCATGATATTTAACGTGCTTAAAAGACACACACACATACATGAGAACATGTTTTGGGCTATGCTCAATACATAACTCTTCTTAGAATAATTTCAAAGATATTTTCAATAACATATTGCTCTATCAGATGATGTTACTGCCTAGTTCAATTAAAGCTGATCTCGAATGGAAACAGATAGAACCGGATGTGTGTGACAGTCAATACATGAAGAAAAAAACTCTATACTTTTGCAGTATTTGAATCAAGTTTCAGAGCTCATAAGAATCAGAGGAAAAAAATTGCGCAAAACTATGCTAGAGTGAACGTTCAAATAAATTTATCCATTAGATGTGTCGCTAGTCGAGAGAGCTACCGTTTCACCTATCTATTTGTAGACAGGCAACATTAGAGAATATCCAATAGTCGATTCGTTATTGGTCTCTACTCGTTTTATTTCTTTCTGTTTCTGAACGCATGACTGGCATTGTTCCCCTCTGGTTTCAGTTTCTCGGTGGTATGCAACAGATGAATCATTTCACATGGAATGAAAAAAAATCTTCCACCTGTGGAACGAATATGGTTTCCCAGTAAGGTGTTTATTACATCTATTAGTTTATGTGCCGGATTACGAACATGATATGCTACCGAAAATGAAATTGGAGATCGGAAATAGTTGTTGATCAATAATTAAGTTGTAAACAAATAGGTGATATTCGAGAAGCTGAGATATCTATTTACTGTAATTATGTTCAGTTTCGTCGGATGTGAAAAACGGTGAATCAAGAATCGATTACCTAATTATTTATTGCTTTCTGAGGATCATCTTGGACCTACGAAAAGTTGGCAGGCTCAAAGTTCATGACTTCTAGCTTTATCGCAGGGGGGGCTTTGTTTATGGAACACACCAACCGACGTGAAATACTGTGGTTTTCTGTGATATTTTGATTTGATTGATGCACTATAAAAAAATCAATCGGCCTGAATTCAATAAATTTCCCTCATTAAAAATGTCCCAAAAACAATCCAAAACAACAGCGGAATTGCATTGTATCAAGTCACCATAAAAACACATTTGAAACCGTATCGCTAGACGTCAGTAAACAACACAAATAAATGTGAGGTAGGCTTCGAAAATATAAAAACATTTCGCGTTTTGGTGAGTGCTCCATACAAGCACTATAGAGGAAAATATAAATGAATAAAAAATAACATTTCCTTGAGAATTTCTTTATTCGTGATATATTCCAATCAATAACATTCGTACATAAAAATGACCAGATAATTTTGCATTCAAGCGTGATATCTTATACAAATTGCATTCGGTTATTTCAATATTTTGTATTTCGCCAAAATATGAAAATAAACTTGCAATTTTTAGATATCACGCTTTCTTGCGAAATTATCGGTAATTTTTATGCTCTCGTGCAATTATAACCGATAATTACAACAGTTAGTCGTCCCTTGTCCATACGGGATCTGCTTCCTTGACCCTTCCGCTTGACGGTATTTGTTGAAGAAAATATGTGAGTCATAGTTTTGCAATGTGTTTCAGTATGATTCCTCCAATTCAGTAGCGGATAGAAAGAAGATATCACTCTATATCTGATCGAGATCTGAATAAGTGAATTTATGAATGATGATTCTATTTACTGTCTAGGAACTCGATTCGTTACATAAATTCCAAACGAAATTGACCAGTTTTGGAAGATCCCTGTCTCTAATATCAGTTGTCATGAATGATTCTGAGCATTATCATCTTTATATACTATCTAATGATTTTTTTTTTCAGGTAAGGATATTTTTGTCTACACACATATACCAATTGGTGAGTGATTGATTTTGTTTTTAATATTCGATATTCACACCATCAACAATTTTCTGAATGATAATTGAAAATATACTGAAACAAATAATTTTGACAATACTTACCTGAACGGTTTAATATTAAAAAAATTACACAAAACATAGTTGGTCGCTCGTAGCAGATATATTGATATAAAATGTCACCTGAAGTTGCGTATACCAGACAAAATCCAAAGAAACTGTAGAAAACACAACATTTCTTCATCACATACGGCGACGAACAATCGGTGGTGTTGCTAAGAATGATTTAATTCTGATAATAACTAGAATTTTTAGGTTACTCACCATTTTATGATTTGTAAACGCTATATCTCCTCTATTTAGGAGATTTTTCTAAAATACATATCTCTCTAGAATTTTTAAAATAACAAATCTGCACATCATGTATGATTAGGAAATGTTTTTATAGACGCCATAAAAATATAAAGACGTCACAGAACAAACTTGTCAATGATTCACGCCAAAGGTTAGAGTTCAATTCCTATCTGTTCCACTCGATCCATAAAATACGAAATGATCGATAGGTAACTACTCAAAATCTTTTTACAATTTGACAACAGAGTATTGATTCTTGCAAACAACCATTGAAACCATTTCTGATTGTGAGTGTTGAACCAACACATTCATATGATCGCAAGGCAATTACATGTATCATTGACGAATGATAATGGGTTTGCCACATCACTTGATACTGTGCAACAGAAGAGCCTATAGGTATACAAATACACTAGTCTTCGTTTCATTCGAAAAGACCAAGATGAATAAAAACCCTGGTGCGTTGACCGAGAAATCGAAGAGTAAACTTACATTTTTTGACGGTAGGTGGTGCTGAGGTGGTGATACAAATGCGATTTTCTAAGGGTACATTTTCATTGAGGCGGCAGCTTACGAGTGATTTTCGATACCGGTGGTCTCATCGGATAAACTCTTGCGGGATCTTTTCTCCACCAATAGAATTATCAGTATACAAAATACGTAAGGTCAAGTTCGTCTAATAGATAGCTATTTATTTTTTTGAAATGTTTGACAGTTCGATTTGAATTTGAATGCATTTAAAAGTTCTTTAATATTCAAAATCTGGTACCTAGTTCTTGTTTCTTTTCACGTTTTTCTTGTTCATATTCTTTTTAAGTATTTATCTTTGCTGTTCTTGTATTTGTTTGATTTTATAGTGGTAGTTAGATTTATTATGAACCGATTTACAAAGCTCAGAATAAAACGCTCGTGTAAGGCTGGATTCAGACAGATCCGAAATCCAATCGTACGTGGTCTGATAACTTTCTGATTGCTCTAAATTGAAAGTAGACCAATCAGAAAGCTATCGGATCGTCGTACGATCGGAATTCGGATCTGTCTGAATCCTCCTCGTTTACATCCCTCTACTCGGCTGTATCCAGAACATTTTTTACCAAAGAAAAACCCTTCGTTCCTCGAAAGAAAACACCCTCCCCCTCGGAACCCCCCCTTTCAAAAACCCCCCCTCGCGGGAAACAAACAACCCCCACCCCCCCCCCCCATTTTTGTTTCGTATTTACATTATACTCTTTTCTGTTGCTTTTATACTGTATATTCAATAGCATGGTGAGGGATTTGAAAAAAGGCAATCAGATGATCCACCTAAAATAAATGGACTTATGGTCGCTCACTATTTTACAAAAAATAGTAATTATGTTGCGGCCAAAATGCGAGTGGTAAAAATTAAAAATAGGGAGTTGAGCTAACTTTTTGCCAACTAACAACTATGTCGGAGATCGAATGTAATCAACTCATGATTTTTTATTCAAAATACTTAGGTACTTACCTTAACGTCGCGGCGCAAGCTTATCAGACCTTTCACATGCTGTTTAATAGATAAATAGTGATGTTTTCATTACCTATTCTTCTTGAATATTCATTAATGAATTTACTTATTGCAAATAAGTACCTTCACTGAGTTGGAGCTTTCGGCTTCAAATTGATCCAACCTCTTCATAGCTTTCATTCAATTCTTTCAAATTCGGACATCAATTGGAACCGCATGAAACAAATATTCCGGAACATCGGTGGTTGTGATTTTACATTTTGGCACAACACATGATTTTCTTCTATTTAGATTGGAGATTAAAAAATGGCGTAATCTTCTAGTGAACCATAAGAGAGAGCGCAACGTACTGCCCGAACGTTGACTTATGACGTCACTTGTAGCGAACGCCCGCCGGAGGAAACTCACGTCATGTTTACAATTCCATATTTCGGAAACTAACTGACATATCAAAATAATTCTTGCACTAATTTTTTTCATTTGCTTTATATAGAATACGAATTGAAATCAGAATAAGTGATTATTCTTCATTATAGGTTCATATTTTCGTTGTTCAATATAAAACTACCTTTCATTTGGTTAAAACTCATTCAAAAACACTCACTCAACCCAAGGGAATTTTCACTTGCAATTATTCCCAGGCATCAGACATTTGGTATTATAAATTGTTGAATTTAATAATGAATAATAATAATGAACTTCAATATTGATGTAAGTATCCAAACATCCTGCGAAACGAAATAGGTTTTTAAAACGAATGAAAAAACTAATCACTCAAAAATGAATGTTTCGTTTCGAAAGCCATAACAGATTTCATTTGTATTTTTCTACATCTAGAGTGGAGTTGATTTAAACTGGTTATAAAGTAGTCACAGCAAAATGAATAACCATCCCAATGACATATTATTCAATAAATAAATTTTATGGGCCTATGAATCCCCAAAAAAATGCACGTAGCGTGTGGGTCATTGTCTCTTTGTCCTTTCAAAACAATAAATCCATGAAGGGGGACCTTTAGTTCTTCGTAATGTATCAAGTTACGTGCGGCCAGGGCAACGCTGTGCAGATAAAATCATGTTACATGTTCAAAAAGAGGAGACATTATGCGTAATAAGATAGCTTTTTCGTGTCCATAAACAGGTTTAATGCGAGCTGTGGAAGGCATGGGTTATTTGTCAAAATTTACGTTCATCAAATTTAACGATGTGTTTGCCCAGATATGAATGTTTGTGCAGAGCTGAGGCTGTCCTATTACGTTCTGTGCATGTAATTTTTCACATTTTTAGTATCTATTCGATTATGCAGATGCTGTTAAACTTTGTAACTATCGAAAGGACTGAAACTTCAACAAGAGACTTTTCCTAGATATCAATCACCCTAACAACAAACTGATATATTTGTACTCGACGCTAAAAAGGTAAGCATCTTCAGGAGAAGAAAATTGATACTAAATCAAAAGCAAGGGTTAGTTTTTTCATATACCTAAAGTTTTTCCGGTCTGCTATGGACTTTGTTCGTTACTGCTAATTATTCTAAATAATTTATCAATAATGATACGTGCAATGTTGTTGGTCCGTCATCTATTGACAGATAAATCAATCAGATAAATTTCTCACCAATGAATTGAAAAGCGGGCTGAAAGGGATAGGACCCTTGTCACCAGTCATGCTGTTCTTACATGTTGCTATTTCTAGACTCTCACATGCATCGAGTAGTCTTGTGTCATGCACATGCTTGATCGCAGTTCAAAATTGCTTTCACCAATTTTATGGTCATTGTCTAGAGCGTGTTGGGCAAGCGGTGTAAAAGGTGAAACTTGAATTAATATTTATCTACCCTTCCGTATTTCATGTGTGCAAAATCCTGCTTGAAACGGGTTTTTATAGCTCGTCGGCTCTGGCCGATGTATTTTTTGTTGCAATATTGACAACTGATTTCGTAAATCTCGACTTCTCTGAATTTTCTAATTTATATTTCGGGTTTCCAAGAAAGTGTTGTAATTTGTTCGAAGTTTTATATGCAACTTTCATATTCACTTTATCGAATATCTGTTGAAGTCCTCTAGTGTATCGAGGTTCATATGGGATTACTATAAACTTTTCATTCTTCTCATCTTTTCGAAAACAAAGTCCATAGCGGACCGGAAAAACTGTAGGTGAACAGCTAACCTCAGTCTTTAGATTTAGTATACATTTTTTCTATTGCAGATGCTAACCTTGTTGGCGAAACGCGCGTAGAGAGAAAAAATATCAGTTTGGTGTTAGGGTAATTGATCTCTAGAAAAATTTCCATTTTTTACACCAGATGTTCTAATCTCATCGTTTATTTGAGAGACAATACTGAAACAAAAAGTATGTATCCACTTTTATATACAATTTGACGTCAACATAAATAAAAGTGGCAAAAACATAATAATCTGCACTGATAGTAGACAAGCCCTACTAACCTTGAATAGACAACGTATTATCTCAAGGCTAGCACTAGAGTACCACCAAGATTTAGCTAACGCCTCGGTAAATAACAATATCGTACTAAGGTGGGTGAAAGGGCACGACAGGAGCAAAGGTAACCGCACTGCTGACTCTTTGGCCAGGATGGCGGCTGGACTGGGAATTTTGGGACCAGGTGACACCCATGGCTTGACGACTTCGACAATTGCGGAACTAGACAAACGTTACACCCATACTCAATCCCTTAAGAGATGGGATGAAACCAAAGGATGCAGTTTTGCCAGGATCACCTTGGGCGACCCTGAGAAGCTGGATCCGAATAAATATTTGGCGATGACCAGGAAGAACCTACGTTTAACAGTGGGATTTTTGACTGGACACTGTCAACTAAGGAAACACCTCCAGTGGACACACCTCTATGCAGGAAGTGTGAACAGGAAGATGAAACTGTCAGCCATGTCTTATGTGAATGTCTGGAGCTATCGTCGATAAGAGAGTGTGTGTTTGGTGAGTCTTGGCCTACACCTGCCGATATTCAGGAGATGTCCCCTGGTGACCTGTCCTCCTTCCTGGATAAGGCAGGTTGGACAATGTCCTAGGAGGGCGACTCCTTGGGAGGATGTACAATGGGCCATATTGTGGCCTAAGTGCTGTGGGTCTATACTCACCTTCCCTACTCTACAGATACAGAGATACAGATAAATAAATGTATCTTGATATACACTTTCTCAGATAGTTTTCACTAATATTGGAGAATTTATTGAGGCTCTCATTCAACAACCAGCTTCGGTATCCCTTATAGTCTAGTCTGCACTTTTTCAAAGAAAAACATATAAAAGAATATCTATCGGTTTTTCACTTTTTCAGCATCACCACCAAACAAGATTTTCTCTTTCACCTCAACACATCCCATCGTGTTATCCGATTCCGGCCCTTCAATTTTTCATTATCGCGTATACGTCATACATTCCTATCTGCGCCCCATCAATTACCAAATATTACATTCCGCGGCCAATAAAAGAGCTCCAAGCCGCAACAAAATATACAGAGGAAATTAAATTTTAATATCGGGGATGTGATGTTTGCCGAAAGTATAATAATTGAATAAAATGAATTTACCGGGATTTGCCAGGGAATGCGTGAGAGAGTTTAAGTATTCGTTTCGTGTTTAATGCAGCAGTCGTCCCATCGAAACAGCAAGCGTAAAGTAGAGGCGAAAAACACGTGAAAAATAAACTGGGCCGCAAAAGTTGGAGATTACGTGAAATAACTGGAATGAACTTACGGTTCCGATTTTTGCAAAATTCCAGACGGAAAAGCTTTGGGAATGAAATACCGTATTATGAGAAAGAATTAGGAAGGATTATGAATTCTGTTCGTGCTGGGTGACAAGGGGAGCATTTTCTCATTACTTTTTACCGAGCATTTTACCGTATTCTCTACAAATACATATGGCAGAGATAGTTCAAGTACGTTTCTTTGACTTTTGTTGTTTAGTGTATTCATGGAAGTAGTTACTTCACTCCAGTCCAATCACAGATCAATATTTCTGATCATTCAACTTTTCTAATTTCTTCCTTCCTAATTCAATTCTCTTGTTCAGATTTGAGTTTCTCATTTTAATTCGGCTGTTCGACCTGATTATTTAGAGAGCTTTCATTGTCGTCATTGCTTTTCATCTTGAAACCAGTCTAGAAATTAATATATTTTGATCGTTTACTCACTGTGCATTTCTATGATATATTTTTCATTGTTTCAGTTTAGATTATTTTGATTTCATACTTGAATTCAATAGGTCCAATAGCTGAATCACTTAGTTCAGAGTTCGAATGAATATCATTCAGCAATGAACTTTGTCCACCACATTCAAAGGAGTACCTATATCTTCTCATAATGACTTAGGGAAGAAGAGAGAGCGTCGCGTTTTGACTTGGTATGCCTAACGAAACTTCACCGTGAGGCGAACCCAACAATATATTTTCTAGGAAGCCTATAATACAGATCTGAAGCTGTATCCACTGAACCCACACCTGAAAAGTATCAGCTAGGTCATCCTTCGGATCTCCCATTTGGATACTTGTTATTCACCAGGAAAAGTCTAGATAACGCTCCGATCCTATATAATATGACTGTTCGGTCTATTGGTAATGTCGGTTTGCTCACAAGACTGGGTTTCGAACGGCCAAATTTTTCTGTTCTGTCCACCGTTCTTTCAGTCGTCCCGCTTCAGACAAATGCCATGTGGATATTCCGAGGGATATTCATAAGAAAATCATCGTTTTCTGCTTATTCTCTACGTGTGTCATGGAATCGTTTCATAAAGCAAAGCTTTCTCTCCACCGTTGTAAATACGGTGATCTTGGGGTGTTTCAAAAAGCCGGTTAGATCTTAAAAATTTTGGAATGATATTGTAATCTCGGCAGCGTTCTAGAAAACTCGATGAAGTTATCAAAATGTCTTTTTTCTTGTGTGAAACCTTCGGTTTACGTATTCTTTGATAAGATTATGACTGATGTTTTCTTTTATTTCAACTGTTACACCGTTAAAGTTGTATTCTAGAGCTCCACACATTAGAATCCGAGACTTTGGCGATCAAGGCGGAATAATACTCAGAATATGTTCCTCTGCCAACTTGTAGCCCTGGTATTGTCTGGATATCGAACTTAAATTCTATCGCGATTCTTCCGGCCTCAAAGGGCTGGTCTGCTAAGAAATTGAAAGATTCGCTCCGCTCTGCCAAATATTCAGTCTACTTATTTATTATTTATTTATTTATTAAATACTTATATTAATTTTACTTTTTCGTTTCCAATAGTCTAGGAGAAGCACGTATTTCCGATTCCATAAATGTATTCTTATTTGACTGAATTTATAATAATTTTCTATGTCTTGCAACGAATAATCATATTCTACATGTTCTAGCAAATCATTAAACATTTTCTGACCATGGGATATTCAGAACTGGGCGTACTTGAAATCTACATAAGTTGGGAATGATTCACCAAGGGAGTTCCGAAACATGAGGTTGAATTCAGTATTTGCTTAGTGGTGTATAATGTTTCTTGCTACATGGTAATGGTTCAGACTTCCATTGTCTATATTATCGAATCTATTGAAATCTGTTGCTTTGGTGTGATTGGTTTCACAATTACTATTTGTATGCGGGAGGTTTCATACGATACTAACTACTAAATTTATCAAAGCCGAGGCATTAAAAGTTAACCAACTGTTCAGATCAACTATACCAACTCACAACAAAGCGCTTTTCTCTCTGACTGTTTCATAGCTTTTGAGGATACAAACATCTCAACACATTTTAAAGGATCATTTCATCGATTCTATGCACATATTTTTTTTCTGCATTACGTACAGAAATACGGAAGTCCCTGACTTTTTTTGCTGCGTATTTGTTGGTTGTATAAATTTAACTGCCAGAAGCTATAGGCTTTTCTTTATCATCTTTCGCATGTAAACGGGAAAGATGAATAAATCTAAAACACTAACGGAATAAATTGAATACAAAGTTACCTACATACCTACTCGCTTTTATCTGAATAATGTTCACATATTTGCATAAAATTAGAATTAGGAGTGTGACTATAAATATGAGGCAGTAAAAATCTCCACATTTGATGACAATTGACTCGCACATGTTTTATGGATGTAATTATTTTTGTAATGTAGGCAGCAATCAATTATTACGGAATCAGGAATCACAGAAATTTCGCTAAGGAAACGAAGTCTCTGGGATAATCTTCGATGATAAGGGTTCCATTACTATTATCGAGTTATTTCGAAAAGGGAATGTGAGTGAGAAATTTATGAATCCATCAGCCGAACATGTTTAGTGATTATATTGTCGAGATATAAAGTGTTTTAAAAAAGGGAGAAATGTTGAATTGTGAATTTTAAATGTAAAGGAGTGAATATATTGAGTAGTTAACGTTACCAACAATACGTCTAGCTCATTTTGGCTAACCAATCTTTACTTTAGGAACTTCTCAGCTGCGGTTTGATTTCAGACAGGGGAAAACACAAGACAGTTACAGGTAACAGCTCCACACAGTAGATAACCTACAATACAAATGATAGCACATATTAATCATTACACTTACTGACAAATAACATTACAAAACACCTAGCACAAAATTGAACTCAAGACCAACATAAAACGTACTGTACATTGAATTTCACTCACCAGACATGAAAACAAAACACAAACATTGACATATTATAAATAACAGAGACGATAGAAGAAATGAGAAGGAATTTAACAAAGGAAATGAAATGAAAAGTTATAAAAATTCAATAAAATATCATTAGGAACCCTTTGAAAATCAGATTTCGATATATAATGATAATTTATAAATAGTATTAAGGAAAACTAGATTATAAGAAGTGGCCTGTGAAAGTGACTCCGTGAATCGAATGGGTATATTGCAACGGAGGGGAAGTGAACAAAACAGCGAGAACGAGATATTTGGGGCAAGGTAAAAAAAAGAATTTGGAAACAAACTAATTCATATCCTGTTGATTATTCCGAGTGAACTTTTCTAACCCTGTGTTTACTTCAATCATCGAACTCCAAAAGAAAATTCCACGATCAAAACTTCAATATATTTGAAATCATGACATTTTTGATAAAAGGTACTAAAATTCAATAAAAATTGGTAATAGATTGGATTTGAAAAAATTCTATTTGGTTTTTTCTTTGAACTACAATACATGAGATCAAGAAACAGCTCTGCATTCCACAGAAACCACACCAATGACAAGGAGTTCTTCATGTTCATTGGCGTCGGACTGAGCTAGAAAAAAAGGTGAACTAAAAAGGCATAAATACAGTTGAAAGGTAAAGTACCTACTGGGCATATTTAAATTTCGAAAAATTACAACAATATTCTACGAAACAATTTCACATTTCTAACAAAATTCTATAATCTAAAGGTGGTCTCTTGACTGGACTAGTTGAAAAAATCGTCTGAATTTGGAAAATCCTCATGAAATGAAAATTAATCTTGGGGTTGCAGTCATGAATCGAGTTTGGCCTGATATAGTGGAACTCTTCATTGACAAAATTCCTTGCTTTGAATGTGAAGAAGTTTACATTGGGCAGACTAGTGAAAACTTCTCTGGACGCATCACGTCCCACAAGAGTGACTGCAACCTAATAAAAATAGTTGTGCTTTGGCTGAACATAATAATAATACTAATCATATCACTAACTTTGACAATCCCACAATTTTAGCAGTTGAAGATGATTACAATAAAAGAAACTTTTTGGAGATGGTTTGCATCAATAAACAAGAAAATCCGATGAATAAGAGGTCTGAAATAGCTAACCTCAGTATCATTACATTTTGAATTTTGATCACCAAAAACAAACTTTTTCAAATTTAAACTGAATTTTTCCATTTGTAACTTAAAGTTAATTAAGTCCAACCCTGTGAGTGGAACACATGGTCTGGGTTGGACACGGAATAGTGGAACAACTGACAGGTGACAAGACGTTGTCAACCATCACTTGGTTCTGTTGTTTTCTGTTTTCCCTGCAGTTCCATGCCCTGTGCTCACACTGGGCCATGTGCTCTGTTCACTCCACAAGTGGTTAGTTGTAATGTAAAGATTTTTTTCAAATTGTTCTGTTATTCATCTACACATATATAAATTCATGCACCTCTAATATGGATGAATGGATCCATTTTTTCCTAGTGATATTTTCGGAAATGTGTTATCCAGTTTTTGTAAATGTATGTTTCTGATGAGAAATGTTTTTTCTGTTTGTGATGGACAAGGATTTTACTCGGGATTTTACCTCTGCTGTTTTATATCTGATCTCACATTAGTAAGTTCAATTTTAATATATTTTAGTGTTATATGTAACAATGAACACTGTTTTTCAGATGGCTAGAAAAAGAAAATGAAGATTTTCGAAAGCTCGACAATTTAATAAAGAGTTTCACTATATCAGGCCAAACTCAATTTATGACTCCAACCGATAATGAAATCGAGTTATTAGGTCATTCGTGCCTTGCTAATTCACTGAATAATTAATTCTTCCTCAGGAACAACAATTAGCTTTTGCTGCCATTAATATTATCCATAATTCATTGGACCACGATATGATGTAGTTAGATAAATTTCTAGGGATCAAAGTATGCACTCTGATAACACACTGAACCAATTCAGTACCAAATGATTTTATTGGTACGAAAATCAGTAACTTCTAGACACGAACGACCATTCATATCAGTGCGACTATTTGTGTTTTGTATTGATCCATCTTCATAATGCACTTAAGCCACTGAATGATACAGAAATGAGATTGTTGGTATGTTTCAATTTTTCAAAAATGTGTTCCGAATTATGGTCAAAATTTTTTCGTGTATGAACCTATTCTGAATGCGATATTGTGTTCACGGTATTCAATTTTTTTTAACGGATCTGATGTATACTTCTTGATGACCCCCCTTCCCCACCCAAACAAAAAATATCTGTGTTTGGTCTTAAATTCCCCTTCAGAATTATCTCTATAAATGTGAATAACCATGCATTCTTTGGGTTTTTGTTGATTGAAAATACTGATCGAATGCTTCATAGATAGAAAAGTATTTTTCTCTGTTACATTTGTTTCATATGGCAAAAATAATAATGTTATCATATTACAACGGTACAGGAGAGTATGTAGTAAGTAATTTTTTTTCGTATAAAAGGGTTGTTGAATTTGTATCGTTGATACTCGATAGCAATTTCAATAAATTTGAATAGCAGTTGTTGACAATTCATAAACAGTTTTATGAATTTGAAGTAATAATAAAAAGTCAATTTTGTCCTCTTCACATTATAGCATTTGTACCTACATAACATTGGCTTTCAAGCAGTACATGTGTTTTCTCATGAAACTCAAGAGATAGATCAGTATATATAATATAATCAAATGGGGAACGTCTAGAACTGCAACTGTTTTGAATGGAAAAAAGTACCATGTTTGAAAAAATTTAAATTGAAACTTGTGCACACAACGTAACGGGCAACTTAGCAATATCTTTGTTATCATAAATCTAGGAGTCTACAGTTAGTGGGGTTGTTCATATAATGGAAGAAATTATCAGTTCACCCATGTTAGAACATATTCTTTCGGTGATTAGATCGAGTAAATGGATTTTGGTGAGCATGATCATTAGAAAGCAATTTTTACCTAAGAATAATGTGCACCCTGTCGTATATCAGAAACACGACTTCGCCTTCCCAACAATGAAAATTAACTGGTTTTGTTAGCACAGAAATAATAGAAATATATCATTGTATATTTCAGTGCGGACATTTTGATTTATGCTCTCATTTTCGAACCTTTTGCGCCAACTTTAATAGCAATAAGCGGAGCCAAATCTTTTGGTAATAAATTCGTTAGAATCGTTCTTGGAAATTCGCTGTGATCACAATTAGAGCTCAAATATGATTTAAAGGACGATTCGGCAATATTTAATGATAATTAACATATAAATATTTCCTATCTATACGAAATACATTTAATTAACATTCTAAAGATGATACAGCGCCACCAAAGCTGAATTTATGGGCGACGGATTAAAACATGAATTTATTATTGTAGTCGCCTTACTTTCAAGTCTTAATTGATCGTGTTTAGGTGCCCCGAGTTCTTACGCCTGGCAAACTAATAAACATGTTGAACTGGTTTAATCCCATTTGGCCTGTTGTTCTCTTTGGAATTGTTGATATAGCCGTTTCCTTATCTTAATTTTAATCTTATGTGGCCGTTTATTTATTCAACCTTTTACAAAGGAATGAATGCCAAATGTAAAAAAAAGACTAACGTCATTATCAAAAATATTCTGGAGGGGTGGATATCGGTGTGAATGAATTGTGAATGTGTTTTCAATAATTCCAACAAAATCAGACAAAAATGTTTCATTTCTTAGAATTCTGAGTGATGAATTTGAGATAACATTGACTCATTTGTCTATTCTGCGTCAGAGATACTGGCTTTTCATAATACTTTTTTTCTCAATATTTGTTGTACCGTGATCTCTCTCACGAGATGTTTGGTCCGTTATTATTGATCAATAATATCAATCAACGCGCATTTGAAGTCGTTGCTTTGTCTTGCTTGGTTATTCTGTATAGGGGAAACAAGCCAGGACGGTATTGACATATATTTGTCTAACAGTTGTTGATAATGTCTATAGAATGGATGCTGAAACGTCGAACAATAGAAGGAGCACCATCAACGGATATAAACCCCGAAGAAACAATGTTCGCATAGGAGAAAATCCGTGAATACATCCAATTCTACACATTCCTCCTGAATGGGCAGGATATTTTTTTCCCTTGTAGAAGACGTCTGACCTGTCCTTCACTGCCAGGTTTCCGGAAAGCACTTCAGCCTCTAGGGCTAATTGCGCTTTGCTTCCCTCTATACTTTATTTCACCCATTCCAACAACCTTGTCCCCTGCACATGTTTGTGCAAGTTGACTGCTGGGTGATTGTCATATTCTTCTGAATCAAAACTTGGTTTTCCATATATTAGTTGCCTTTTATGGTCCAGAGCCTCACATTCGCAAAGTATGTGTCGAGCTGTCTCTGTCACTTTGTTACATTGTCTGCAGCAATGGTCGCCGTTGTACAGCCCTATCCTATTCAGGTGTCCTTTGAGTGGATAGTGTCCAGTCAACAGCCCTGTTATAACTCTTATCTGTTTCTTCTTACACCGAAGAAGGTCTTCAGTCTTTTCCATCGACGCTCCTTTTACGAAAGTTCTCCCGTGAGCGCTACTGGGTAGATTTTCCCAGTAATCTCTATGTTTTGCTCTCACCCAATTCCTTATGTGATTCCGTACCGTCCGTATGGTGTTGATGATCCTTGTCTTGCAAGCTCATCGGCTTCTTCATTGTCTACGATACCTGAGAGGCCTGGGACCCATTGTAGAGTCAGTCTATTATGGTCTGCCAGATGTTTTAGCTCCTCGCGGCATTCCCATTCCAGTCTAGATGTTACTCTGGAATTTTTCATTGCCCTGAGTGAAGCTTGGCTGTCTGTAAAAATATTGTTCTTCCCATTTCGTTGGGAACTCAGATTGATTGTTCTCGCACATTGGGGTATAGCATAAATTTCTGCTGTATATCGTTCGAGCGGGTACCTGTACCGTAGGTTTCTCCTCGCACAGTATACACCAGCTTCTGTTCCATATTTCGTCTTGGATCCATCTATAAACCAGGTTCTCCAACCAAGCTCAGACAGAATATCTCTTTGCCACTCTTCACGATCTCTTATCATTACTCAGCAGTTCGTATTGAATATAAATTTAAGTGACATGTGGTCTGTATTCATGTAAAGTACATGTTCCTCCACATGTCCCACGATATATGTTGCAGGATAGCTTAGAGAGCGGTGGTTGTTATTATCGATCAATAATAACGTACCAAACATCTAGTGAGAGAGTTTACGGTCCGGCAAAAGTTGAGAAAGAGGTATTAAAAAAGCCATAATATCTTACGCAGAGAAGACATTTGAAGTCAATGCTTTGTGCATCAACGGATATAATCCCCTAAAGAATTTTGATATATAACAAAACTTCAAAACAAAAGTTCTTCAACCTAATCTATTTTTACTATTGTTATTCTGGAATATGTATAAATAAATTCCTATGATATTAACATGAGGTTTCATAAACAATAGGACATTAAAATCACATTAACCCTAGAATGGGGTTAATTGAAAAGTCGTCCCTTGGTCGGTTCACGACTTTTGTTGGGAATAGTTTTATGTTCAATCTAATTTTTATCTATGGATCCTGTATGACATTCTCCCCCTCTCTCTCCCCCCGTGCGCTGGGGCGGTCCCCTCTGCGCCGCGGGTGGGGCCGTGTGCGGTGGGGGGGGGGTCTGGGGGGGGGGGGGGGGGGGGGGGGGGGGGGGGGGGGGGGGGGGGGGTTTTAAGCATTATCCATCCCAAATCTTACAACTTTCATATTTTGTATTCCATACCTTGGAGAGGAAGTTCAAGTCAGCTACGGTGTATATAGATACAAAATGAATCAATAACTCCTACTCGAAGTCCATTATAATAATCCACTTTGATTATCAGTAGTAAATGACGACAAAAAGCTAACAATTCTTGAAATAGATATATTTTTCCTTCGATTTCTTTCAACTTCCGATATAGTGATATATAATAGACGGTAATAGAGCGGAAAAAATAACTGGTGTACATTTTCTGAGCTATATCATAAATAGATGACCTCAATACATAAATATCACAGTTCCCACCTTCTCGTAACTGTTGGGAATCCTATTAAAAATGATTGTTTTATAATGATTATTTTCTTCAATGCGAAACGGATGAAAAAATTGATTTCCAGGCAACCAAAACACAGAATTACACCAAAAATTGAACATCTACTCTTTAACCAATGAGATGCCTCAATTTTGACTAGTTTCTATGGCAACTAAAAATTTTTTTTTGTCAGTTCAAAAAATGAACCTATGCTCTGCAACACTTAAAACCGAGAACCACTTTACATCCATGGTGTCCCAACGATCAATAAAAAAAATTTATCACTCATGCAGCATTTCAATCATCAGTGGCAAACGAGTTCTCTATGAAAAAACAAAACTGTAAAAGTCTCAATACGAGAAGATGTCAGTAATAATGAACTGTTTATTTTTCACTAACTTGACAACGGCATAGATTCACACAGTTTGTTGTTTTCTGACAATTTTTTTATTCCAAGGTCTTCTTCTTGAGTTAAACCTGATATATCAATAAATATATACTTTTCATGGATCTGAAATACTTTGAAAGATAAATCATTAGTATTATTCATGTCTCTTCTCAAGAAAAGCCGATCTATTATCATCTAGTATTCAGATGTGAGGAGTAACTATTCCTACAAAGTCAAGTATCTCGATGCTAGGAATTACGATCAGTAATAATTTCTCATGGGAAAAACCAGGTGACTCGCTCACTTCATTGGAGCATCGTAGATCTATAGATATTTTCACAGTCGGTGCTCTTCTGAATTGTTAACGATCGTTCCACCCTTGGCAATATCTACACGGATGACTGGACGAGTACAGAATTTCCACCCTTTTGTTGTGGACTTGGAGACCTGTCGAACCTCTGCTCAGGGATCGTTTTTCGATAGAACAGCTGAGCTTTTGAACTTCTTGATGGGAGAGGTTTTTCCTGAGGCTTACAAACTCCAAAAGTTGAATGTTCCTGTCCCTTGATTCACACGGTGTTCTTCGAACATTACAGGGCTTTCCTTTTGTGTGAATCTGCATATAAAAAAATAATCAATAACTTTACTGGCGTTCCTTCCATTTATGTACCATATACCTGTTGATAGGCTTTAGTTCTGGTGGTATAATGTATAATTGAATAAATAAATGAATGAATGAATTAATAAACGAATGAATGAATTAATAAACAAATAAATGTATTTAAACGTTCATTTTGATTCAAACTGTCAGTTCGAAAAGTATTTCGTTAGAATTTTCTGATTACCTGATACATTATTGTGGAAAATAGTTTATTTCCTAATCCCTGGTAATTATATTATATATATTAAAAATACTCATGATGCTATTTTCTCATTTCTAAATAAAGTTTATTCTGAGATGAATGTCGGTGATAAGACTGCTGCAGTGTTTTGTGACCTGTCAAAGGCATTTGACTGCGTTAATCACGAAATACTGCTGAGAAAGCTACATTGTTATGGATGCAGAGGAGTAACTCTCAAATGGTTCGATTCCTACCTGAAGGAACTCACACAATTAGTCAAAAATGTTCAACTTTCAAGAAAAAGGGAAATTAATTCGGGTGTTCCACAAGGTTCTGTTTTAGGTCCCATTCTTTTTTTATTATATATTACTGACCTCACCAAGCTTGATATTTCTGGAAAGTTCACCTTATTTGCAGATGATACAATCATACTTTGGAATAATAAAAATACTTGTGAGTTACATAAAATAATCTCTGCTGATTTGAAAAAAGTGAAAGATTGGTGTGATTCAAACATCCTATCTTTCAACTTAGCTAAAACAAATCAAATATCGTTTAGATGCTCGATCAACGAACTTTATTTTGAAGACAGATCATTGGAATCTAAAAATAGCACTAAATTTCTAGGAGTGTTCATTGATCAGAATTCAAATTTTGTGGATCATGTCAAACAACTCACTAGCAAAGTCGCCTCTGGCTGTTATGCGGTTAGAGTAATTCGTAATGAATTGGGATTCGGCACTGCAAAGATGGCTTACTATGCACTCATAGATTCTCACTTACGCTACGGAATACCGTTTTGGGGAGCATGCAGCCCAATTTTATTCAATAGTCTTCTGATTTCACAGAAAAGGGCAATAAGGTATATGGGAAACCTTAAACCAAGAGAGTCCTGTAGAACCATCTTCAAAAACCATAATATCCTAACGGTAACTGCATCATTCATACTGGAATCTGTGTGTTTAATAAATAAGCATATATTAAACTTCGCCACATCCTCTTCCCATTGTAACACCCGGAACAGCAGACACACTCTGCAACTCACAGTGTCAACTAAAAACATCACCAGAGACTCCATATTTTACAATGGAGGAAAAATGTACAATCATTTGCCTCTGTACATAAGATCTGCCAATGTAAATGACTTCCAATTCAGGAAGTTAGTCAAACAATTTCTATCTGATAGACCCTATTATACTTTGAATGAATTTTTTGACGATAACTTTCAACTGATTGACTAGCTCATGTTTTTTATCTTCATTAGGAAGCGTTTAAATTCTTACTTTCTATGTCTATTCTTATATGAACTTGACTTCCACTCTTTTATATATACATACTTTTTATAATCTCCATTTTACCACGTTTTGTATGTATTTTTAAAGTTTTATTTTTGTTATCTCTTGGTATATATCGCATTTTTTAAGTAAGTATTTAATACCCAAGCTTTGTCAACAAGATTATGTCTTAAAATAATAAAGCATATTATTATTATTATAATTATTAATTTCCGTACCTACTGACACTGCATCATCCTATGTCCTGTTATTACTATAGCCAAACAGGAAAGCCGTACCGCACCTTGTTTTTTCGAATGTTTCGAATGTTCTTCCATTAAACTCTTCACCCCACAGAAAATGAATCATCCCTCCACTTCAAACTGGTAAATGACACGAACGGGCTTCATGAATACAACGCTGGAACCATTCCGAATAATTATACCGCATTAATTTAGTTCATGTTAAACTAGATCAGCACGGAATAATAGGAGCCAATTAAGAAAGCATTCAACAACACATCCATTATGACGTCAGTGTTAATGTTAGTGCCGACGCATTTGTCTCCTTACCGCCCTTATGGCCTTGGCGTATTTTGTCGTTGGCCGGTTATCAGTTTTTTTTTTAAATTTCACAATGGATTCTGTTTTCGGTGTTGTGTGTAACTGCTGGGCATGGAATAAACAGAATAATGCTGGAAGCATTGTTGTTAAGGCATTGCTGAGAAATCTACATCTGTACTAATATTATAAAGAGGATTGTTTGTAACTTTCTTTGTTTGTTTGTACCTTGTAATCTTCGAGAATACTGATCCGATTATGAAATTCTTTCACCAAAGCAACACTACTCAGTAGTTATAATGGTATATTTTTCATTGATTGAATGAGCAAGATAGAATATTTCAAGTATAACCTCTAAGCCTCTAATCGAATTCCTTCCTCAATGTAACAGATAAAGAAAGGTTTAGAAGGATAGAGTAATTCAAGTAAAAAATTATCATTCTGTCCTTTACAATATCACTTCAATATCTATATACATTCTCTCTTTAATTTAGTTGGCATCGTGTTACATGTAAAAATGTCATAAAGGCCAGTCCATTAGTTTTAATGCTTATGATACGGAGGTACAACAAAATATGAGAATATACTTAGCCTTGGTCGAAACGCAAAAGCGTTCTGGACAGAAAGGCAGAAGTAGCTGCCATAAGGGTATTAGGTCAGAAGGCTGAATGTTCTGTGTGAGTTCAAAGCATTAGCAAGGCCATGACACAAGCTGCATTACAGAGAAACCAAGCGCTTCAATCTATATTAGCAGGCTAATATCTAGGAGGTCGAATCTCATTGGGATAATCATGCTGAATTTACGACTGTCATATACAAGAAGCATAGCAATGGATATGAGAAGGTCTTAATTAACCAGTCTATGGACCAGATCTCATACAAAGCTCATCTTGCGACGTCATTGACGTCATTCTCGTTTCTTCTTTCAGCTCTTCGTGAGTTCAAAGCATTAACAAGCCCTTGACACGAGCTGCATGACATATAATCCAAGGGCTTCAATAAGCAGGCCAATATCTAGGCTGTCTCGTCTTGTTGGGAATATCATGCTGGGTTTACGACTGTCATATACAAGAAACATAGCAATGGATATGAGAAGGTCATAATTAGTCAGTCTTTGGACCAGAACCCATACAAATCTTTTCTTGGGATGTTATTGATGAATTTCTCGTTCCTTCTTTCAGTTCCGTGTGAAATCAAAGCATTAGCAAGCCATAGTCAAGCTGCATGCACAGAAACCAGGTGCTTCAATGAGCAGGCTAATATCTAGGCTGTCGAATCTTATTGGGAACATTTTGCTGAATTTACGACTATCATATACAAGAGCATAGCAATGGATATAATAAGGTCATAACTAACCAGTCTATGGACCAGAACCCATACAAATCTTATCTCGGGATGTTATTGATGAATTTTTCGTTCCTTCTTTCAGTTCCGTGTGAGTTCAAAGCATTAGCAAAGCCTATAACACAAGCTGCATGACAGAGAAACCAAGATCTTCAATGAGCAGGCCAATATCTAGGCTGTCGAAACTTATTGGGAATATCATGCTGAGTATACGACTGCCACATTCAAGAAGCATAGCAATAGATATGATATGGTCATAATTAACCAGTCTATGGGCCAGATCCCATATAAATCTTATCTTAAGATGTTATTGAACAATTTTTCGTTGCTTCTTTCAGTTCTGTGTGAGTTCTAAGCATTAGCAAGGCCATGACACAAGCTGCATGACAGAGGAACCAAGGGCTTCAATGATCAGGCCAATATCTATGCTGTCGAATCTTATTGGGAATATCATGCTGAGTATACGACTGTCACATTCAAGAAGCATAGCGATAGATATAATAAGGTCATAACTAACCAGTCTATGGACCAGATCCCATACAAATCTTATCCTGAGATGTTATTGATCAATTTTGCGTTTCTTTGTTGAGCTCTGCGAGTTCCAAGCAATAGCAAGCCCATGACACAAGCTGCATGACAGAGGAACCAAGTGCTTCAGTCTATATGAGCAGGCAAATATCTAGGCTGTCGAATCTTATTGGGAATATCAAGCTGAAGTTACGACCGTCATATACAAGAAGCATAGCAATGGATATGAGAGGGTCATAATTAACCAGTCTATGGACCAGATCGCATACAAATCTTAAGACGTCGTTGTTCAATTTCTCGTTTCTTCTTTCAACCCTGGAAACAAATAGAAAACGTTTCAATAAACTCAATTTTTCCCCAATTCATTGTATGAAAGCGTCGTGCACCTCTCGTCGATTATCCAATAAAACTAG
Source organism: Zygogramma bicolorata (assembly GCA_032362365.1). Lineage (NCBI taxonomy): Eukaryota > Metazoa > Arthropoda > Insecta > Coleoptera > Chrysomelidae > Zygogramma > Zygogramma bicolorata. The sequence goes on from JAVJAQ010000626.1 coordinate 258,697, forward strand.
TCGCTGACCTCTTTGATTTCGAAGAGCAATTCTGCGAAAGTCCAGCCAATAAATATCCAAGCACGTATCTGGCCGCTGGAACTTGATAGAATAAAAAGCGACACAAATTCTTTATTTATCTTGACAGTTCACAATAGTGTAGTGGCCATACAAAACAATTTTCGCGAAATAAAACTTTTATAAATGTACTGGAAGTAAACAGCATGGAATCGACTCACAGGAGAAATAGAAAATAACGCACTATAAGACGTAGGTTACCCATCAGTGTCCCTAACTTGAGATTTACTGGCAGCAACTTTTAATACGATTTTATATGGGATTGCGATGTTCCCAAAGTTAGGTCCCCGTGGTGTCCGGCATTCGATTTTTACGTTGGCTATTTCTCTTTTCTCTTTACTGTTTCATTTCTGTTAGGTTATTATTTTCTGAACTTTTCCAACGTGCAGTCCCTTCCTTTTGGCAGGGGAAGTGATGGTTGATCTGATTTATTCTATGATCATTTAGTCGGAGTTGTGAATGAACAGGGCTGATACTTGACCGATATTATAATTATTGATCAACCAATCACACTTTTGTTTCCTGTTTGACAAGACCAGTCAACACGCACCATTAGCGACTATTTGAATGATACACAAGTCACCGACTATTCAGCATGATAATCATATCAAACAGCCCGAGCATCTGACAGTACTTCGAATGAATACATCTTAAACGTCAATCTGAATCAATCGTCTTGAAGTGATTGGAAATGAATCGGTTTGGCGAAATCAAAAACAAAGAAATAGATAGTATAATCCAGTCTACAATCCCTCATAATACAGTGAGGAGTAAAAATAGCTTATGGAGTCACATACATAGTTGTGTTTTGAATTCAAATTGATATTTTATAAAATTGGTTCTGTTTGGATTTTGTTGATCGTTGTTGATATTTTGAATGAATCATTCCAAATCGTTTCATTTTGAGGATATGTCTCTCTGATATAAGGAATTGGGTTCAAAAAATAAACGTCATAAATATAACACGACCCTGATTAATAAGCTACTCTTTTGATTACTGCCGAATTTCTCTTGTATTTGTTAATTTGACTCGACATTTATTTGGCATTAATAACCAGAGATTATTAATGCCAAAATTGGGTATGTCTCGGTAAATTATTTTGAAATGCAATCGAAATTCAGATGTAGTCAAAATAGTCGAGTATTCCTCAAGGTCCTCTTATATTACCCTTGATTATCCTCAGTATTCAATGTTAGTTTGCAAGAAGGAAGCGGCCGGACAATACATCTGCTTCAATGAAGATTCATTGTACTAGAGCTCTAATACATACTTAGCTTTTATTGTACACTGCTCTGGAAGAGTGTGAAGAGTTCACCTTTCACAAAACTATGTACTTGGCAATCTCGAAAAAAACACAATAAACTTTCCATTTCATACTGACACTGACGCACACTCGTTAAAAACGAAGTGTCTGAGAATCCTGAAAACCATAGTGTGTTCAATTCTTCCTGTGAAAGTTTGGGATAAAAGTGGCAAAATCTGGATTGCTTGATTATTGGTGGATAATGAGCTTTTGGAGGTTTCCGTACAGTAGGTCCAGATGTCGGGTTTTTTCATTTGAAGATAACGCGATGGAAACAAATTTCTCGATGTTTACTTCAATAAACTGCGTAGAAGTTATATTTTCTGATTGTTTTCAGAATTTCCCAGTTGAATATCTTTTTTCCAAGTTTCAGCATCAGTAACAACAGTTGTTACATGCCTAGTGAAAGGATGCGAAAAGGTGGTCCACAGTTCTTCTCAGAAAAGTCCAAATAGTTTCAATTATATCGCCTCACGCTTTGAGGTTCATTCATAATATTGATTTCCAGTAGGTGCATTTTAGTTACCTTGGGAATAGAATTAATTTTTATCATTATTTGAAGAGTTAGACCGTCCACACAAATTAGAAAACGCGATATTCTGCAGAAATCCCAGCGGAACTAATAACAATTATACAAATTCGACACTCTAATATGATGAAACAATTTTTTTAAATAAGTTTCAATGTTTGAAAGCAACGAAATCAATAAGAAACACAATAAAAATATCGTTATACATCAAAGATAAAATTTTGAAGTGACGACAATTTATTTGTCACATGACATCAAATTGAAAAATAGGAACAAAACGCCCCCTACCGAAACAATAGGGGAATCTCCGAAATCTTCGATTGTTTCTATCGATACAAAACAAATTCTAATCAGTGGAATCACCAAGGTTTCTAGGCTTTTCAGAAGTATCCATTCCACAAGTCGGTAACCTTTGCTGTGATCTATGTGACCTGTCATACGAAACGTCTTGCCGTAAGAGTAAACTCAACCTTACTACTGAGCAGTGTTCATGAAGGCAGGACTTTCGGAAAAAATTGCGATTAAAATGATATGGAGATGGAACACTGAAATATCATTGGATAATTTTTAGTCACATCCTTTTTTATTCGGACGAATTTTACAAATTTCGTACCAACATGAATCCAGCATTATTCTAACTTGAAAGGCATTCCAGATCACGTGATGTCTTGGAAGCAGAAAATAATTGTTTTTTACAAAGAGAAATGAGGTTGAAAACTAAGTAAACGTTATGAGTTTTGATAATGGAAATTTTGATCACGAACATCAACCATTGCCAAAAATTACTTTTTCTCGTATTTTGTGAAATTTTGTTGAAACTTATGAATGTGAATTCGACACGATTTTATACAGAAAAACTGAGAAAAAATATATCTACTAAATTTTTATTTGTATGTAACTTTTTCATATCTGCCCTACGTCATCCGAATTCCGGGTTGGCAACCCTGATGGGTTGGTCGACGTCGTGTAGTTAGTTTTCGAGGATTGTTATATTCGAAGAGGGTCGCAAATGGTATAAAAAATCTTGTCTAATCAAATAACAGCTGACAACCCACTCAACCGTCCACTTGCTCTTTGACTATCAATCCATTCAGGTTGACATGTTGTACAGAACGTTGAAAGATTGTTTTGTATTCCGGACTATGATACTATAATACGAGCCCCCGCCCATTTATTATGTTCGAAACGCGAAGCATACTCCTGGAAACGGTCCCTTTGTATGGGGGCGAAATTGACATGCGATCGTCTTCATTACTTATTCAGGTTATTCGGTTCATTATACGTGGCATGATGCATTTTGATGCCCTGGGAATAGGCATTATAAAACTAAACAACGTTTTTATGGTGGCTAATAACGAACTCTAGCTCGAAACATTCGTCTTCATTACAACAGTTTCGTTTCGTGGTTGACGCTCCGTTTTATATCTCGATGATACTCCAGTCAATGGAGAGCAAAAGAGGCGTTTGCCTTGTGAAGTATTTCTGATTTAAGGATATGTTATAAGCTTAGAGACCCCGACAAGTTTCCGATCTTATGGGGGTCCGCCATTTTGGATTAAAGGATCGAAAAATTGTTTCCTACAATTCAACTCCCTAAGGGTTGATCCCACGACAAAACTACACTACATACAAATTTGAAGAGGATAAAATTCCTTACAGTTTTTGCACCCACACTTTCTTTCATTAGTCTAACAGGTGGCGAGTAACAACGGACGAAACGTGTACGTATTTTCAAAAAATCTTTCAACTCGATCCTTTCACGGTTAATGTTGTAAAAACGAATTGCATTGTATTATTGGGATTAGCTTTTTTTATAATTCATTTACAACCATATATGAAATGCTGTCATTACTAACGTCATTGAAGGTTGGGAAGTGTCACATTACACACCTCTAATTCCCTCCCTCACTTCCCGAACTCATTTCATCTATTCTAGACTTTCTCTGTCATTTATTGACTTCATCTGACATGTTTTTATAGTGGTGACAATAGGGTCGTTCAGTGAAATCAACATTATAACATTTTTATGCATTTTCTTGTAGTGTCTGGACCCCTAATACGCTCACAAAAATTTCAGACCAATACCTTCATCTTGTTCTGAAATAATTCAAGTTGAAGTTGCGCTGGTGTAAAAGTATCGAGAACAGCGCGTGACGTCACTATACGCACACGGTAGAGGACGCGACATCGCTTATGTTAGTCGTATTTATACTGTTAGCGAAGTGTTTATTCTTTTCGAAATGTACGCGTTGAAAACTGGATTTATGAATGCTGATTCTGGTAATCTACCAGAAGTGGATATATTTATGATAATGGACTATTTCAACAAAAATAACGACTTTATTAGCAGTGAAATGAAAGGAGTGAAATTACAGTGGTAAGTAATCACAACTCATGAAAAGACAATATAGCTGTGGTTAAACTGATGGTAATACTTCGATTGCTATGAGCACCTTTTTACCGTTACCGTGTTATTGTTGAAAACTGAACATATTTATATTTACTTTTGAAAAAAGGTTAATTATTTGAAACAATAATGGTTTCGTCTGCTTAGAAATGTTACAAGTGAATTAGGACTTGTGTGCTGTTTTGATGAAGAGAAGGACAAATTTTGTGTGTTCAGACAACAGAAATTTGATTTGAAAAATTGTGAAGATTCACAAAAAATGGACATGTTTCTTCGAGAATATACGACCCGCTGAAAAGCGTTGAGGATTTTTTGTAGAGGAAACCGAATTACGTGAGTTCTACACAAAAAATTTAAAAAAAGGTGCTTATAGCGACTGAAGTATTCCCAAATTCCATATTTTCATTCATTGAGAAATGAAATGTTACACCTTTCCGGAACATTTTTTTTTCGCAGATCGGCTAGACAAAATTATGGAGACAATGCCATCGGTTATGTACAAGTGAAACGACAACAGACGTTTTGTGAGTTGAGGGCAAAAATAACACCAGAGCATAAAATAAAAGAAAAAAACTATGATGTGTCATGTGTAATAAACACGGAGGAAAAATTTTTACAGGAATCAAAATTCCATGATTGTCCTGCTTATCCGGTGCATTAATAGATGTATTCCTACACTCTGGTACCACACAACTTTTGCGAAAACTCCTTTTATCGCTCATTATAAATCAAACGACAGTTACTTCATGATACATACAGTCACACTCAACGAAAACTGACTTGAGTTTAATAATAAACGAATACCTCTTATCTGGCGCCCATCGGCCGTACGTATAGTGATACGTATACGTATATACGTATAGTATATAAGCCACGCCCCGTTTATACGCGCACGGATTTTAAATAATAATTTAAGGCTGTAAACATGTGAATAAAAGAAAAATTTTTGGTAGTTAGATTATTTGAGTCCAGTACTTTTGAATTATGAAAAAAAAAAAAAATGCTGAATGAGCCCATTGTATACCCCGTAGTCACGGTAACAATATATCTACTTGATTATTCTGAGAAAACCGCGTTCTTGGTAATTTGTCGTTAAATGTAATATTTTAGATATTTTCAGAACGAAACAAAGATTTATTAATTCTTATCGAAATATGATGGTTGTAAATAAAATAGTATACAAACCTCGGTAGGAAGTTCCATTCCTGTCTCGAGATCATAGCTAACTGATCTCACGACAGGAATGAATCACTTCCCACCTCGGTGTGTAATATACTAATACTACATCAGGTAGTGCAACAACTACCCGTAAAGTTTTTTGGTCTCCAGGTGGGACTGTCTTATAATGTGAATTATATAAATGGCTAACCCAAAGTACAAATAATTTCAGTCTGGTATTAGTCTAGTTGCAACAAGATTCGTCATAGTGATTTCCAGAATTGATTTTTGTTATATTTGAATCGACTTCATGAGTGAGTAAGATGCCTAGAAACCCTGTTGTTTTCACTGATTGTTTTGTGGAGAAAAAACCAATCGACGCTTTTGAAGGTTTTCCCTATTTTTGCGGTAGGAAGCGTTATGTTCCCATTTTTTATATTTAAGGTCAAGTATCAAGTCAATTGTCATGTCAAGTCGACATTTTGTCTTTGATGTGTAACGATATTTTTATCGTGTTCATTTATTGTCTTTGTTATTTTATAACATTAACGTTTTTTGAGACTTGTTTAATTTGTCTCAGACTTCTGCAAAATATTGTTTTTTGTTGAATTTGTGTGGACAGTCTAGGTGTGCAAATAAAGATGTGCTTCCATTCTGTACCAAAGGTTACTAAAATTCACCTATCGGAAATCAATATTCTGAATAAACCTCTAGGCGTGACGTTTGTTCATCAAGCAACATAATAAAAATTATTTGTATTTTCTTTGTGAAAAACTGTGGACCACAATTTTGCATCCTTTCACTAGGCATGTAAAAACTATTGTCTATATATTCAACTAGGAAATCCTGAAAGTCAATTAGCAAAGACAGCAAATCCCACATATATAACTTCTATACAAGTTTAGTAAAGTGAAAATCGAGGAGTCACTGGTGGACAAGTTTGTTTTCATGAGAAGGAATCTCGTGTTCTACTGGTATCTGATTGACCACCCATTATTAACCAATCAAATAAAAATGGAAAAACTCGACTGCGCATTTTCACTTAGTGCAAATTTAGCTTCAGAAAAGACTAAAAGAGGGTGTGAGCGACATCTGTACGTAGTGAAAGGAAACCTCCGAAAGCTCAATCATCCACCAGAAATCAAGCAATCCAGATTTTGCTACTTTTATCCCAAACATTCACAGGTATTAGTAAGCATACCAGGGTTTCGAGGCATCTTATTAGTAAGCATTGACATGTTATTCTGAAGAGACATATATGAAAAAAATCTGGTACGAAAGTGATATTCAATAGTAACAAGAACAAGAAGGAAAAATAAAAAATAAACATATGCAAGTGAAACAAAATAATTAGGTATTTATAATATAGTTTCTGTTGGAATAATCCAGGTTGATTCAGATACAGAAAAGGTAATAACAAATACTTTATTGTTTCACAATAATAATAGAATAATTCATTTGCAGCAATCAGACAGATTAGAATAGAAAAAACTTCCCCAAGCGGGATTCAAACCCACGTCTCCATTAATCAAATGATGCACTAACCACTGAGCTATCGAGGACCCTGAGTTCCCCATCGCATATTCGGAAGTAATTTCTCTGGAATTCTAGTGTTATTCGTCATCATTCAAATCGAGAACCTTCGGCGTTAGGAAGGGGAAGGATACTTCTTCATTAATGCTACAAATATTACATTCGAATTGTTGACTATTTATTATACAGACACTGGACAAATTGAGTTTATAAAACTGTCAGTATATCAACAATACCATTAAAATGTTTTTATAGATGACTGAAATCTCGTATTTTACAATAATAATAAAGTTTTCAAAATTGTATGTAGACGTGATTATCGAGTCAAAAACTGAACCTGAAGACTTCAAAAGCCAAGTAGACAAGGATCTGAATATCAGAATATTTCGAGCAGAAACTGGTACCAACCAATGACGTAATTTTAAGCGAACCATACATATTCCAATACAGCACAACAAAAGGATATCCCGAGTCTCAGGGGCAACAACTCCATTTGCGACAATTCCGTCCAATTTTGATTCGCAACTGTTGACTCGGTGGTAATTTATCTTTTGTTATGACGTCGACTGGAAACATGGTAGGGTTATGCAGTCAACTGTTCATTCGACGCCGCACCCTTGCATCATCAGCGTTTTTACGGCCCTTTTAGACCACAGTCGACCGTCTGGTTTGACTAATACTCACTTGCGTTTCTCGTGATTTGTGTTCCAGGCGAACTTCACTGTTTCCAGAGAAAACAAGGGATTATGGGATTTACGGTTCGTCGAGTGGGTAAATTAGTACAACGGCGATACATTCGGAGTCAATCGCGAAACTTATGGCATTAGAATAACACTCTGGATGTTGTTTGATCGAACTGCTAACTGGGGAATGTATCGAGATTTGAAGAGGATCTATTTTCAACAACCGGAATCGATGACTAGGATCACGACGGCGTATTAGTGCCACTGCAAAAATAAAAAAATCTCACGATTGCGACTTTCATTCTGTCAATTGACAGAGTTAATCTGGCAATTGACAGATTAAATCTGGAAATTTATTGTTTTCACGACATATTTCGATAAACTGTATCTTTTTCAAGCGAATGTATTATAAACACTGAATTATTCTTTGTTGAAAGCTCCTTAAATACATCAGGGCCAACTCTAATTATCCCTGATTCCTAGAATAATACAAATGATGATGATTCCTAAATTATGAAATGATGATGATTATGATCTGAACATAGTTACTACTTTTCAATTGAATAAGTTCAACAAAGGGGAACTATTGATTGAGATCTAGTTGATCATTTAGCAAACAATTTGAATTTTTCAGTTTATTGATTTCCAAAAATTCAAAGTTATTAAGTCTAATGCCCTCATTTTCAACATGCAGAATTTCGAAATTTTTATCGAAGTCATGGCCATATTCCAAAATGCGATTGGCATATGATGAATGAGTTGTTCACGTATGCGGCTTTTGAATGGTCTACCTGTCTGGCCAATATATACTTTGGAGCAAGATCCACAATTCAATTTATAAACTCCCGATTTTTCATCTTTCATTGTTTTATCTTTGTTATTCTTGATATACCTTCCCAACGTGTTATCTGTTCTATATGCTACTCTTAAATTCTGTTTATGCAAAAATGAAGCTATTTTTTCCGTAGCAGGTCCTGAATAAGTTAAAATTCTATAATTATTGTCATGGTTCCTCGAAGTGGGGTACACTTCTTGGATAGCTTTTCTATGTAGTTTTTTAGCAAGAATATTTTCTATTGATTTGACTTGATATCCATTGTTAACTGCTATTTATTTTATGATATTTAATTCTTTGTTAAAATTGTCCACTGAAATAGGAATATCTACTAATCTGTGTATCATACTATGGTAGGCTGATATTTTATGTTTATATGGATGTACCGAATTATTATAAATAGTGATATTAGTGTAGGAAGGTTTATGAAAAATAGCAAAGTGGTGTTTGCTGTTGGTTTCACCTATTGTCAAATCTAAAAAATTAATTGAATTATCTGCTTCCATCTCTATTGTGAATTGAATATTTGGATGAAGAGTGTTAATATATTTATGAAATGTATCGAATTGCCTGTTGGTGCCTTTAAAACAAACTATAACGTCATCTACATATCTGTACCAATACAAAAACTTAAGTTAAGTTATCAAGAAAGCTAATACATTTAATAACAAACTATTCTAAATTCGAACCGAAATTCAGCCTTAAGAATTCTTATGATTCGATAGATAAAATACAGGATATAACTGTTCCAGATAACGCAAAATTAATATCATTTGACGTTCAAAATCTTTTCCCAAGTATACCTCCACAAGATACCATACTCTTAGTCGAAGGTTTGCTAGATAAAAATCATGTTAACCCGCTTATTAAACAAGAGATATTAGACTTTTTGTCGATATGTCTTGAACAAAATTACTTTCAATTTGACAATAAAGTATACTCTTCATCTGAAGGTTCGATCATGGGAAATCCGCTGAGCCCTCTGCTGGCAGAAATTTTCATGGACAATCTGGACAACATAATTCATAAGCATCCACTCTCGCAACAGTTTTGGTATTGGTACAGATATGTAGATGACGTTATAGTTTGTTTTAAAGGCACCAACAGATACATTTCATAAATATATTAACACTATTCATCCAAATATTCAATTCACAATAGAGATGGAACATCATATGTGTTATTCTAGGAATCAGGGATAATTAGAGTTGGCCCAGATGTATTTAAGGAGCTTTCAACAAAGAATAATTTAGTGTTTATAATACATTTGCTTGAAAAAGATACAGTGTATCGAAACATGTCGCGAAGACAATAAATTTTGTGGAAATTTAATCGTGTTCCAACTTTTCAGCAGTGGTTGGAATTTTATAACATGTTTAATAATAGGTATCATTCATACTTGTTCGAAGCTCACCGACATTGAACGTTTTCTTTATTCAAAAAGTTCCATTCAAGGTACTGCAGCCGAACTTATAAGGTCATTTAAAAATTCAGAAAAAAATACATTGAGGCTTGTACTTCACCCAAAGAACGTTATGAAAACAGAAGGTTCATGTCATTGGGTCACATTGATTCGCTTTTCAATTTTCCCCCAATAATGAGAGAGTCTGCTTCGCAACTTAGAAAATTATTGGATATAGTAAAAAATGATTTTTTGGGCTTTGAAGAATTCAGGGCAAGGAGTCGATAAATGGGATCTGCTTTTCATACACATGACAGGGAATAAACTCGATTTCAATAGTAGAGGGGATTGGTTGAAGGATTGCTCAACCAATAATTTTCCAGGAATGAAAAACTTCTGGATTTTTTTGAATCAGAGGTCGAAAGAATTGTGAATTCAATTGATTTGAAATGGATTCAGTGATTCAATTGGCTTCAATTGACTTTGAAAAAAAATTCAATTGATACATTGAATCTGTCAATTGACAGATTTATTTATGGCACTAATACGCAGTCGTACAGGATAACAGAAAGGATTGTAATCAATTGTTTCCTGTTATACGATATCGCTCTAGGAACTGACAAAGATGGAATGATTGATGATATTTCGTGAGGGCAACAATCATGAAAAAATGAAATTCTCAAAGCAAAGATGGAAAATGACGACGAAACATTTTTTGCGGCTTTCAAGACGAAAGGATGTGGAAAAATAATCGCTTAGAACGTAGACAATAATACTGGTACTGAGAGCCATTCAAATCTTTCAAATAACAAAATATTTTTATACCAACATGATTGTTCAGCTGCTTTCGTTTATATTATTTGTGCGCATATCGTAATCGAAATGGTCAAATGAAGTCAGCTTAGGATATGAACTAATATATATTTATTTTTGAACGGTGCAAGAATAAATCCCACCCCGCAAGAGTTTTGTATTACTTGCAAACTTTTAAATTGAAGGTAATTATGGTCTGAATATGGTAAAAATCTGGTCAGGCAGCATGCTGCTTGGGTGTTCGCGAGATCAATATATCAATACTAATTACCAAAATATGTGTTTTATTTCTATTGATAGCGATATTTTCGTCAATAACAATAACAGTTGCTCAAATCGCAAATATCGCAAATTAGGCCAGATGTTCATTTGTGAATGTTTTTTTATTCATCTACATCTTCAATGGTAATATAAAAGTGATATAAGAGCACGACACTCATTTTAACTTGTCGCCAGCTCTCATAATATATTATAGAGAGAAACTAAACTATAGTTGTTTTTTTTTCACAAGATACTGTACAGTCATAATCGAAATCATTTTAATTCAATTTTTTTTTCAGGTAAGTTCAATACATTGGAAATCATTTCAACTTGTAAGTGGAGCGATTTGGAACTTCCTCATCTGTATCGAATTATAATGTAAGTGTTTTTATATAATTAGCGTGTATTGAGAAAACTTTTTTTTCAATTGAAAACCAACCTTGCTTTCTAATTTTTCCTTCATATTTGGCCGATGAAGTAATCGATAAGTTGCTTTTTGACTGATGAAAACTTTGATTAACTCATTTTTGAGGAAACAAATGATTGATTTTTCATATGGATTCGTGCTCGTTTCTGTCGTCGTTTTGTTTTCTCTTCATTTTAATTATTATTGCATCTCTTACTCATCGTGAAATGTCGTATCTGGCATCATTCGGATGATATGACATCATTACAAAAAAACCTAAAAGTGATTCAGCAGAATTCACAGTTTCAGAGTTGACGTTCATTCAGCACTTTAAAATAAACGAATCAAAATCACGATCTTCATCAAGTTATTTTCGGTTTTGGTATTCATATTATAATGTCAAATTGAAAAAATACACGAGATACACAAGAAAGGCTAAAAACTCGAAAAATTTCAATATGTCTATGAATAATCTCAATTATGTTTTTTATAGTTTTGAAAGTGAATAATTCATCTGCAGTTTTACTTCCAGCGTTTGCATAGTCTAGATATCTTGATTTTGGTGTTGGATAGATGATTTATAACTGGTTTCTATTTGGCAGAGACATATTGAGTTTTGGCTCTCTCTACTATACTTTTAACACTTTTTTCACATTATCCTGCACCATCGCCATGTACTGTACTTTCTATGAATGAATTTCATTCCCTCCTGGTCAATTTTGAAGAATAATTTGTAACACAGCATCCGACAGAACCGAAATCAACTGAAAGTGATAAATAGCTCAGGGCAAAAAACGATGTCAAGAATAGGTGTGTATCATTTAGAATCGAAATTGTGCTTTGCAATTTATTCGTTGAGACGTTCGTAGTTATGATAATAAAATCTGTATTATTTGCCAAAGCGCATAATTCTTGATTATTTCCATGCATGTTATAATAACATTTATCCAGTCACAATACAGAATAATAATCTATTTGTGGTAGGTCCAGGACATAGAATAGAACATACAATAGAAATTAAATAAAATATACATTGAAAACGATGGTGGAAATGATTTTTATTCCTGCACAAGGTGGCTTTGATAGATAATTTATTTGATCAAGTTATGTGAAAATACATTTGTGACCCAGGACAGTACAAGTACAGATTTTACTTATTTATTTATTTATTAAACGGGTAGTCCCAATTACAATTTGTTATAAGAAAAAAAAAGTTTGTAAAATCTTAAAGCTAACTAAAGATAAATACATAATACAATACAATAATATAGAACACACTACAATTTAACGGTAATACAATAAAGTGGTAAATATAATATAAAGTACAAAACAGATTATCTAGATAGTTAAATTTAAAATTACATTACATTCATATGGAGCTTAGGCATTTTTATATCTAAAAGGTACAGTTCATAAATTCTTCTGTGGAATAGAAACATTGTCTCAGCATGAGCTCTTTTTCCTCCATTTTGAGGGTATTTTCGTGCAATCGTGTAAGGCTCTATGGTAAGCGATTGTATAGTGCAACATCTAGAGAGTTTTGTCTTGACATTTCTAATATAACTCTAGGTGACCTTAGTTTATCTGCAGATCTAGTTGAGTAATCCAGGGTGAGTAAAAAATTAACTGGGTAACTGCCAGAATTATTTCATTTATGAAGATTAGAAGACATTTCACGTCACCAGTAATGACGTACCGCGTTTTCACTAAACTTTCGGTGGTATTGTAAGTAGACTTGACCCTCTCGGTTAAGATGGCTATATACTGGTGCTTTCAGTGTTGCGATATTGTTTCAGGCAAACCTGTAGACAGCCTGTAGTTGTTCAAAATTACGCCTTGATGGTGCGCTTGTGGTTGAAATTCCAAAAAAAATTGAGATCACTCGATCCATGGAACACGTTGTTGCCAAAACAGATCACTTTTGGTTAGAACAGATAATAGAACGCGAAATTTTTCTGAGCCTGATGAAAACAAACTTCATCTTCAATGGCCTACCTCCAAGAATAATCTCACGTTCTAGTATAACCATTTAAAAATTTCGTAGTGATCATTAAAAAAAAACACAAGAGAAGTTTGCTGGCATAAACATTCTAGAGTGTGCACGCGTTCTGAATATTCTATAAATGCAGTGATATGTGTTTTAGATATGTTCAGTTCAACCCAGAAGATTATGAAAAATAATAATGATTTCACTCACCAGAAAAAATGGCATTTTCTCACTTCACATATCCATAAATTTTGATCACAATTCTCATTCCTATTCGCTCACACGCCTTAACGTAAATAATATTCGGCTGAATTGTGATACTACTTCTAAACCGAGCTCTTGAATTGAGACCACAAATTATGTTGCTCGAATGAAGATATCAACAATCAACTAATTTTAATAGCACATAGACCACAATTCGCAACGATATAGCCACTTGGCAACACAGAACGTGCACATGACTGTCATCTCAACTGCGAGAGTGACGATACCTGGAGAATTTTTGAGTTATAACTACGGTCTACGTCATCAATTCTTGATCAAGTAGGCCAGATCGGTCGTCTGATTTGCTTACAATCTTTTATATGGAGTGAAAACACCAGTATATAGCCACCTTACTCTCGGTGTATCACATATTGTATGGTAATCAGGAGATTGGGCTGCAAAGTATTTGTTTCGGACAACAGCGTCAGGTAGTGACCGACAATCAAATGACTAATTTGGTATGGCGCCCTATGCATTGCCGTCGTTTGGGACATATTTAACGTTCACCCGGTCCGCCGTGATAGGATTGCGGTGGAGTAGAAATGCGGCAGCCATCTGTCACAGACCTGTGATGTATGCATATGTTAGCGGCTTGTACAGACACGTACAAAATGAATGCGATCTCATTTCATATGGTGTGAGATGTTTATGGGGAACATACTGGCCATCGATATGATTTTTGCCGTATATATTCTTCGATAGCTTTTATGAACAGTTTTAAATACATCAGTAATTGCATTTGGGGAGCTTCAAGGAAGCTGATATAATAATTATTTTTCGACTTTTGTGTTGGGAAGTTTTACTGCCAATTCAATGTTTGGTCAGGTCTCTGATAAGGTCATTCAATTCTTGTTGATTGAAGTTGGGGCTTTGCTGTATCTGCTTCGAAATCACTGTCTTTTTCTGATTGCAATTCCCGAACTTTATCAGACGTTGATGTATCTTGATCATTTTCTGAGAGTGTAGATAGGAATATTGGAATGGGTATTTCTTCAGATTGAGGTTGTATCAGGATATGTCCAATTTTGTCCTTTCTTTCGATCGATACCCTTGATATTTACGATACAAAAATGACAATCATCGTGATGGTTTCTTGGTTCACTCCAAACAATTGGTACTCCAAACTTTAGGGACGTCCTCTTTCTAATTGACCATTTCCGCAAATGTTTATGCATGTTTTACATGGCAAATGTGGAGCCCACGATTTGTCCTGGTCTCCCAAGTGAACGCCAAAATAAGCCAGAGAAGCTCTCTTCGCAAAGTCAGAAACAGGTTTCCTACTTTCTTTGAAAGTGCATTCACCACATTTATAACAAAACACGTCAACTTCTACTTGTGGATGCCATGACTATAATTGAATATTGGGAAAACGTACACAAAATAATAAAGCAACTTCACCAACAAAGGCTCAAGAGTAAACTGAAACCTTTACGGGTAGAAATATACAGAAGGTATAGAAAGGTCGGTTTTCACAATCATGGGCAATAACAAGTAGCTAAAATGGGGTAAATACATGCCAAATTTAGGTAAGAAATTTTGGTTGTGACCTGCGAAGATATCATTATTCCAATATTTTTACCTGTTATCAGAACTGAAATTGATTGGCCTGTATCTGGAACTAGAGCTGGTACGAGAAAATGCCAGACATTTTTCAAATCAGCTCATCAAAGATTTTCAGAACCAGTTTATAATTCACCGACACAAAAAAAAATATTATTTTGTTGGGTTGACGTATCCCATCTCTGTAATGTGGCACAAAGAATAAATAAATTTTATCTTTCTATCTAATTAAAATCTTCGCTTGCTTTTCTGGTAGAATATGTCTTCTTTGATTTTTTCAGTCAATAGGCTGATAGTTCGACGTTTCATGACGTCAATTTGACCCACTGTGGGTGCGCAATCCCCCTTAGGGCGGAGAGTGTACGCGTTGATGAATCGTTATCAATATTAGAGAGCTTTACAATGTTCTATTTATCCTTCGGGACGAACGGAGTGATTCATTGTCGTGAAGACCCCTTTTTTATCTCCATCTCATTGTTGTCTGTTTGAATTTGAATGCGAACTCTTATTGACTTTTACAATCAACTTTCGGTCCATTTCTGTGCAGCTGTTACAGTAAATATCTCTCTCCCTAAGATTATTATTGTGTAGCAACTTGAAGGAGTGAAACAATGATGATTGCTAATTTCCAGACTCATTTTCGTAATCGAAAGGTTGTTATGAAGTTGATTTTTTGATAGTTATTCGGACTCTTCACTCTTGACTCGAAGGTTGGAGACTCGTCTCTCTCCTATAGATATTTTCCCGTTCATTACTCTTTTGAATTGTCCTCAATCGTTCCACCCTTGGCAGTATCAACACGGATGATCTGAGTCCAAAATTCCCACCCCTTTGTTGTGAACTCGGACACCTGTCGAACCTCTCTTGCTCAGGGATCTTTTCCCCATAGGACAGCTGAAATTTGGAACTCCTAACGGAAGGAAGTTACTCATGTGGCTTACAAAAATTTAAAGTTAATATCAACTTCACGCGACTTATTGTGTACATTACAGGGCTCTACTTTAGTGTGAGTCTGTATCTTTATAAAAAAATTAAACTTTTTGTACAGATCAATCATCATACTAATATCGAACTGACATTATTTGGACTCAATCATCATTTATTTATAAGAAAAAGGCTATCATTCGCTGAAACTAGCTTCAGAACGTACTGAGGTGGAAATGAGTTATTGATTTAGAAAAATACGAAATTTCAGGTTTGGACATTTGAGTTGATTGGGTGGTAATTTCGATTTCATATAAATTCCATCTTAGTAGCATTGATGGTCGAATTTCTTGTGTTATCGAGGAAACAAGTGTTTCGCAGTGTCTTTGAAATCACCATGTCATTAATAGACTTTCAGATTTTTTATTTGCAGTTGAAATTCAACGTTGCCTTGCGCAAACGATACTTCTCCAATTCAATTCTTGTCAACATTTTTGCTTTTTGGTTTACGGTATATGGATATTTTATGCTTGGAAGAACAAGTCATAAGGATATATATGCATGTGGTAAGGAATGAAAATTTTATTGCTCTAAAATCTCTAAGATTTCAAAAATTACAATGTAATGGTTTTCAATTCTAGGAATCCTTCAAATTCTGATGAAATAAAAAATCAATTTCAAATTTATTTTTTATAATTGTTCATCTGATCTGAAATAGTGTTTTATGATTATTGTCATGTTTTGCTTAGTAAAGAGAAGACTGAAAGAAGTTCAAAAATAGGAGTAAGGGTGGATTAGTCATATTCGCGGGCGAAAAAAAAGGACAGTTCGAACTAAACTAATATTCCGGACTGAGCTCACTTATTGAATCAACAAATATACGAGATAGTTTACCTACCTATGGGATACATCAAAACCTCAGATATGAAATTATTTTTCCAAAAGACCATCGAATGACTATCAAATTGGATCAACTATGATTACGAGGGGTGTCTCACCCCGGAAAAAACGATCAACAAAATTTTTCAAGATCCAAAAAGAAATCTTCAAATCTAAGTGTGAATCCAGAAAGGAGGTAATTACAACTCTTTCAATTCTTGGTGATATCAGAGAACCCTAGTTGAGATCTCAAGATCCTAGATAGAATCTATGAATTCTTGGTGAAATCATAAAATCTCTGATGCAATCCAGGAATGTGATTATATTCAATTGTATCCCTTGTTTGGAAATTTATTGTACACATTTTACGCATGTGTGCACTTCTATATGAACATCAACCCTACATAAACAAACCCATATAAAAGTCGTTCGCGAGCTCTAAACCTTTTCCTTGTTTTTTTTATGAGCAGATTCATACGGAAGAAAAGACCTGTAATGTTCGAAGAACGCCGCGTGTACACAAGGGACGGAAATGCGAATTAACACTTCTACTATGAACTTTTTAAGTCAAACCTACAGGAACAAACCCATCTCAGCAAGAGTTCCAAAGCTCAGCTGCTCTAATGAAAACAGATCCCTGGGCAAGAGAGGTTCGACAGGTCTCCAAATTCACTATAAAGGGATGGATCCCCTCTCCGTCCCTTCCATGATCCAATGAAGTGAGCGAGTCTGTGAGCGAAGTGTCACCAACAAGAAGGATTGCCTTTCTCTGAATAGAATCGAGGGAGCCTCAATGAACACACATGAGAACTATATTCCACACAGGTCGTATCTGAGCCTTGTAGATCGGTAGAAGTTGACGAGAAGTATTTCTTTGCACGAAATAGAAATCCAACATTTTCCCGTGAGAGATTATTATTAATCGTATTTACTAGCATCGTGATACTTGACTTTGTAGGAATAGTTATTTTTGACACCTTAATACTAGATCATGATAGATCGGCTTTCCTTGAGAAGAGACATGCCTGGGTTTTTCTAGCATTAAATTCCACGAAGTTCCTGTTACCCCATTCTATTACTTTTACCAAGTCATCGTTAATTTCATTGACGTGAATGTTCCTTTGAATTTTTGTTTCTCGAGCTGGTATGGGGACTCTGGAAGAGAAACTCGATAAAATTCTTAATTCCTAACCTCATTTTTCTGTCGGTAATACATTATTCACCTCCCAAGTGAAGAGTTTGATACGATTCCATACAATTTCGCTCTGACAAAGCGAATGAGTTTGTTCGAAGTTTTATTCAAAGGTTCCTCCGAAATATAAATGAAACGAACGCCCCGCTGGCAAAAGGCTTGAAAAGAGTCTGGAATTGAATCAGTTGTGGGATGCTCTGAATGTGAATTATAAAGTCTTTTATCAATTTTCAATGTTCCAATAATAATGCGACTTACGTCCGGGCAATTTCTTTTGGCCTAGCCCTCAAACAATGGCAGCCATTTCAGTCATTCAGGCCGAGCTATTATTAGAGGGAGCGGAACATAAACGGGCGGAGAGAATCAGAGATGTACAGGACAGGCCTCAGTCATAATTAACTCAGTGATACAAACGAAACTTTGGATTTTTTTTTCGGGATTTGAATAAAATGGCTATTTTTTATTTTTGTTATGTGCAGATTCACACGAAAGGGAAACCCCGTGATGTTCAAAGAACACCGCGTGAATCAAGGGACTCAGGAAAGACCTGCCCTTTGGCAAGGAGTTTCAGAGCTCAGCTGTTCTATTGAAAAAGATCCCTAAGCAAAAGAGGTTCGACAGGTCTTCGAATTCACAACAAGGGGTGGGATTTCTGTACTCGTCGAGTCATCTGTGTCGATATTGCCAAATGTGGAACGATTGATAACAATTCAGAAGAGCACCGAATGTGAAAATATCTATAGAAAAGAGACGAGTCAGCACCAAAACATTCATCAAGGCTTCTCGATTCTATTCAGAGGAAGGCAATCCGTCTTTTTGGTGATTCTTCGCTCATAGACTCGGTCACTTCTTTGGAAAATCGAAGTCGGAGACTTGTCTCACTTCTATAGATATTTTCATGGTGCTCTTCAGAATTGTTATCAATCGTTCCACCCTTGACAATATCTACACGGATGACTCGACGAGTACAGAATTCCCACCCCTTTGAGGTGAATTCGGATACCTGTCGAACCTCTTTTGCTCAGGGATCTTTTCTCAATAGAACGGCTGAGCTTTGGAACTCCTTACCGAGAGAAGTTTTCCTGACGCTTACAAACTTCAAAAATTCAAAGTGTATGTTTATTCGTATCTACTGTCTCTTGATCCACACGATTTTCTCTGAACATTACAGGGCTTTCCTCTCATGTGAATCTGCATTAAAAAAAATATTAAAGTTGAACAAATTTACTACTTTCGTTATTTGAACTTACATGTCACAATTAATGCGAAAAAATGAACTGAACTCGCGAATTGAAAATTCATCAGACAAAATTAATTGAAGCCTCAAGCTAGCTTGTGAATTGTTAGTCTAATTACTTCACTATTCATTTTACTAATTGCGAAACGAAACATTATTCGGTTTTTTTCGTTGATCAGATGACGCTCTCACCTACTCGTGGAAAATTTTAAAAAAAATCTGTAGTAAACTTGTCGGATCTAGTGAATCAGACTATGACAAGAATAGGAATGTAAGCGGAACGATGACGTCCGGAACATTTTTCATGGATGTAGAACTTCGCTGTGAAATATTATTTCTGTATTTTAAAAAGAGAGTTTTTTATCACTTTCGGAAACTGGGCTTTGTTCGACGTCGAAAAACTTATAAACTATAGTGAATGATTCCGAATTGCGAATGGGCGAAGGACTCGGGTCCTCCGTCTTGAACAAAGTCCCTGCCAGCAGTTTCAATCTTAAGAAGCGACGGAACCAGAGCACCGGAAGTTCCTCGAGTGGCAAAGTTCGCGGGAATTTTACAGACAACAATGGATGTTTTTCTTGTTTTCAGTGGCTTCATTTCGAAATATGATAATACTACTTCCTTTATCTTAGGATGCTGAATTTGGATATCCCACAGGGTCGGAGGTCTCAGAAAATGATGAAATTGGATGGTTTCTTGGAGATAAGATTTTTTTTAATCGTGCAAAATGTTTCCTGTTGAACAATAGTGGATTAAACTCTCATTGTCTGACACATATTAGTCTAGAGGTTATAATCTGTATTAATATCTGGAAAAGAGTGTCGAAAACAACCTTAAAATAAAAAATATGGGTGATAAATCAGACTGAATGAAAAATTGGCAATCGTTAAAAGTTGAGGAAATATATAGGTTAATTTCCTAAAGTTGCAAAGATTGTGTAATCGATATAATATCGAATATGCTCGAGTGAAATCCTCTGGAAAAATTATTCAAAACAGAAATAAGTTCAGAAAAGGAATTTATTCCAGAAAAAAATTGTCGAAATCAAGGGAATGAAATAATAATAATAATGGAAAATTTATGGAAAATCTTGACATTTGCTTGCTTGGGCCTTGCACTCCTTAGAGGATCAAAGCGGAAATTGGTTCATATGATTCTCTGGTTCACACGATTATCTATGAACTGTAAAAAGATTCGTGTGAACTAAAACAAACACATCATGCACCGGATTTTCCACAGAATGATATTGTAAACTATGCGGTAAGCTATCTTCCAAAAGAAACAACGAGTTTCTATCCACACGTATATTCACGAAAATAACTAATAATAATCTAACAATCACTGCTCTACCTCGAACGATCTGAACAAGACTGACTTCCCCAAAAACTGTAACACAAAATCCTTTATTATACAATACGTAACACTACTGAATCATATCCCTCTGAATCATGCTACGCAAAACCTTTCTGGCGCCATAATCGATGGTTACACTCGGCCATCCTGATATACTTCACGCCCTCGTGAAGGAATGGTTAAATCTTTGGATCTGAAACAACGAACACAAATTAGGTTAGGATTTTCAACAGACGAATTGTGACGTTGCTGTTTCATTCGTCTTGTGAGTAGCTACTCTCACTTGATGAAACAGTCGTAACAAAAGGTTTCATTCGTTCTGAAGGACATATACCCGTTTAGATTGTCCTTGTACGTTACGACCCTAGTAATTCGTCAACAACGTACCGATCGTTATCGAGTACTTTCGTAACAACAAAGGGTCCTTTATACCGTAATTCAAGCTTTCTACTCTTCCCGTCATTAGACGTTTTGTTTTCTTGAACTACAACATGTTGGCCAATCGTAAATGTTTTCAAATTAGCATGCTTTTTGTCGTAACATTCTTTCTGAGAGAGTTGATGAGATCTAATTTGTTCAGATACATCACCCCTCAAGACCGCTAGGTCGTGACGTTTCTCGTTAGAGACCTCTGCTGCAAGAAATGCATCACTGATACCACGCGGACGGTTACCGAAGGAAACCTCATAAAGCGTCTTACCTGTCGTGGAATTAGTCGTCCCGTAACATAGAAAGGTATTCCTCATACAAAGCCTCAGGTGTTACGTAACGACCTGCCCGGGCACCATTCTGAGTCGTAACATCAGTGATTCCATCGATGATACATGACACAGTGTACCTTTCCGATATTTGGCATGTTCTAAGAAGTTCCATTTTGGTGAAATAGTAATTAGTCATGGTTTCACCTGGTTGCTTCATCCTGTTCAACATTTTTCTTAAAACTAGAGCATAGTCCACGTGATCAGGGAAAGTTTCCATAATTAGGGTTTTACAGTCCCGCCAACAACTAGGGTAATTTGATAAGCTGTGATACCACGATCTTGCCATTCCCGAAAGTCGAGACTGCATGTGGTAAATCGTTGTGATGTCATCCCAATTGTTTACCTCCTTGAGCTGTTCAATTTTGTCCAACCACTTTCCAGCGGATAAGTTTTCATTTTCTGGGTCAAATTCGGGAATACAATCACTCCTAACTGACAAACGCCGATTTTCTGACTAGGATCCTTGTTTCACCAATATATCCGAAAGACTTTCCAGTCTCTCAACCCTGAACTCAACTGAACTTGTTGAAGCTTGATTATTTCGTAACTGTTTTTCTATTGGTATCGGTTCATGGATATTTACTTGGCATGTATTCACCCGGCGGTTTCTACTGGAATTTTCATGAAATCGTTTCCTACCGGTTCTGTCTTCATTTGAGGGTGTCTCTAGCACTCGTTCAGAAGGGGTATCCTTTCGTAACTCCGTGGAAGAGCCGCTACCGGTTCGCTTTCTGTTTCTTCTGTAAGAAGATTTGTCGGGGTCAGAACTGCTTGTGGAACTTCTACTCCTCCTCGGCATTGTCAATTTTCGTAGTATACGTAACACTACAGTTACTCAGCGTCAGTAGGAGATGTATAGAAGCAATTATTTTGAAGTAGTATGCGTAACACTACAGCAAATCACTAAAGTGCACCGTAAATTCAAAAGTCCAACCCACACCTGAACTGTAAACTATGCGGTAAGCTATCTTCCAAAAGAAACAACGAGTTTCTATCCACATGTATATTCACGAAAATAACTAATAATAATCTAACAATCACTGCTCTACCTCGAACGATCTGAACAAGACTGACTTCCCCAAAAACTGTAACACAAAATCCTTTCTTATACAATACGTAACTCTACTGAATCATATCCCTCTGAATAATGCTACGCAAAACCTTTCTGGCGCCATAATCGATGGTTACAATATATATGTTATGTTACAATTTTTTTTGTAATTGGAGTTTGGTATTCAAACATCTTGGAAGGAATTCCGCAGAGGAGAATGCAGAATTCCGATGCATAGGGATGAGCATTATTGGTTGAAATCTTCAATTATTTATCGAAAATTCCCAATTGATTCTCCAGTCAAAATTTGATGTGACCAAAGAACGTAAACTTCCACGGCCAGAGGTAACTTATTCAAGTGTCTTTTTTGGGTTTGTTTGCCGTCGTCCACAGGTTTTTACTACTGATGTTTCGCCTACAGTTGCGGTAGTCATTATCATTACTTCGTTCACGTTTTGGTCCGCTTAATATCGTAAACGTAAACGAAGTAGTATGTGCTGTGAGAACGAGAACATTGAGTCCGTTGCCTCATAGACTTTGATAACAACTACCACAGCTGTAGGCGTCAGTAGTGAAAACTTGTAGACTACGGCAAATAAACCCGAAAAACCCCCAGAATCAAACACTGGATATGCTATATTGAATGAATATTCTCTGTCGCGTTCCTCAGTTTTCGATTTCATACATCTCCACTGTACAGAATGTGTTTATTGCGCTATTGCCAGAAAAAAACATCGTGATTTTTAATCATGTGACTTTATTTCGTAATATTCATTTTTATGTATTTCATATGCAGATTCACACGAAAGGGGAACCCTGTAATTTTCAAAGAACACCGCGTGAATCAAGGGACAGGAGATACGAATATGGAACGCCAATTATTTCAAGAGTCAAGTTACATTCAAAAAGACTCATATTCAAACATCATTGTTTGAAAAAATCATGAAATCTTGCAAAAATTGTAAAAGCTTACTTGTTAATATGTGTCAGAATTGAAAAACAAACTTTTTCAGTAAAAGTGGGTTGAACTCTTAACAATAAACACCCAGTTCCCGGAGTTCCGGCAACAGGTCAATAAAACACAGTTTCAGGATGAGATGATATCACATGTTGGGAACATATTTGCTAATAATACAAAATATAAAACATGACTCGACGAATAGACAGAGCAAAAAATTTGAAAAAATCTAATAGAAATGGAAAAATCCGAAGTGACAGTATAAAGTTGAAATTTGATGGTAATATATAAATTCGGAACTGAGGTACTCCATATTGAGGCATTTTTCAATTGTCACAAAAAATTGATATTTGAAATGATTTAGTGGAATAACGTCAAATTCGAAAAGTCCAAATAGCACGTAACCGCTGAATTTAAACTAATGCTTGTTCAACTTAATCTATATCTATAATCACAAAGATAATTCCGAATGATGCAAACTTCTGAATGGTATTCCTTTATAATGCATTTACCCAGGGGGTGGTGAACAACAATTATAACAATAATCAGCAACCCCTCCACCGTTGTTAGACGGAAAATTCGAACAATTTTCATACACAAGAAATATGAAAGTTCATGATGTTCTACAACTCTAGGAGAGAACATAACCTAAAGCTACAAATCAGTCTAGAGGTGATAAATTCCAACAATTACCAGATTGTCATCCTTCATGCGAAAATTGTGACTCATTTTGAAACATACATTCAAGACCTAGATATAAATGAAGTTTTAACAGATTCTATGAATTATTGTGACATTTTTAAAAAAATTTGTGATCAGAGTGATGCATTTTATTGGAATCATCAGATTTGTAACATAGACATTACAACTAATAATGGCCCTTATGACAGTTTTCCATGTTACACAATGCGGAATACAATAGAGAGAGAGAAAGTATATGCACATTGAAGAGATATTGTCAAGGACAGAATGATGGTTCTTCACTTGAATTACGCTATCCTTGTAAACCTCTCTTTATCTGCTACATTGAGGAAGAAATATGTTTAGAGGTTATACGTGAAGTATTCTCTCTTGCTCACTCTGCAGTCCTCTTTCTCTTAGGACCAGTCCATTAGTTATAATGTCAATGATTTGTAAGTACACTGTTCATTGGAAAATTGGGAAAGAAACTGCCTCTGCACGTATTCATTAACTGGAATAAAACACGCATAGGTGGATGTAACCATGTCATGGAAACCATTTTACCACCATCTCAGTCTATCACCACGCACTCCATAATGAATCACGAAATAATAGAAATTGGTCCCGAAGCCACAGAGTGTGTGCACGCAAATTCATGGTCCTTTCGTTCCAAGAAACTTTGGGTCGTTTTATTGTTGGGGAGAGTCTTAGTTTTCGTGACGGATTTTCACACGGAAACAACATGTTTTTTATCTTTATTGTTGATAATTATACGGGGAGCGGTATCATTGTGATTTCCGAATATGAAACTATAAATTTTGAGGCAATTTGAGAGTGATACCGTGTGTTTCAATATCATCAACCGAAGACTAATTACAGATATTTAGAATTTTACGAGGAAATAACTGGTTCGAATGGGGCGAAAAAAAGCTGATAAGCCCTGGAAATGGTATCGTTAGCTCAAAAATATTTCCATATTGCTAAATTCACAATTTGGTATACTTCAAAATTACAGAGGACTGACAATTCATTCCACGAGAACGATATTCGCATAGCAATGAATACTTTTGAGTAGCAGATCATACATGAAACTTAGTTTTCCTTTTGCTGCAAATTTCGTGAGAGATTTTCAGATCTATGATAATGAAACATTGAAGTGAAGACTCTCCTAGAATGGAATATTGCATAATTTTTTTTAAATAACATTCAATTTTCATTTCCATATTTTTAACAAAAGTGACTACTACTTTTCTGGGCCATTTTTCCATGAAGTGATGAATGAATATTCAAATATTCTAAAAATGAACAATTTCCTCAGGCCAGCCTCAACTCACCTACACTGTAGGTTGACGGACTAGCACCTATTAGAAAACAACTACTCCCCTGGCTAATACCACGAAGGGCATTGTATTACATCCAATAGGTGTTAGTGTGCGATTCTTCACAGAAGAAATTCCACATATGCTCTTGGCGATACACCACCAGAATTGATTTCCAATAACTGGGACAGGATACACTTGCAGACCGGTTTCAGGCTATTTGGCCTCTCGTCAGTGCAAGGCAGTGCCACCATCAACATAAGTCGATGATTTCCCATAATTGAAAATCATACTCGAGTAGAGTATCTTCCCTAGACCTAGGCTGATACAAACAACTATCAAAATAGCCGTTGCTGCGCCATCTGCCCGTAGACTAGGTACTAACCAAGAGCATATCCGCATGGCCCCAATTCCTAGAGTACAAGGAAAATACGAATAAAACAAATATTCATGGAGATGCTTGAAGACTGGCTTTAAATCAAATATTCTAAAAATTAACAATTTGTTCAGGCCAGCCTCAACTCACCTACACTGTAGGTTGACGGACTAACACCTATTAGAAAACAACTACTCCCCTGGCTAATACCACGAAGGGCATTGGATTACATCCACCAGTTGTTAGTGTGGGATTCTTCACAGATGAAATTCCAGATATGCTCTAGGCGGTACACCACCAGAATTGATTTCCAATTACTGGGACCGGGGACGGGACACACTTGCAGACCGGTTTCGGGCTATTTGGCCCCTCCGTCAGTGCAAGGCAGTGCCATCATCAACATAAGTCGATAACTTCCCATAATTGAAAATCATACTAGAGTAGAGTATCTTCCCTAGACCTAGGCTGATACAAACAACTAGCAAAATAGCCGTTGCTGCGCCATCTGCCCGCAGACTAGGTACTAACCAAGAGCATATCCGCATGGCCCCAATTCCTAGAGTACAAGGAAAATACGAATAAAACAAATATTCATGGGGATGCTTGAAGACTGGCTTTAAATCAAATATTCTAAAAATGAACAATTTGTTCAGGCCAGCCTCAACTCACCTTCACTGCAGGTTGACGGACTAACACCTATTAGAAAATGAATATTCATTATTGATTTTTTTTTGAAAAAGAGGAGAAAATATGTCATCACCAATTCGGATGAATTTCAAGTGTTATTTAGGAATGTAATATTTTTACTTCAATCCTTACGAAGGTCTCAAAGGATTTGCCATTCATTATAAACTTATTTCGTTGGAGTTCATCTACCTCACTACATAATAATGCTGAAGATTCCATGCTTTTATTCGATTAAAATAGATGATTATCGTGGTGTTGTTATGTTTCATTGAGAATCACTATTTACTCTTAAAATGACATGCACTTCCTGTAATAGAGAAACAAAACTCATAGGTGATGAAAAAACTCAATTTGGTTTTTTGAGAGGCTTTTTTGATAAAATGTTATAAGTCTTGGCTCAAAGTATCGCCCTTTCTTTTACTTCATCAAAATGAATAGCCTTCTATATTTATTTTTTCGGATATTGTTGTTCTGACATCAAGTACACATTTTATCAGTTTATTTTGTAGTAAGTTACCTACGCGTCAGAAACCTCCCTGTATCCAATGTATATATTTCCTGACGTCATTGTAGGGAAAAAAGTCATTTTTTTTTCTCCCTAGTAGGGAAAATTAAAAGTGACGTTTGATACGTCAACATTGAAATAACGTATACGGCATTGATGACCTAACTATATTCTATTATATAAGTATAAATTCCACTGTTCATTTATAGAACAACCTGTATTTTGTAAAATAGTGGAAATCAGTGAAGAAGGTAAGATATTTTCTATAAGTGAATATATTGAAAAAATGAAAGTTAAACGTCAAATAACACAATAGAGCTACAGCAATACTCTATAATCATGATTTTTCAAATAATTACTGCAAGTCTTCGTAGCGCAAAATGTTGATGGAACAGACATTGTTCATGATGGGTAGGGAGACAAATGTATGTGTTGGTTAGAATCCGGCATCAAGTCCTTTTTTTTTCTTTGTTTTTTTTTTTTCGTTATTTATTTTATATTCTTAGTTTCAGTTTTCTATTGAATTTTATCTGTCAGTTTCAATTTTTTTTTATGATTTGTTATTCGAGGGAGGCAGAAAAATCATATGTATAACATGGGAGTAAAGTGCTACTTTTCCTCCCGGCGAAAAGAAGCACTTTTAGCTCTTGTTATGAAAATAGTTACTTCCACTATTTTAAACCTTTCATTGTGTATTTGACAGCTGTGAGGTAATGGCTCATTTTGAATACCCATGTATTCAAAATTAATGGCGTCCGTTTCCGGAAGTTTTTTTCGTAAAATGATGGGATATGTGACATTCATCCTGATAAATTTGATATAATGACTGTTTGAAAGCAAAAGTCATTGAATTTTTGCTCCCAATTTTCTGTGATATTGAATTTAAAGTTAAATTGCTAGGAAATTTATTGTTCAACAGTTCATGGTTTGGTACTGAATCTAGTTATATCCATGAATCGAGAAGCAATTATTTTACATACTTGCTGTTATGAGTTGCTGTCTCGTCGATCATTTAAGATGTCTGATAAGGAAGAGACTTGTGCTTTACGAGCAGAAATCACCGCACAAGCAAAGTGGGAGTAGAAAAAGTACAGTGCGCACCTCGAGGATAAGGCCAATTACGTGCACTCGCGAATCACCGCTAACGCCTCTTATTCACAATATTTCGCTCGTGTGTAATCTAATATATAAAATTTCCATGTCACAATGTTAGTTACCGTACTCCTCCGAAACGGCCGTACCGATTTTTACCAAATTTTATATGCTTATTCAGTAGGTCTGAGAATCGGATACTATCTATTTTCCATACCCCTAAGTGATAAGGGTTGTTAACCCTTAATTTTTTTTTATTTTTTGACGAAATATTTTGTTTTTATTTTTTTTTATAAGTGGCATTAAAGAATACATACAACCCTAAATTTATACCACCTACCCCTATTTTTTTATGGCCATTTTAGTAATTTAATCATTTTTCATCCCGCTCGATAACTGATCAATTATAGTGTTTTAACTGTACTTCGATTAAAAATCTAAAATTTGTTTCAAGAAACTAAACATTTATTTTCATTATTAAAGTTTAATCCTGATATATGCTTGGTGTTACCACTCTTAGATTCTAAAAATTTGCCGCGCCTTTACTGGTCAACAACGTGATGCCTTGGTCTGATCTACTTCAAATTTTACATCGAAATTCTTTCACAGAATTGATGGAAGATATGTTTCGTATTTTATTGAAATTCAACGTCTAACGGAGTTGAAAAGGAGAAGAAAATTATTTTAGGGATTAATCAAGGCACAGCGTAAACCACTGATTGTATAGTTCTGAAACTTGGAGGCTGTCTTCTTTGTGTGACGTAGGTATCTGATAGGAAATATTTTCCAGAAATTTCACTTCTAAGGGGGTGAAATACGGTTTCAAA
Organism: Zygogramma bicolorata; assembly: GCA_032362365.1. NCBI lineage: Eukaryota > Metazoa > Arthropoda > Insecta > Coleoptera > Chrysomelidae > Zygogramma > Zygogramma bicolorata. Next base: position 287,738 of record JAVJAQ010000626.1, read on the forward strand.
GTTTATATGGGATAACGTGATTCATAGGTCCAATCTATTTCAAATTTTGCATGAAAATTCTTCAACAGAAAAGATGGAAGTCGTGTTTCGTATTTTATTGAAATAAATCGCCTAACAGGGTAGACAGTTATTTTTGGAGTTGATCAACGCACGTCCTATACCACTGATCTTAAAGGTCTGAAACTTAGAGGGTGTATATCCTTTATATGATGTAGGCATCCGATATGGAAAGTTTTCCCAAAATCCAAGCCTAAGGGTGTGAAAAATAGGAGCATAGTTTGTATGGGACAACGTACTTCAATTTACTTCAAAGTTTGCAAAAATATTCTTCAACAGATTTGATGGAAGACATGTTTCATATTCTATTGAAATTCATTTTCTATCGCATAAAAAAGGACATTTTCGACTTTTAAAAGCTCTTTCGAGTGCACCTAGAACTCAGAGCTGTTATGAACCCAATAAAACAAAGTACAATGAACTACACAATATAATAGCATCACAAAAATCAATAACCTCCAACGAAGTGGGCACGGGTCAGCTAGTATACTATAAACATAAACTAACCTGCGGGAGTATAGATTGGAATTTCAATAACTTTGGAGGAATCGAGGGTGGAATATCAATCAAAGATGTTTTTAACCATAAACGCCCCAACAATTCATGTTTGACCTAACCTAACCTAACCTAACCTCCAACGAAGTGGGCACGGGTCAGCTAGTATACTATAAACATAAACTAACCTGCGGGAGTATAGATTGGAATTTCAATAACTTTGGAGGAATCGAGGGTGGAATATCAATCAAAGATGTTTTTAACCACAAACGCCCCAACAATTCATGTTTGATGATAAATTCCCCGAACATTTCTTCAATAATCGCGTTCACAGAAAGTTATTCATATCCCCTCATACGTAAATACCGGAGGTATTTTTAAATTTCCGATCGCAAATATCAGTGTTCGGATCCAGTTATAAATATACAGTTTAGGAAGAATGAAGGGTATGCCTTCGTACCGAAACCGAATAACCCTGACGAAAAGGGGACGGTGAAGTTGTAGTAATATCCGTTAGAGGTTGATGAAATTAAGCCGGACTGCTTGTTATGACCACCGTTATGATGCCGTGGTCATTGGCGATCGACCCCCATACAAACTGCCTTCTGTTGGGAACGGAGTGAACTTTAGGCCTGTCATTGTCGTTTGAAAGACCTATTAACCAAAAGCGTTGAAGCGTTTTATTCTTGTGAAACTTTACTCAGATCTTAGTTTCGACTCAGTTACAAGGAAGAGTAAGTGAAAATTATACAACACGGATAAAACTACCTTTCCTGAAATAATATCGATTTATCGTCCTCGAAAACACCTGCACACTAACTTTCAACCTGTTTCGAATATGAGAAAAATGTTTTTTTGATGGGGCAGATTTTTATCAATTTTAACTTCTTTCTGTGGATCCACGAATAAAAAATTTTCACCTGTTTCGAGAAGAATCGTGGGAAACACTTTCTATTTTAGAATATTTCCCACATAAATTGAAAAAACAGTTAGACAAACTGCATTTGAATTCCTCTGATGCAATTTTTTTCAGTTGGCTAAATGAAGTTATTCGACAGTGGGAATAGAGGTGGGAATGTATTGTACCTAGTATAAAAAATGCTTTTGATGATATCAATACATATTACACATTTGTTTCGTAGTTTTCTGGGTATTGTTTCCTACCACAATCTGAATAAATAAGAATTAATATTTGAATCTATAGAAGTGTAGAAGGCAGATTTTTAATCTACCCCGAAAAGTTGCTGCGTCTATTGAAAAACAGTTCTTTCTGGATAGAACAAGTCCAATTAGTCAGCAACTTCTATAACTCAAATTTTGCCTATCAAAAAAATAATAAGAACATATATATATATATATATATATATATATATATATATATATATATATATATATATATATATATATATATATATATATATATATATATATATATATATATATATATATATATATATATATATATATATATATATGAAAATACATATCGTTAACGTTTCGCAAACTAAATCCGCTTCCGTTTTCGAAAATGATTCCTGTATAAATCCCAATATATCTTGTATATGAATATTAGACATATTCCAATAGAACGGCTGTGCTTTGAAACTCTCCTCACCGAAAGAGGTTTTTCCTGAGGCTTACAAACTTCAAAAATTCAAAGTGAATGTTAATTCGTATCTCCTGTCCCTTGATTCACGCGGTGTTCTTTGAATATTACAGGTCTTCCCTTTCGTGTGAATCTCCATATAATATAAAAAAAATCAGCTCCTCATTACCTTTTACGGTATAATTACTCTTTCGAGATGAAGTCTTCTTTTTTGTGAATGAACCAAACGTCTTTGAATGATATACACGTACTTACCAGTTGAGTATTGTTTATTTTCATTTTACTTCTCATTGAAGTTTAATTTTTTTCAGTCGGAGGAGAAAAAAGCCAAAAAACTAATTCTCCGAACTTCTTTCTCTTCATAAAAATACTCAAACTCATAATAATATTCCTAAATATTATTACCTTCTCACCCAGGCCATTTCAAAGGTCATTTTGGTCATGATAGTGCTGTTAGTTTTTCCCTACCATATGGTGATCTAAGGCTAAGACAAATATCATAACCAAGACGGTTTCTTGATTGATTCAACATAAATGAAATGATTGCGCTAGATCTTTTTTTGTATAAATTTGTAGGTTGCTGGGCCACCGATAAGAATTTTCACAAAATGAACCAAATGCATACTGATGTCTACTCTTCAAGTTTTCCCAATAGTCGTTACGACATGAAACACTTAGTTGAGTGTTGTATTCCCTGAGAATGGTAATGGATTCTACTTCGATCTTGGGCAATACGTTCACATTAGGACATTGCACTTTTCTCAACGACCATTACAGAGATTGCCGATAACAGTTGAACGTCGAGTAGAGTTCCACCTTGTAACTGGGCCGGCAGCAAAGATCTAATCTCGCAAAGACATACCTCTTTGATCATAAATTGAGATCACTGCCCACGAAGGAGGCAAGAAAACTGAGGAATCTTGCTTATTTTTGAATGGCAATAGTAAGGACTTCCATTGTCTATATTATTACCTCTATTGAAACCTGTTGCTAGAACGGAAGGATAAAAATACAAATCTAGTAAAAAAATCAAATCCCAAACGAAAGGTTTAAATATAATTTTTGGTCAATAATGAAATTAAGGATTGATTGATTAAAGAAAATGCTGTTGTTACAAAAAATCGAGACATCGAATTTGGAATATTAGTCAAAAACAAATTAAATAAAGAAATGAATCAAATGAAATTGTGACAATAATATTGAGGTATTTGATGTGAAATACTAGTAAGAATGTAAATAAAGAAATAAATGAAATATTATGAATAAATGTTGAATTGAAAAGTTTCGCATTGGGTGTACTCACGAAGTGATGACCCAACTTGATTCATATTTTTATCCTTGCGTTCTTAGCAACAGGTTTCAATAGAGTTCATAATATGGACAATAGATGTCCAAACCATTACCATTCAACAAGAAACATTATCAACCACATTCTTGCTTACTTCTGATCTGATATTGAATTACGAGACCATCTTATACGGCTTCGCCACTTTGAAATTTGAAGCCATTGCGCTGTGGGTCAATAGGTGCTAAACTCGATGTAAACAAGTGCTGGGAGTCAACTGAGGGTTAATCGTTTCCTGTCCATTAGGGAAATGGTCGATTCTTTTGTTTGATTTTTGAAGTTTGAAAATCATTTATTTCAAGATCGAAACGATTTAAAAGAAGCTTCACATTTTTATATTTCCAATTTGCAGTCAGAAAAAGTGATAAAAAATTCCTAATCAAAATATCCTAGAGGATAATTGAAATAGTCAACAATCAACTGGACCAATGGAGCCTTCCTTTCAGTTTGCATCTTCAGATGAAGATTTAATATCAAACTTGAAATTTGTTGATGGTTGATGCCATTAGGTTGTGGCAACTCTATCTGTCATTATTATTAATATTGTTTCAGCTAATTGTCAGGTTTTTTTCCTGAACATGGCGAAAATCACGTTGAGTCGAGTGTTTTTATTTTGGTGTTAGCGTATTTTTGGCTTAATGAGAAATTTGACTTCCTTCCCAAACGTTCCAAATCAATCTATGAAGTATAAACCAAGTTCATGAAACAGGCAGGTCGAAAAAGACAGTGTTTTCGAATTAGGTTTTCAAAATATCTGGGCTAGTCTTTTCAATGCATAATTTTCTTCTCCAAAATCCATATTTTGTTTTACCAAACTCTCGACCAAAGTTATCACACAGATATATTTTTTGCTGTGCTAAACGTAGATAGATGTGACCTAAAATTTGATAAGTCCACTCGATAAATTTCGATTAACAATTTAGTGCAAAATTTTCAAAAATGTTTGGGAATATTTGGATGATGATAAAATTAACACATGTTGTCCTGTTAACAAGGATAGTTATGTATGGTTAATTTAACACAACCTTGGAACCATAACTATTTTCAGTTTTAATTTCATTTTAATATTTTTTATAATAGTTGCAATATACTGTATTGTTGTTATTCATATACATGTTGAATTAAACTAAAATTCTTCCCGAATTTTGAAAGACCCACCGATAATGTTGATGACACACAAGCGTACTTCAATATTCAGTGAACACCATGCCATTATTCCCGAAGATAAATTCGATCGTAGATTAAAATCACTTCGTTTCTAAACATAGAATTTCCCATTGTATCGAACGATAATAATCGAATGTCGTAAAATAGAATTTCACTGCAGTCGTAAACCATAATATTTTCTTTTTTCATCAGCCGTATTTGAAAGCGATCTTTCCAATATCTAACTACTACATGTGGATGAAAATTTAACGCGGACTAAACATATACTAAGGAATGTTGAGAAAACAAATATCTCAAATGATTGTTGTCCTTTTCAAATTGCGGAATTTTATACCTCTGAAATATCTGAAACTCATTTATTTCTCTCTAGTAGGTATTTTCCAAACTCCATTATTTAACTTCAGTTTGGGGAGCAGCAACAACAACGCTAGTAAAACCTGTGAAAACCCTTCAAAGTAAATTGAATAAATGTATATAGAAACTTGATTATCGGGAACCAACAAAAAATTTCTATAAAACTAATGAACTTTTAGATATATCATCATTATATACGCTTAAACTCTGTACCTTCATACATTTGGTTAGAAACAAACTGAAACATTCAAATCTCATCTTCAAAATTATTAGTGATCAACACAATCATTCAACCAGATCTTCCAAAAATGTATAAACGATGAAATTCAAATCTAACATAAGACGACAGTCGATTTATCACACAGGAATCATTTTGTATAATGATTACTAGATATATTGAATTTGTCAGAAATTCGTCCTTTTTTTGATGTTTCGGAAAAAAAATTGAAAATTTTAAATTTGAGTGGATATGTTCACACTTATCGCACGAGGGCGAATACATAATTGAATATGAAGTTTTTTCTTGCAAGATTGACGGACAAGTGTTGTAGTTCTTGAAGAGGTTTGTCTCATAACATGGAAGAAATAGAGTACCTGAATCTTTCAACTCAGTTTGATTCTAAAATTGTTTATAATACATAATAATTTGACAGGATTGGGGAAATGTAGATAATTCGTTCGTAATGAGAGAAGAAAAAATCACATTCTCGAATTCTTCTGATTGAAAGTAATTGATTCTGGTGCCCGCGGAAGTAACAGTTTTTTTTATATATGCAGATTCACACGAAAGGCAAGCCCTGTAATGTTCAAAGAACACCGTGTGAATCAAGGAACAGGAGATACGAATTAACATTCACTTTGAATTTCTGAAGTTTGTAAGCCTCAGAAAAAACCTCTTTTGACAAGGAGTCCCAAAGCTCAGCCGTTCTATTGAAAAAAAAAGATCCCTGAGCAAGAGAGGTTCGACAGGTTTCCAAATTCACAACAAAGGGGTGGGAATTCTGTACTCTTCGAGTCATCCGTGTAGATATTGCCAAGGGGGAAACGATTTAAATTCCACCAAGTTCTTGTTAACCCAGTATTACTACTTTTCTTCGGGTTTGAAGGCCGTCGTTTTTCGGAATTTTTAACAAGTCGTCAGTAATTGTATTGATCAGAATGTTTCTTTGAATTTTTTTTCCCGAGCTGGTATGGGGACTCTGGAAGAGAAACTGGTATGAAGACTAGTGTCACTTGCGAAACTATGTATTGAGCAAGATGTTTTCTCAAGGAAATTATTGATATGAAGCAGAAACGAAGTGGTCATTCGTATTTTTAAAGAAGAACGTCATTGTCATCTTGACGGCGGACGACAAAAACATATTTAATGTCGTTTTATTTATTTCAACGAAATGACCAGCTACGATTTTTCGATAGGATCTGCATATTCCCACCTGCTTTCAACATCTACGAATCATAGACAGTTTTGCTCTTCTGGAGGAATTCCACCGTGAATATCCGTGAGCGAAATTTGATGCCTCAGATTTATTCGAGCAATAAAAATTTACTGGGGCAATCGTTCTGTCCTGAAGGCGCTGTGTCGTTCCTATCACACAACTTACAAGTGTACGAAACGGCAGAAAAATCATAAATCCTTCCGTACCTTATCTGTATAACACAGTTGCACGCTGCATTCCGCTGACTCACGGGTGTCATCCATCTCCATTACTGTAGCTCCTTAGGAAACTTATATCAAAGTTGAGAGTCTTTTGGAGTACATATTTTGGTTTTATTGTCGGTTACGGTTCTTATATAAAGACCACGCTATACCTCTTAATGTACGAGTCTCGGAGATAGTTCGACGTTTTGAGATGGATAACATAATGGCAGATGAATAATAGTTATTTACACCTGTACTGTAATAATACACGTATATGCCTACAATGCCTCATAATGAGATCCATTGTGAAACGGATCGAAATCTATATCATGATGAACACATTTTTCTAGATTCTCAGTTTGTTTCTGCTTCATATTGATGATTTGTTCGAGAAAACATATTGTTCAATAAATAGTTTTGCGGACGACAGTACTCTTCATACCAGTTTCTCTTCCAGAGTCCACATACCAGCTCGGAAAACAGAAATTCAAAGAAACATTCACGTCAATGAAATTAATGACGACTTGGTAAAAATAATAGAATGGGGTAACATGAACATGGTGGAATTTAATGCTACGAAAACCCAGGCATGTCTCTTCTCAAGAAAAGCCGATCTGCCATCGTCTAATATCCAGATGTCAAGAATGACTGTTCCTACAAAATCAAGTATCTCGTTGCTAGGAATTACGATCAGGTATAATCTCTCATGGGAAAACCATGTGAGATCTATCGCTGAAATTGCTTCCCAGATACTTGTATTTCTATTTTGTACAAAGAAATTCTTCACTTCTCGTCAGCTTCTAATGATCTACAAGGCTCAGATACGACCTGTCATGTAATACAGTTCTAATGTGTGGAGTTCGGCACCAAAACATTCATTGAGGTTTCTAGATTCTATTCAGAAAAAGGCAATTCGTCTTGATGGTGATTCTTCGCTCACAGACTCGCTCACTTCATTGGAACATCGTAGAAGGATCGGAGACTTGTCTGTCTTCTATAGAAACTTTCACGGTCTATGCTCTTCCGAATTTTTATCTATCGTTCGCCCCTTGGCAATATCTACACGGATGACTCGACGAGTACAGAATTCCCACCCCTTTGTTGTGAATTTGGAAACCTGTCGAACCTCTCTTGCTCAGGGATCTTTTTTCAATAGAACAGCTGAGCTTTGGAACTCCTTGCCAAAAGAGGTTCTTCCTGAGGCTCACAAACTTCAGAAATTCAAAATAAACGTTCGTTCGTATCTCCTGTCCTTTCATCCACCCGGTGTTTTTCGAACATTACAGGGCTTTGCTTTCGTGTGAATCTACATATAAAAAAAATGGAAATCCAATTCAATTGCTGAATTATATTTAAAATAGAATCAGCAACTCCAACACAATATTGAAATCTATTGAGACTAGCAGTAATGAAATAAATGTTAATAATATTCCTTCCACTTCCAGATCAGTGGGGCCCACAATACAAATATAATATTCATCTACACCCGTACTCTAATAATACACTTATATTCCCACAACCCGTTTTATAATGAAATCCATTACGATACAGATTTTCATTACGATACAGATTTTCAACCAATAGAAACCCATTATTTTTCAATCAAGCATGATGTGCATGCTCTGCATTTGACGTTTGTCAAGTCGAAATCGGTATAGGTATTGAATTTTTTAAGAATATAGCCAAACTTCGATAATCATAACAAAATGTCTGATACCAGCGATATGGGAGAATCACCTTCGACACCTTCACCGACAGAAATACAGTTAGAATGATTTAATTTTTCATTTGACAAATATATGATTTATTACTTATTTTTTCATCTATCTTGGTGAGCTCTTCGTAGCCGAGCCGTCTGTGGCGCTGAGATCGAATATTCTGGCTGGAGGAGACATTGGTTCGATTCCGGCCTCGAGCATTCTTTTTTTCTTTGATTTCTTATCTTCTTTTCATATCTCATCGTTTTATTTCTCGAAGTAATACTATTAATTACAATTCTGTAGAATTTTTCTAAGGAATTCTTTTAATTAGAATTATTGTGTGCAATGCAAATATAAATATAATATTTGTAGTTCTTCGCACTATTTATCGGGTGTAGATAAAATAGCGTATGCAACTCTCATGTAATGGTTATTAATACACTCGCATAAACCATACGAAACTCACCTTTGGCTCGTTTCGTATCCCGGTTTATGCTCATATATTAATAACCATCATTACACGATCGTTGCATAATATACTATTATAGTTCTTCGTTATTGTGTTTATGCTCGTGTATCAAGAACCATAATTACATGATCGTTGTATAATATACTACGGTTATACGAGTAACACTATTGTCTATAAGAGTGTAATCCAAAATTTCATCCACAACTAATATACAGATTTCGTCGCCAGAAATAAACTAGTTACTTTTTAGCTATATTTCGCGTATTTGGAGATTTTCCATCGATAAATCCCCTAAAACGTTGAGCGGAGTACTTGAAGTTTCGAAAATGTACAGTCGAATTTGGTATATTAAAAGGATTCCTCGTCAATTACCTTCTTATAGCTTGCTTCATTGGTCGTATGCTTTTCTGAAGAGTTCAATTTCGATTTGCTCGAAATGGAGTTTTATTTTTTGCCTTCCTATTTGGAGGTTTTCAACAAGGATCAATTCTTCAATTCTAGCACCCAAACTAATATTGCAGATGGCATTACCCCTTATGCCAGTTTCGCTTCAAGACCTTCCATATCTGCTCGTGAAACCATACTAAAATCATAGTAAATAAATAAAAATAATCATAAATAAGGAACATGAGCCTCTTTTCAAAGAAAGGAGATCTGTCAATACCTAGCATCTCGATGTCCAGACCTGGAAAATAATCCATCTTGAATCTGGGAATCAATCAGCAATTTTATTTTGTGAAAGATCTCTTTGAGATCGATCCTAAGTGCTAACAAGAGATTGATTTTCTGTTTCGTGATTAGAAATATTTTTGTTCTACAAGTCTCGATGAGCTATGGAGCAGTATAATTAGGCCTGTTCTAGGATAGTGTTTCGACGTTCACCAAATGTGAATTCCTCTAAAAGACCGTATAAAAGCTGTTGCTCTTCCGAATTGTCATTACTCGATTCGTCTTCGTCAGTAAATTAATATTCGATGATAAAGAAACACTTCGGAGCAACTGTTTAAATTATTCCATTGAAGGTTCTGTTTAGAATTGAACAAATCCATTTCACCAATGGAGTCTTTCCACTTTCATTCCTGATATGATTTCTCATCTGATAAATTTGTCACAGCTTCATCTCAACACCTCAAAACACAGACATAATGATTTTTGCATTATTTGAGTTTTCAAACCTAGATGGCCGTTTTAATTCATGTATGTCCACAATTTTTCTCGAATTGCAAGTATGATAGGATCTACATCCGTCTTTCTCTTCGATAATAATGATAATACCAGTGCTAGTTCCTAAATTGTAGATTCTGACTCATAGGTTGTTCGGTTCATAATTGATATAAATCAGGTCAAAATAATCAAAAGAAAGAAATCAAGTTTTACTTTGCCACTTTCTTACAACCTCTGCGCTCTTTCAAAAACGCTAAAAACCTGAAAATTTACGATGAGACACTATCTACCATTTAGGACTCAGTTGATTGAACTTAACTAAACAAGTATTCGTTTATACTTCATATACTCTTCCCCTGAGAGCATATTTCAGGAGATACTAATCATTCATGGGTATCCTTCAAAAAATGTAACTGCAGGTTTTTCCCGAATAGGCTCTGCTTCCCGATCAATCACGGATAAAAATGAACATACAGCCGAAGCGTAATGTATCAGACGACACCGTTTAATTTTTTTCGTCGCGTTTCAAATGTGAAACCATTTATTCGAGTTTCGGATCCTGCTCCGAAAATACCGATATGCGATATATTCCAATCATCCAGAAATAATTGAGAAAAAAGAACGCACATCCATAAAGCAAACATGAAAGTTCAATTTCGGCGTCCCGTAACGAATTCTGACAGTTATTTGTATTTCAAACGAAACATTCCTATCGGACTCTTTATCCGGAATAGAATACACCTGCTGCGGAAAACGGTAAGCTTTCGCTTTGACACCGGAATATCCCCGTTGAAAATTGAATTTGTAATTGCAATAGACAGGATATTATCTGCTCGTGGATATTGGAAGGGGTTTTTTCGGGTGGGATTAAATGTTTCGGTGGATACGAATGTGAAGGCGATAGCGGCACTGAGATTATTCCAAGTCCGACCACCAGGGGGGATTTCTGTATACTTTTCGAGGTGTTTTTTTGGGTCGTTGATCACAATTTTTTTGGTTACCAAGCCCAAAACTTGTTGGTTGATCATTTATTAAAAATTTTATTGCTTAAATTACTATTTTTTCACTTTTTCCACTACTTATCGTCATGATAGGCCAAATCTGGCCAAACCAATTATTTCTTCGGGAAAAATTACATAGAAAATAGTATATCTATTCCTAGTTAGTTCATAACGGAAAAATCGAATGAACAAATTGTCCAAGTGCGTGTATTATAATAATAATGA